>CM047392.1:1200000-1800000 GCA_026123125.1 Chironomus striatipennis
TTCGTGCAGATAATTGACTTAGAAAAAAAATAAACTATCAACCTCTAAAAAGCTCTTGTTTGCATGAATATGAAGGAAAAAGTTAATTTTTATTTTTGATCCTAACATGCTTTACATGTTATTTAGTAACCCCAAAAATAAAGCAACAAAGTTGAATCAGTCTATGAAGGATAATGCGCAAAAATAACAAAATACGACGTACACAATATAATTTACTGTGTAGTTTGAAAATATATCGTAATTGCTTTCTTCAGCAGTTCAACAATTAATGTCGTGGCATACATAAATTAGTTTCTTTGCCACAAAATTTTTTTTCTTTTACTTAACTATGTCATAATTTCCTCACGGCAACAAACAACAAAATGACAAATTAAATTAGAATCGAAAAATATTTTTGTAACTTTTTATTTATTTGTAGCTTAAGGTTTAATAGTAAAGAGTGTGGGGTTGAGGTGAAATTAAGGAAATAATGTGAAGATATTTTAATATCTTAATCAATAAATTTGTTGCTTTTTATTTTTGAAAAAATAATTCAAATTTGAGTAATTTATGGCATTTGAGATGTATAATGATTGAATTGTTGGCTGATTAAGGGACTTTAGGTGGTTAGAATTGCAATTGAATAAATCGACAATTTCCCAAAGTCACAAAAGTCAAAATTGATTTAATTATTCAATCTTAATTCCATCTTGAAATGCCAATGTCAATGAAAATGTCAAGCAACCCTCAACATCTTAATCAATTCCACCAAAAATTACAGAAATAAGCATGTAGAAAAAAAATATTTTAAAGGAAATCGTAAAGACCAAGGAAAAGTTCAGTGTGTATAATTTTTTTGTGAATTTTAATGGAGAAGCAAAAGTACGAATTGAGTTGAAACGAATGCTATATCTAGTAATTAATCATCCACATCAACCCTATAGTTACCTTACTTACGTAAATCATATGACATTTGGAAATTATGTCACCATTCCTGAGACTTTTACTTCCAAATTGAAATAGCAAAAAGAAAAAAAGAAAATAAATTTTTGTGAGAAAGGAAAAAAGGGCAAAAATCAATTCTAAATGTAAGTATTTATATCCATTAATATTCCAACACGAAATTTTATATATTTGTGTACGAAATTCGTTGATTTATTGAAGTGCACAAAAGAAAAATTTTTATTACCATCATTAATTTAATTATTCATGCAGGTATACGAGGCAAAAAAGATCTCAAATGAAAAATAATAAAAATCGCTACAAATTTCCAAATCATATTAAACATGTCGACATACATAAAATACGCGTCATAAGTTCGTGTTTATCCAGTATTTCTCTTCTTCTTTCTAGTCTATTGTGTCGCACGAGAGAAAAAGCTAATAAACTTTTCGCGTGCTGCGCTTCAAAAGTCAACAAAATAATATCAATAATAATGGTAAAAATAACATTTTTCATTTTATCAGTTGAATTTCGAGGAATGATAAGAAGAAAGACTTGGGGAAGCAGTCAAAATCATGCATTATATTTTTTACGGAAAATTGAATAGAAAATGTTATTCATTGAATTTTCTGTGTCTCCCTGCTGCAATTTATTCTATAATAGAAAAGTACCTTTATTGTCGTATTGGAAGAAATAGTGAGGGAATTCAAAATGGGAGATATAAATTCCTAGTCCGATGTAAACTAGTATGATCAACATTACTTTATAACATTTAATCTGTTAACCATTGGACAAAGGAACTACCTCAATCTGACAATAAGAAAATCCAAGAATAAAAGCTGTCGTCATAAAATTGAGAAAATGTCAAAGTAAGTGAAACAGAGCAAAAGAATCGATAAATAGACACAAACGAACGAGAGGCACGACGAGGTGGAAAAATCGAGAATGAAAAAAAAACCTGAAATTTAATTCAATTCCTCGTAATGTCTCCCTTTTTCCAGTCTTTTGTTTTATTTTGCTCAATTTTCCGTTTCTCTTCTTTCACTTTTTCCTCTATCGCAGCCGTGAAGGCAACAGTGTGATGTTTTATGTTCGATTAAATATCGAATTACATTAAGTGCTGATTCTTTTTTTTGTGGCTTTCTATTACTAGTGGGAAATGGACGAATGAGGATGAATTTTATGAACTGGAAATTTTATTTTCTGAGGTAGTGAATTTTAATGACGATTGGAATTTTTATCAAGCAAATTTGTCATAAAATCAATGGGAATTAAAGGAAAATTAGGATGATGAGTTTGAGTTTTGTGAGGGTTGATAGCAAATTTACATTACAAAAGGACGAAAGAAATTTTTGGGTTGAATTTTCCTTATCTTTAGAGAAAAAAAAACTCTTGACTTTAAGTAAACTCGTATGAAATATTCATTTGGTTTGTTATTGCATTGGGGAGATTGGGATAACAATTGGAATTGAAAGCATTCTATTTTTAAATTAAGTGCGTTTTGTTTGAAAATCAATATTTAATGGTCTTTAAAAGACTTAAAGGTGTGTTGAAGTTATGAATTTCTAAATGATTTGTTTGTGTAATATTAAAAGTCTTAAAGTAATAAAATTGTAGGATATACAAAAATTGTATTAAAATTAATAGCAACAAAATACAAAATTCCAATTAGACAGTAACAGGAAAAATATTCAAAAAATTTCAATATCATATTGCAGTAAAATTAATATTTCATTCAACACAATAAAATGCAATAAATTTTTAATGTTCTTGCTACAGAAAAAGCAAATTGTTTATGGTGCATTTGCAAAATTATGATACAATTCAGGTTATGCACTCTCTAGAAATTAAATCGTTAATCCCTTCCTTTGAAAACTAACCATTGCAAAACCTTTAAAAAATTGATTTCATATGGAAATTTTCACATATTGCAAAATTCACGCACAAAAACCACAAATCTATTTCGAGCTGAATTTCCATAAGAAATCCAACGAAAATTTCCACACAACACGTGTAATTTATTGCTCTGACGACTTCGACTGATGATGTGAAGTGTAATGATGAAAATTTACTTGCCGATCTCATTCTATTTGTGGCAGATTGGTTTTTTCATAACTGAACGACTTTTGTCAATGCCTTCGATTCGTTGACATTGATTGCTTTCAGTTTTTCCATAACACTTTTTCTGATTTACTGAACTAAGCTGATAAAATTATATAAAATAAATTGGAATTTGTTTCTTAGGAGAATTTTTTGGTAATTATTTTAATTTAATGAAGAAAATTGAAATGGAAACTTTAAGCTTCTTATAAGTCTGAGGTGGAATTAATAATAATGAAAAATATATTAAAACATGAACTGTTCACCAGACGTAAATTTCTAGCCATTTCTAATCAAATTCCATGCAACAAAACTATTTATAGACAAATACTTCTACCGACCAAATTAACCTCAACTCTCACGACACAAAACAGAACGAGAAACTTTTACACGTGCTTCCAAAAATTGATTAAGTTATTAAGACTGTTTAAAGTTGGTGTGTAAATTCATTTTGTACACGCAAAGAATATCTTTTAGGTGTAGAAATTTCCGTAATTTCTTTTTCTCACCCAAATAAACACACCCACTCATATTCACACACATATTAAATTTCAAAGCCCTTTTTTGGAATCTTCTTGTGTCTTGAACAAAAAAATAAATATATGAAGGAACAATAAACGACGGAAATTGAGTCATAAGATATTAATGATGTCTATTAAGGATGTTGTGGGATGCTGATAATATTTCATAGAAATCAATAATAATATCCATTAAGTGATGCTGTTAACTGTTGACAATTAATGATTGACATAAATATTGTTGATATTTTAGTGGAATTGCGACACATTTGTGTGTCCTGTTTCCGTTTTCTTTTGTATTCAATTTTCGGGTAGAGTATGAAGCAGCCCCAAATCGATATTTGATCACACAATATGTTTTGGGTTGGCTGATCATCTATATAATAGTAAATATTACACTTTTCGGCCTTTTTTGTCTTCTTTCTCTTCCTCCTTTGACTTGACATATTTAGAAATGAATGCCAACAATAATTCTACTTTTTTTTACTCTTCTTCTTATCCTATTGAGATATTTTCAAGAATAAGTTGACCGTAAAATTTTCTTGTCAACATTTCAAAGAAGGAAAACGAAAAGGAATCGGTATTAACAAGAAGGAAAAAAAGGGATTTTGGAATGTCTAGGAAAATAATTTTCATTGCAAATGGAAATAACATTTGGTTAGCAAGATTCATTTGTTGTGGAATTTTGTAAAAGTACTGGGATATTCTCTTGTTAAAATTTTTTGAAAAAATTGAATTTGATTCCTAAGTGAGGAAGAATCCTAACTTCTTACAGGTTTTTAGTAAACTTGTAATAGTTTTTAATAAGAAACACTAAATCAAAATAAATGCCTTACATTATTATACCTACCTAACAGGGATCCAACTATAAAGATGGTAATTAATGAATAAATCACAATAATGTCCCTTAGATAGGCAAAAACTCATTAAGAATCATTAATTAATTATTATTATATAAAACGATAAATTACGAATTTTTTTCTTGAAATGCGCTAATAAAAACCAGCATAATGCATTTCAGCATTTAATTCATTCCGACTTCCTTTCACAGTCTGATTTAGAGCACAAAAAAATCCAATTTCATTATAATACCCAGTTTCAAATACTACAAAAAATAAAACTTTTTCAATTCTTCAAAAGCCAAAAAGCGGAAAGTAAATTTGAAAATGTAAAATGCAAATATTCTTTTATAATATTCCCATATAATGTGACGACGAAAGGTACATAAAAGGAAGCGAGCAAGCAAAAGAGACGGAAAATAAAATGACATTAGTAGCAGCAGTCTCAATGCCATATGTGAACGAACATGGAAAATTGAATAAAAAGAAAGAAAATTTAGTAAGGCAGAATGAGTTGACACAGAAAGTACTGAATAACAGCTTAATTAGCGTTAACGAATTCAACTCACCATAAAAATTTCATTTATTGAATTCATATTTTTTCAATTCAATTGATATAATTGAAGCTTTTGTTATTTTCTGTGCTTGCATATGCAAAATATGAAAATAACAAATTGTTCAACTTTTCAGACTGCCGCACAATAAAAAAAAACTCTGTTTATTGTGGAATTTTATTGCTGCCTCCCTTTTGTGTCGGTGTTTTTTCTTGTTTTTCAATAATAAAACCTATTATGGAATTGAAAATTGTAAATTGTACGAGGATGCAAGGGAATGAGAACTTTTGGCCCTTGAAATACCTCACAACAAGCAACACATTAATTTCTCACAATTTATGATTTTTTTATTAAACCATGATTCGATTTACTGCTCATTTTCCATTGATTAATTGCTTCGCATAGAGATAGTTACGGAATGAGTATTATTCTTGATTATTAATTATTGCAAACTAATGAGGAACAATTGATGTTGTTGCTGAGACAAAAAAGCTTTAATTGATTATCAATTTCGACAATGACGATGGAGAATTTACGGAAGCAAGAAATAAAAGCTAGACTGGTTGGATATTGATTAATTTTCAACAAAATTTCTCTCGAATGAATTTAATGACGAGAATGAGAGATTGTTGAATAGTTTTGAGTGGGAAATTGGCTTGAACTATTTTTTGTTGGTTGGGTTTTGTTGATGAGTCATAAATAAATTTAAATTGAGGATAACGATTTTTTTTTATTTTGAATTTAATATTTTCGTTAAAATTTATGAATGAATTTCATTCATAGCCATTTAGTAAATCACATTAATGAACACAAAAGCTAAGAACATTTACGTTATCTCCTAATGACTTATATTCTTCCTCATTATAATTTATAATTCATACAATCTAAGAATCTTTTTCCATATACTACAAGATTTACATTCACATTGTATAATGATGACTAGTCGAAACTCATAAATGTGCGTAGATAGATAGTAACAAAGTAATGAATCATTAATCAAATTTATGCATATCTGTAGTATTTTGACTTGTACTTCCCACTCTTTTCCTTCTTCTTTCGCGCTTCCGTTCTTTTACTTACATGATGAATGTCATGTTGATGTTTGTATGACGATGATTATTATTGTTCTTATTTTTTTAATTACCAAAATATTTCCATATGTGTAGCATGAGTTTCTGTTTTAATTAGAAGAACACAAAAAAATAACTTGCTTGTAAGCTTTTTGTATACAAACAAACTCTTCCTTCTTCTTGTCTGATGTAAAAATAAAGTTTTTGTTTGTAAGCTTTAAAATAAACTTTTTAGGCTAATCTGTTGTTTACAAACAATTTTTGTTCATCCTTGTCAAACAAATAATATCAAATTAAGCATTTAAAGCTCTGGAAAGAACGAATTGAAAGCCTTTCCGACATTAAAGCTTTAATTAAATCACGATATTTTGCTTGACTAAGTAGCTACATTTCAGTAATCATAATCCCATGCAGGAAGTAATTAGAATTCAGAAAGCATTCATGCTAAGTCATTATAGCCAGTGGAATATCCAAAACATTTTTTTATAAGAAATAATAACTATGTATATGGTATGGATCATTAGGGGGAAGCATGTTTAATGGATTTTTGAATTATTAATCAATTTGGATTAGATTTAACAAAAATATATAACGGACTATAATAGTTCAAATTTCAAGGAACATGATGCATATTAGGCTAGACCACAATAATTCTATGTCAAAAAGCTGCATAAATGAACCTTAGACAAAAATAATTTTTGAAATATGAAAATTTATTAATGTAATATCTGTAATAACCAACATAATGCAATATTTATGGCTAGGAGATTCTAACATTGCATTTACAGCAAGTGTGAGAACGAATGCAATCCCATCTTCATGCTTTGAATGAATAAAAGAAAGAACTAATGTAATCAATGAAATTCTTGGCACATATTCAAATAAATAAATTTTAACATCCCATGGCTTCTTTAAGGAACACAAGGAATATTCGAAAGTCATTTATTTACCAATTTTGTAGAGTATTTCATACCCAAACCTACTATCGTGTAGTTTCCGTGACCCAAGGAAATTTAATCTATTCAATTTATCTACCCATTCATCCACAATAAAGTTCGTTCAGGTGAAGAATGTTGAAAAAAAACAAAAAAGAAGCAAAAAATTGGGAATCAAAAAACAAGCGAGAGAAAATTTCCGTTGAATGAATGAACTTTCATTCTTTTATTCCCTTTAAGGCGTTCATTCGTTGTTCCTAATTTTATTACATATCATATCCGCTACATTACGTTCTCGTTGTTTTAAAGACGAGCTGAAATGAGGGAAGAAAAGTTCAATTTATAATCCTCATAAAAATGAATCAGCACGAATGAAAAGTCTACATCTGAATAAATTGAAAAAAAAGGAAAAAAATCGAAAATTGTTTTGATATAAAAAATTGGAAATGGAAATTTAAAAGCTTATTATTTTCTTTTGGGTAATAATTTATAATTGAAAGGGGAAAGAGAAATATTTTGTTCTAAAAATAAACAGATTCAGACATTTTAAGTTAAATTGAATTTGAGACCTTGTTTTTTTTTTTTAAAAAAAATAGATATTTAAATTTTAAAAATGCGATATTTATTCGTGAACTTTGCATTGAAAGCAGCATCAAAAAATCATAAAAATACCAAATTGTACTTGGAATCCATCGTAATGTCAATGCTTCATATTATTGTTAAAAGTATGCATTATATCCGACCTTTAAGAGACACGTGTGGTTTGAGATCATACAGAATTTTTATGAACATTTACTATGGAATTATTTCGTATAAATTCAAATAAATTTTTTCTTTGTAATCCCACAACAGACAAATGTTTGGTTTCTTCTAAGGAATTCAATAAATTTTGTACTCAAAACAACATTTTACTTCTGGGGATTTATTTCAATACCCAAAAATTCTATGACAAATTATTCAAATCAAATGAAAATTTCATATCTCATTTCAAATATCCATCAAATCCAATTATACAATAATATTCATTGAATATTCAGAATTTATAGATTTTCTCTGAGAATTTTCATCACAATCATCAAATCTGAATCAACATCAAAAGTCACCAATCTGAAATAAATCGGATTGTCTATAAATAGCCTCAATGAAAATGAACATTGCCAATATTATATTTTTTTGTAGTCTTTCCACGAAATATATTTCATAAATTTAAATTCGACTAAGGAAATATGACTTCATTCAGCGCGATATTGTTAATCGAATTTGAATGCTGCTTACGTTTTTCATCGAAGTTCAATTTCCTTTCAGCGATGATTTCTCATTTAAATTTTCCGAGAATTTTCATTTTCAAATTTATTTTTCCTTTGGGAATCCTCCACCCCAGCACTAGGGATTGCTTCTTATCTCTTTTTTTTCCTTTTCTATTTTAAGTCATCCTGATTTCTTATTCCATTCGCTTCAATTCGCATTCCCATTCGTAATGAAAAAAGTTGGAATTGAGATGACAAACAAAATGTTTACAGAACGAATTTTTTTCTGATTCTCTTATCTAGTTTTTTTTCTGTTGACTTTTTTGCGGTGTTGCTTACACATCTCTTCTTTTTTTCTTAAAAATGAAATGAATTTACAAGTTAAGCATAGTCACAAGTTATTTTCTTGTTTTCGAATCTTAAAATGAACATTTTTACTGTACAAAAAAATAATATAAAATGGAATTTGAAAAGGCATGAAATAGAGAACTTACAAGTTATAAAGGAAGTGATGGGGACACAGTTTTACACCTCCTTGAGGGCATTTTACCATAAAGTTTTGTTTTTGTTTCCCTTTTTCTTCTTTCTTGTTGGTGATTTATTGCAGACAGAAGTTCGGTGGATGATATGGATTGAAGGGTTTATTGAACGCATTTATTTAAAGAATGTAAGAAAAAATTTCATAAAATAACACCAGACACTGACAATAACAATTTTCATTACCAAGAATTAAAATCAGCATGATTACTATTCAAAAATTTTAATTTAATCAGTCAAATGCAAATTTTAATTCCCATTAAGGCGTTCATGCCACATGCTGATGCAAAATAATAAAATAATTCATTTATTGTTTAACAGAGTTGTAACTTTATAATCTGAATAGAATTTAAACTAAAATTTGAATTCAAAATGAGAACATAATTGCCACTCAAATCCTTACTCTGATACCAAAGTGCCAACATAATTTACATTCTTAATTAAAGCAGATGTATTTAAAAGCAATCCCTTGTTAGCCTTAAACAGAATGAATTTTTTACTCGTCAATTAAATTTACTCCATTTTTATGTTCATACAAAATTTGACATCCCATGCACATTATCTCAAAATTATCGTCATAAACATCATCACAACTCGAATAATGAAGCTTTATCTTTAGTATAATAAAGTTGAGAATCTCTTTCATAAAAAGATACATAAAATTCAGGCATATAATGTAGCCGAAGAAAGGTTGCACATATGAAGAGACAACTTATCGCTCGAAGCCTTTTATCTATACTGGATTAGGCATAGCACAGATTTTTTCATCCATTTGGTGCAAAAGAAAAGAAAATTTAATTTTCTGACCCACATTTTTACATTATTTTATTTCCATTTCTACAGTAACGGAACATATCATGACAGCCGCTAGAAACGAATCATATTTGATTTAATTCACATTCATAAATTTTCTTTTAAGCTATCATCATAAACCTTTCCATTTCTTCTTTTATTTTTTAAGCCATAAAGGAAAATGCATGAAATGGAAATGAAAATATTATTTCAGAAACTTTTCCGTCCAAGGCATGCCTTTGCTTATTTATTCTTCTTTATTCGCATTACATTTTAACTTATCCATAAGTTCAATCTTCCATTTATTGCTCGCTCGTCGTTACTGACGTAATCGAATTACGATAAAGATTTCAAGCTGGAAAATAAAATTCATTTCGAAAGCAATTAAGTCACAATAAAAAGTAATGAATTATGAAAGTTGGGAATTTTTGTGTATGTGCCTGATTGAATTTCTTTTACAATAGTTCTTACATCTGTAATGTTTCTGAATTGATTAATTGCAAGCTTTTGTTTGAAGTAATGGGGATGGAAAATGTATTTGGCAGGTTATTGAATTTTTGCTGTAAATTTTATTGATTTTAGTCATGGAAAAGTTTCATATTATCTAAATGGTTCTTAAAATTCGAGTCCCATATAAATTCAAAATCACCAAATCAAATCCAATTCCATCAGTAATTAATCCAATTCACAAATAAATCTGAATTTTCCCATTGAATCAACCTAATCACCTAAAAAATACAAAACATCAACCTTCATACCATCAGTATCCATGCATACACATTAAAACACTTTTCATGCATATAGCATTTAATCTGATAATAATATCAGGAATGAATGAAAATGAATGGATGTATGTGAAGCATAACTATTCATTGTGCTGACACTTGAATGAAGTTTAATGCTGGTCATTAAGGGAGAGATTCTTATCAACATTGATTCTAATTCTAACGACCAATTCGTTTTGCTTGTATTCTGACAAAAATCATTTTGTGACACAAAAGATTTATTTTTGGAAAAGCAAAGCATTATGTTAGTTTCATATTGTGGTTATTTGTGACTTTAATTGCGGGAATATTGTAATATTTTAGGGTAGCTTCTGTAGATGGCTTTAAGATTGAATCTACGATAGAATGGGCCATTTTTTGAGATAGTTGTATTAGTGTTCGTAAAAAATTAGTTTAAAAGTACTCAAAATTCTTATGTATGTGTGGATTACTCTCCATATTGGCCTACATCAAATATCATCCTTAACAATTCTACAAAATGTGATGCATTCATCCAGAATGATTTGGCAATTTTCTTTTTTATTCATCCTTCTTAAAAATTTCTTTTTTGCCAGCTCGCTTTTTTTCTTATTTTTTGTTTACTTCTATTTTTATCCCAGCAAATACTGTAAGATATGTAGCAAGGGCCAAGGACCTGCTACACTTGCTACACTCTACTACACTTTCGCTACACTTAACTACACTTTACTACACTCACTAAACTTTTCTACACTTTACTACACTTTGCTACACCTTTACTACACTTTGCTACACTTTTACTACACTTTGCTACACTTTTCTACACTTTAATAAAATGACTTTAAATTATATTATGCTCGTTTTTTTAAACAAATTTCAAGCTAAAAACAATTCTAAACGTAAGTATGATGTATAAATACGAAAAAAAGTACTTATAAAAATCGCCTGGAATATAAATTATAATTTAAAATATACTTTGTTTTTGTCCATGTATATTTTATTTTAATATAAATATTAGATTCTGAATTATAATGTCGAAAATTGTAAAGAAGGGAAAAAAATACGAGTTGATGTTTAAAAAAAATTAAAACTAAATTCATCGTATTCATCTGATGAGGATGTGCTTTGGAGTCTCTTAACAAAAATATTTGGATGAAAAACCCCTCAGAAAGTCGTTTTTTCGCATTGATTTTCTCAGTTGAGATGAAAAACCCATCGGAAAAGCGATTTTTCACGTTGATTTTCTTATTTGGGATGAAAAACCCCCTCAGAATAAAGATTTTTCAAGCTCATTTTTTTATTAAAAAAAGTAATTTTTTTATTTATTTTTCATGTTATTTAGTGAATTTTCATAATAAAAAGTATTTGAATTACTCAAAATTACTCATTTTTAGTTTTTAAAATTGAACTTAAAAATTTCTCCAAAACTTAATGGAAATTTTCCACCGCTGGACTGAAATTTTGTGGAAAAAAAACTTGGTGGAATTTTTCTACCATTTGCGGAATTTCTCCGCCAAATTTCCACCAATTTTTTTCCACCAAGTAGTTTTCCCTCTGTCTCTCCAATTTTTTTTAATATACAATTATAATAAAATTCAGTATAAACTTGTTAATTTTAAATTTACATGCAATGATTATAAGTACAACGTAAAAGAAAATATTGATTTAACAAATTCTTGAAATAAGAAAATAATTAACTCAATAATATCTGCAATGAACTGAATTTTACAATCTTTATTGATCATTATTAATTTGTTAATAATAATTTGTCCGCGCAAGCTTAGAAGCTGTTTTTTTTAATATTCAATATGTTTTTAAGATTTTTTGAATAAAATTTTTACTTTATTATCAAAATATTTCTTTAATAAGAAACCTTTAATACCGTAATATAATTTACTTAAAAAATAAAATTTTGCTACACTTGCTACACTCTACTACACTTTTGCTACACTTGCTACACTTTGCTACACTTGCTACACTTTACTACACTTTTGCTACACTTTGCTACACTTTGCTACACTTTGCTACATTTTACTACACTTTAGTACACTTTTCTTTGGGTCCCTAGCCCTTGATATGTAGATAGTGAGAGAAGAAATATTATTTCATGGTTTTATTGCTGTCTTCATGACTTGCTCATTCACCTAAGCACTTTTTTATTAAGTATAATGGTTCTTTAATATTTCTCGCAACATAATGTTGCTTCGGGTGACAGCCTCAGAAGAAAGTTTATGCCTTATAATTGTACTGTTAAAAAGAAATCAGATGTAATGCTTCTTTTTGCTTGTAATGGAATTAAGGCCAGAGATTTTTGGATTTCTTTGTGGATTAAAGGAATTTATTTTTTAGAATACGAAAGTTTAAATTTTAAAGCAAATCAGGACTAAAAGTTTGCAACTCTTTAATTTATTCACCCTAAAAGCAAATATTCAACCCAAAAAAAAGACAAAACATGAAAAAGTTATGCAGAAGAAAATTAAATTACCTGATACCTTAAGATACGAAATCTCATTAACTTCTAATTATCATTAATAATTCAATAAAATGCTTCTAATTCTCTATATACTGTAAATGGAAGTCACAAAGCTTCTAATACCCACAAAATTGTAAAATAATTACCTTAATGTGAAAATCGACAGTAACATTTGAACTTTCTAATTCAATCAACTTTTGTCCTTAATATTTTCATATGTAGGAGTTTCAATAGCTAAATGTTTACAAACTTTTGTCTTGAAACAAAATATTCCTCATTATTTATAATAATGAAGCTAAAAACTAAACTTTTCCCATCCAAAATAAAAGTTCAAATTTGGATCTCATGTTATTTTTAATTTTTGGTACGAACTGAATATGACAGAAGCATGCAATGAATGAAGCTAATTAGAATTTTTTCTTCACAAAAAACATTCAGTAAATTTTCCTAATCAATTTTACGAACAAGAATATCAACTCAAATGTGTACAAAATGAAGGTAATTTTCATGTAATTTGAAATCTCTGAAAATTTCTCCATAAAACTCTATGAGACATAAAATTATGTTTTTTATAAGGAATATTGAGCTTAGATGTTTAAGTTAGAGACGACGTTGTTGTGATTTAAAGAAAAAAATATATTTTAATTTTTTTTTTAAATATAAAATAGAATGTTGGTTAATTTCACAAAATTTAGAATTTTTAGAATTTTCTTAAGACAAACTTAGATAAATTTTCAACTTCATTCAAAAATCCTGCTAACAAAAATCTCAATAGCAAGATCCGATATGTCGAATAATGTCGCTCGCTTTTCAAGAAGGGAAATTACATCTGTAAAATTATTTCGTTAAGCAGCAATGCTAAGTGAAGAAGAGCCGCACATACAATGAACATTCTTGACGTTTTTTTCGTCGATTTACGCTAATTTTTCTCTACGACCTCGTAAAAATTAATTACCGTATGAAAAAATGGAAGTGTAAGGAGCGATACTTGCGAAACTTTTCCCCTTGATTTTCTCAAAATGCCAAATTTTTTCTGGTTGCGCTCTTAATTAAAAACATTTGACATGATAAATTCAAGCAAAAAAAGCTCCAACTGTTCATTTTGCTTTTGATAAAAAGGGCTTGATTTCCTTCTAAAAATAGATTTTTTTCGAGGAAACCTCTAATGCCATTGTGTGGCAGTTCTTATTTTTCATTGAAATGAAAAGAAAAAAAAAATATTAATGTTATGGGAGGAGAAAGCTGGTAGAACAACAATGACATAATAATATTATGTATAACAACAAAAAACTTAATTTATTAGCTTATGCTATTGTACTCACCATCATGATGTTGCTTTATGCTAAAATTGT
The DNA here is from genome assembly GCA_026123125.1 of Chironomus striatipennis. NCBI lineage: Eukaryota > Metazoa > Arthropoda > Insecta > Diptera > Chironomidae > Chironomus > Chironomus striatipennis. Next base: position 1,214,082 of record CM047392.1, read on the forward strand.
TGTTTTTTGCATACAATGAAATTTTGTTGTAGGGGGTTGTAGAATTAAGGAGGATGAGCAACAGAAGGCAGACAATATCAAAATTTTCGTAATTTTGTTGTTATATTTTCAATTAGAAAAAAATAGTCACATTTGTGAATGATCTCAAGAATTCCTTTCTGTTGTGGCTTTCAAGTTTTCAAAATTAAATTTTTTGTAGATGTTCATTTTCTCAAAATAGAATCAAATCTTCCTCATGCTCATTCCATTGTATTTATTTAATTTAATTGCGAGAGAGCTTTTCGTACACGTGGAACACAAGACGAAATAATTACTAAAAGCTGTCACTAAGTCGAAAGAAATGTTTAATGAAAAAATAAAATCATATTTTGAGACAAGCAAAATTTCTCTGTTGAATTCTGATGGGCTGGGTATAAACGACATTTTTTGTTAAAATAATGGAAAAATTCTCATGGATCTAATTTGGTGCTTACATTTTTCTGTAGAAATGTGATTTTTCGGAATTTGAAATAGGAAGAACTGGTGTTGATTTTGATATTACTTTCAAGGTATTATAATATAATTATTAAAGCTTTCTGCTGCTATTTTGAAGTCTTTCTAGACATATGCCAATTTAAATTAATGTTTCAAAAGCTCTCTTTATATTGGTTCTTTAATATAGGTCAGCAAAAACAAAATTCAGTCCTTAATAATAAACACAAGAATTTTGTATAATCTAAAAATATCTACTAGAACCAAACTTTGCCTGTTTAAGTTCAATAAACTGAGTCATGAGAAAAATTCGAACCCACATCAAACTTCGAAACTGTTTAAGCGAAAAATTTCCATATTTAGGTTAAAATGTCAGTAGGAAAGATAACTCAATTTTACTATTAAATTATTTCTTCATGGCTGTGGGAAAATTCTTTAAATTCTTGAATTGCTCAATTTTTAGTCTCATGGTATATGAGGAAAAATTCTACAAAATCAATTAAATTTGTAAATGCTGATCATTTTGACAACATAAATTTATTGTAAATAATTGCTGTTCATCTAAAATGCGAATTATATATTACAATAATATAATATAAATATTCAATTGTCAATTCATAAATAAAGATTTTTGCTTAAAATCTATTTTTAACCCTTGAATTGCTGCATTCATTAAATTATTAAATGTTAATAATATTTAAGTGATAATAAAGATAATTGCTCATTAAATTATCATCTTCTTGGTTTCCAAAAAAAGCGTTTTGAGAATTCAAACAATTTAAGAGCTTCAACTTTCATGAGAAACTTTCTCCGTTTTATGACAAGCTTTTGGGAATAATTTTGTTTTTCTATGTTAAAGTCATAAACGTAAGCATGTAACATGTAAAAACTTTTAATGTTTTAATTATTGGAACATGCTAAGTTGTGAAAACTTTGTGAAATATTGGCTAAAGACGATGGCTTTCATGTAAAACTTTTTCGTGCGAAAGTTTGAAAGTTCTATCCTTTAAAATAATTTATGATTTATTATTCGTTAAATTTATATCTAGCTACTTGATTTTATCTGACTACTTGATGTGCATGAGCTCACAAAACTTTACCTCAATACTATCAGTTTTGAAGCAATTGTATTCAATTATATTCTCAAATTATATCTACCCGTGCAATTAGAAATCTTAACATTTAATGGTTTCTACGGAATACTTGAGTTTATTATGCTCTTTAAATATGATTATATTGTCCATTGGTTATTTTGTAATAATTATCATTTTAATATCCAGGTTAAGACTAAAATTCCATAAACAGTTAACATTTGATTTAATTTCTAAAATCCTTTTCAAAAAAATTGGCATTTTCAAACTGTGTTTAAAGTCTTTCATGTATATCCTGATTTTCAAGGCGAAAGAACATAAATTTAAGTTTAAAACTTTTCGTTTAGTTGTTCGTGATCTAAACAATTGGGTTCTATAAATGAATGACAAATGTATTTTAAATTTGTTATTTTTGTTAGTTCATTGAAAAGAAACTAGGTCAAATATTCTAAATTTAAATAACGTTGTAGCCATAAATATATTTAAAGGATAAATTGGTTTATTTTTGAACTTTGCCTGTAATGTAACAGAATAAATAAGTTTGAAGGCAATGGAAAAACAAATTTAAATTCTCTATGAACTTATCCTTGCATGAAAATAAAGAGTTAATTTTATTATTCATTCATGATTGACTTTATTGCTTTTGTCCAATCTTTGCCAATAAAATTCGAAGAATTTAAATCCCTAAACAACTCTATAAGCATTTTTTTCCCTTGAAGTTTTTTGTTGTTTTTCACTTCGACATTTCTCCTACACATTCCTCACCTACTGTATAGAAATTTGTTTTCTAACTTCTTTTAGCAAAATTTCAATTAATTACAAATCTACTCAATTATTCAACATCTTTTGTCATTCTGTCAAAGCAAACTAAGACTGTAAACAAATTGAAATGAGTTCCTAGAAGGTCTTCCACAAAACTACTAAAAGTTTCGCAGCAGTCACACCATTTTCTTGATTCTTTGATTAAATTAATTAGTACTAAAATTCTCACAATCCTGAATTTCAAAAGCGTTTTAACAAATAACTCTTTTAATTATGAATTCTTGTTAATAATGTTTTATGTGAAATGATTAACTGCCTGAAAATTTTAGAATTTTATTTCAACTTTTCCGCATAAGTTAAAAAACCGTTTAGATGATTATTGCTGAACATTTGATTGTTGTTAAAAATGCGATGACATCAATTTGATGACATTTTCATAAATGCTTGTTGCAAATACATTTTGCCAATTTATTCTCAACAAAATACCACACGTTCGATTGCCAAAATGAATAATTTTAACCCAGCCAAGAAACTTTTTGAAGAGAGAAATTAATTCTCGAAAGACATTTTGAATTTCAAGAAATCGTTAAAGCTACAAGTGGTTCAGATTCCACCACAAACGAGCATATTTACCAAGAAATTTATCGAAGAAGAAACCACTTAAATCAACTGTTGTTCTTCTGCTTACGTCTCTCTTTTCCTCATATGTATCTAATATGTTACACATTTTCGCACAAAAAAAATATCGATTTTGGTTCAGAGACGAATGTGAACTTCACATTAATAGGAAGAAAACTCGCGAGAAGATAGAAGCATATTCACTTTATAAAATAATAAGAAGGAAAATAAACCATTTTCGTTGCCATAATTTCAACAAGATGTGCTGCTTTTTTTGCACGATGAAATTTTCATAATGAAGATTTATAGTTCAACATTTGTCATTCATGATTATGGAAATTGCTTCAATTCCGCCTGATAAATGAATATACTTAATGTTGATTGCTGTTGTTTTTACGTATCAAAAGTTATGGATGGAAATGTGTGTGAAAATATTTAAATGAAATGAGAATTTCATGATGGGGATGATTAATTGAGAACTGTTGTTGTTAGCTGGATTTTGAGGGATGAATAATGTAGACTGAATGTCTATTTATTTGAGTGATTCATGGAAAATTCAGAATATCGATCATATGCAGCTGGAAATCTTTCTCAAACGTTTCACTCTCGTATCTATGTATCATATATCTTTTTAAAAATAAGCCCAATAAGACATTCATGTTTAGCAATATATCCAAATAATGAAGTGTTACGTGACTGTAAAGCAATATATGTAGACAACATCCTCCAATATTTGCTACCTCTCTTCATCTTGTGTTTGTATATTTTATACATCTTCCTCCATTCTGTTCAAAATCATTTTACATTGTTGTGCAAAATATTATTTCGGAAAAAAAGCAAAGAAGGAAAATTTACTCAAACCATTTAGCTTTTGCTCGTTTTCTTATGATGATGCATGCCTTGAATGTTTATGAAAATATACCGAGAGAAAATATGGAGCACAAAAGATTTCGCTTTTCATATTATAATGGAGTTGTAATAATAGCAACGAATTTATCATTTAGCTTTTTAGAGTATCTAACTTTCGAAATGCTTTCAAATATTTGAGAGGATATGATATGAATTAGAATGGAAGAATATTTTGTGAAATAAGCGCATTTAAATTTTCTTACAGTTTCGGTAATTTTTTACACTAAAATTAGAATTTGCATAATTACTTAAGATTGCAATTGAAAATAAAATAAGCAGTCAAATGTATGTCCAAAATTTTTAAAAAAGCAGTTTCACGTTCTTTCTCATTTCAATTTTCATATTCTTTCCTTTTAAATATCCTGTACACCATAAAATCTCAATTGGCAGTTTTACGACTTTAAAACGTATTAAAATATCAATTTGAAATTTTTATTCGCACAATTTGAATTTCTGCGTTCCTCAACACCTTCATTATTATATTTTTATTTCCTCACAGAGGAATCTCTAATTTAACAATTTACAATAGAATATTTTCCGCTATAAAAATACAATTTCATTTCGAAAGTGAGGAATTCTCATCAAGAAAATTTACTATGAGAGTAAAAATGTCATTTGAACACAACGACACGATGTAATGGACGAAAAAAATAACAATAGTGATGAGTATAACAGGACGAAGAAACTCAAATAAAAGCTCGTAAATTTTTATGTCTTTGACATATTTTTCCGTTTTTCTATTCTTTTCTTTTTTTGATAAAAAATACTGAAGGAATTTAACTTCAAGCATAAGCTTCCGGTGAATGAAAAGAAAGAAATCGGGACAACGACATGAGTGTGAATTTATCATGTCGCATTTATTCAGACGTTTTACTTTGAATTTAATTTTTCCTGTTGTTGTTAAGAGACTCACAGGAAATTTTGATATTCCTTTATTCAGCGACATAGAAGCAGTGATTTTATTCAACATTTTCCTGCTTTTGAAGATAAGATTAAAGAAAATGTGTAACTCAAGACCTTGAAATTAAAATGCTTAATACGAAATATAAATTTAGGAATAAATAAAATTTTAAGGGTTCTAAACTGACCGTCGCTTCATTCTTTTATATCCATTCTATTATAGCCATTCAAAACTATCATCCAAGGAGAAATCGTAAGAAACATGATATTTTATTTATAGTATAACTTTAATATACCAAAAGCTAGAACTACTCGATTATTCCGATAATAAATTTGCCCGATAAAACCTTTAACATTATCGCTTAACCTCACGCTGTAGGGGTTAAAAGCAGCATACAAAAAAATTTATAAGTTGTTACTGCGTGTTCCATTATTGAAAATAGTTCTATAAAGAAAAACATGAGCTGACTTTAATATATATTTTGTGCTTCATAAAATATTTTATTTTTATTTTTAAAGATATATCTGCCTTTAAAAAAGAAATTCTCCACGTGAATGATAAGTTTTTTTATCATCCTGCATAGAGCGTGTCTATGTAAATTTGTTAAAAACATTTTCATCCTTTGGGAAAGAAGGAAAAACTTTTGATTTCTCTTTTTCCGGAACAAAAAGCCCTTTCTCGTGTATTTGATTGACAAACAACAAGGTTGGACGATTTGGAAGAATTCAATAGAAATTTTATAGCAAAAAAGATTGTTTATATAAAATTGAGATTTTATGGGTGTGAAATGGATTTTACGTTGGATAAAAATAGCTTTTAAAAGTCATTGATTTTTGGTATACATATTTTGATTAAATTGGTTATGAAAAAAATTTCAGGGATTTTTATAGATTCTTTATGACATTTCCGAAATAGCTTTTGTGGCCATTGAATTTCATCAATTTATGTGGTTGTTTTATTCGAACAATTTGAATTGTTTATGAAAGATTAAGTGTTTATGGAGGGAATCCATTTCATATGGTTTTAAAGTAGGATTTGCGAAAGCTTTATGAAGCTTTTTCATGAATAAAGTGATTCGAATCATTTGCATTCGATGTAAATTTTATGGCAAAAAATACATCCATTTTTCATGTGGGAGCTTATCGGATCAAAAATATTTCAACAGAGAATATGCTGATAATTTTTAATGGAATGTGATGAATAAAGAAGATTCGATGATTTTTTTAACAAAAGTCAAATTGAAAAAAAGAAAAAATAAAAAAAAAAAAATAATCAATAAATATTTCAGTAGCACAATTATCATAATAGCATCTATAATACCACAATATTCATGCCATTCTCACTAATTTACAAAAACTTTAACAAGCTCTACTGAATTGGAAGTGAAAGTAATGAAAATCCCATTCCAAACTAATTGAAAATGTCCCTATATACCCTGTGAATATCAGCAATCATTATGATTCTATAAAATCATTCAATTTAAAAAAAGTCCCTTTTCATGACCTTTTTCACCAAGTTTTCCCTGAACTCAACATTAAATGTCACTATTATATTTCTTGCTCCTGAGTTTGCCTTTAAGGAACAAAGCTATTTAAATTGGAATAGCCAATAAAGTCAACCATTTTACCAACCACATTTTGAAGAAAATTGTAAAAAGTATAAATTTATTTTTATTGTGCTTGTGGTGTGAAGAAAGAAAAAATCAATTTAATTTCCTTTTGCAGTTTTGCTTTCTTTTGTTTATTTATATTAATTTGGGTAGAACTGATAGAATCAAATATATTTGTAATAATTTAAATTCTTTTTAAAAGCTTTTAAAATTTTACAAAAAAAATTAAATAACTAACCTTTGGTCACAGAAAATAACATAACATATATATGCATATAAATAAAAAAGAAACTAGTATCAACGTGGTCACTCGTGACCGACGAAAGCGCATTTTCCGCGATCAGTAAATAAACAAAGAACTAAAACCCCAAAAGTACAAAGCCAAATATTTAACTATAACCATTCATTATTTACCGAAAAATTAAAATTGACAGCAAAAAAAACCGATAAAAAACATTATGCGACATAGAATCTAAAAAAAAAATAAAAAAAGCAAAAAAATAACTTGCCGGGGGGCTAGGATCGAACCTTTGACCTCCACATTAGTAGTCGTGCGCTCTACCAATTACGCCACTGACGCTCTTTTTATGAAATGTTCATGTGACAATTTGATTATTTATATTGATGATTTTTTTATATAAGTGTAAGTATTTATAATTTTCACAAAATTTTCCGGGAAAACTATGAAAAATCCATGAAAATAGAAAATTTAACAATTAAAATATCAAAAAAATAAGAAAAAAGTAATAATCTATGAAAATTGTATGAAAATATTGAAAATTTTAACAAAAATCGTCGGAAAAACTCGGGAAAATTGTGAAAATGGAAAATTATGACATGATTTAATATTATATGTCATTAGAAATCAAAAAAGTATCAAAAAAGCAAAAAAAAAAAAATGTCATCAGTGGGATTTGAACCAAGGAAGGCTGAGTTTTTGAAAAGTCAACATTTTAGTGCATTCGACCACACTAACACATACAAAGAAATGGCATTTTGGCACTTTTTACGCTGGTTCCAGCAGAGGAAGTGACCATTCGTGCTGATTTTTTCGCCAGCTCTAGCCAGACATACTACACACATTTTAAGCCAAAAACCGCATCAAAAAAGCTTAACCCTGAGGAGTAGATGCGGTGACAGACAGACAGACAGACAGACAGACAGACAGACAGACAGACAGACAGACGGACGGACGGACAAAGTGCGGACAATAGCGTCCTTTTCCCAAGGGGAAAATGCGCTAAAAATCACAATCTCAGTTTACATTCAAATCAATAGAACAGGAAATAATTTACTAAGTAAATCAATAGACTGACTGTTCTATTTTTAACACTGACCATTTCCTATCAATATTTACTCATGTCTATTTAAACTGTAATCTTTTGAATTTCAATCGAATTATTTACACAAAACATAGCATTTGAAATACCCAATAAGCAAATTAAAATTCATGAGAATGAAAATGCTTCAATTAATCAGAAAAGTCAATAAACATTGCATTCGACCAAAATGCAGAGAGGAAAAAAAAATTCAATTCAATTTTCATTCCTCGCCGACAAATCCTGCTTGTGGATACTGAGGAATGTATGCACGTTCTGTGGTGTCTCTTGAGAATTATATTGTAAGCTGATCTCATTTGTGTTTGTGCATGAATAAAATTTTCTACAATTTTTCCCTCTTTCTTCCTCTCTTTTAAGCCACAACTTTTTTTTTCTAAATAAGAGAAAAGTTTGCTGCCATTCACATTGGATGTTTATTTGATTTCTCTTGTTTAATGGATGTTGAGGAACAGAGTCTGTTTTGATATTTTATGAGAGTATATTTTCAATGGAAATGAAATAGCATTGCTATGAGATATGGGCAAATTGTATAAATAAATCACTGGCAATTTGATGCATATTGGTAAATGTGTTAAACATTTGGTGATTAATAATGCTGAAGGAACCATTTGCTTTGGGTTTTTAATTAAATTTTTTGGGATCTTTAAAATGGTTTGCAAATAAATTCTAAAATTTCAATCTTAAGTTCATAATTATTTTGAAAATTAAATACAAAAATGCGCTTTAATTTTTAGCAGATCAATCAAACTCCAACTCATTATTCCATGTTCTAACTCTCTATCAATAACTTTCTCCTCTATCCATCGATTTCTTTTTCTAATGCCTTCGTTCACCTCATTCAATGCCTTTTGCCTTTTTTCATCCATTTTTCTTACACTACACGAAAAGCAAAAAAAAAAAAAGAGAAAAAGAAAAAGTAAAAATAAAAGTGGAAACGAGGTAAAGGTGTGTTTGAATTTTTACCTATTGGTTAGAAGGTAAAAAGATATAAAAATAGTATTACCGCAAAAAAAGCTATCAAATTCCCATTGGTACTTTTTCGCATTGAAATTTACGATAAAGGCTCCATTGATAAACATCATAAATTTATAAGTATAAGTTTGATGCTTTTCTTGTTCATTTTATTTTCTAAAGGCATCCACAGCTCCGTATCATAGACTCAAATGTATTCACAATTGAGAAAAGTTCATAAAAGAAATCCTGTTTCATCCTCAAACTGGAAAATTGAGAGAAAATTATTGATTTTATTATCGTTTTATGAATGAAAAAATAAGTTCTACTTTATATGTTGTAAATTGAATTTGAATCGTTTTTGTGCACAGATTTATGGGATGATATGATAGGATCAGTTGCAGTTTATATTAGAAATGAATAGGCAAATATTTCTCAGTCTCTAATCGATTTGTTTACGAATTCGCATATTAAAAGTTTAAAGTAGCTTGTCATAGTCATATTGTCTAGTGGTAATTGAAATTTAGAATGGAAATTTTCAAAAAAAAGCGCTGTACTTTCAAGTTTCAAAACTTTTAAGCTCCATTCAAATATAAAAGTGAATATATAAAATTTTGTACTATGTTACAAATATGATTTATTGACTAGTTTATGAACCAGTTCATATATAATGCCAGCTCCCTTCTTTATTCATTCAAAAATACTATATTCAATGAAAAATAATTTTTCCTTTTTCTCCACTCTCATTTCACCGATTTTTATTTTTCAAATGTAATATATCACCCTCAACTATACAATTTTCAATAACATATCGTTTCATTCAGGCAACATACCGTGAAAGAGAAAAAAAGCTCAATTTAGTTTATGTTCACGCTCGATGGATCTATATACATTTACAAACGTCGATGGTTGAAATATGTAGTTATTGTGAAAATGTAAAAAAAAAGATTATAATGACGATATTGATGCTTATGGTAGCAACTTCTTTTTTGTGTTATGAGGACATTAAAGAGTGTATGGATGCATTCATGTAAAAGTATGTAATGGATGCTTGAGGTTTTGTGCTCGTCCTCAAGCGATACACTGTTGGTATTTTAAGATAATTCAAGTTTCCAAAGTATGTTCAAGTATTAGTGTATTGATGAAGTAAAGTAAAGTGTTTCATTTCAAGTTAGGGATTATTTTTAGTTTGTGTATTTCTTTATTCTTTACACTTTTTAATGAACAGTAGTTCAATTTAAAATTTAATTGCAACTTTTTCAAAAGATTAAAGAATTAATCGTACTTTAATGACTTGTTTGCGACTTACTGTATGTATTAGAACTTTGAATAATTCTTAGTTTTCTAACAAATGAAATCTAAAACTAAACATTTCCGATAAAATTATTTCAGAATTATGTATGTATTTCAGAAAGATATTTATTTAGTTAGAGATTCTCTCAATTACATCCCCAAAAATCGAGCCATGACCTAATTTTACATTATCTCGATTTGTTAGCAATAAATCAGCCAAAGAGTGTGGTATTAAGTTACGTATAAACATTTTCTGATTGTAGCCCCAGAGTTGGTAATATGTTTATTTTTTGAGAGAATTAAAACTATTCTAGAAAAACTTGGAGATGATTACAAAAAGGTAATTTATTTGTTGACGATTATTTCTTTAGTTACAAACAAGATACCAGTTCTGGTTAGTAATAAAATCTACACATCCATTTCCACCCAAATGATAACATCATTTCATTGACTTAAAGAATCATTGACCGAAGAATTCTAAATATAGGACACAATAAATTGCATTATCGAAATTAATTTGTGGAAACAGATAAAAAAATCTTCTCGGACACAATTGTCGTACATGATGACAATTCATCAATCATGTCAGTGGGATTAGTCGTTTTATGTCATTTCTTATGGGCTTTTCTTCTACCTAGTCTCAATATATATATATGTGTTCATACAACTGAGCGACGACCATGCGACGACCATAGCTCAGTTGAGTTGCTCAGTTTTTTGTATTGAAAATTTGATAGTGTTAGTAAATTTTTTCAAAAATTTGAAAAAAATAACGGTCACTTTTCTATATGAACACATATATATATATTGCCTAGTCTGTTTCTGTTAGATTGTTAGGAAATTCTCACAAATGGAAACTAATTTCTAGTAGACAGTAGCTACTACGTCCAGTTTTAATCTACAAAATAACTAAATTTCATTCATTCATTTATTCAGTCAGGAAAAAAATAGAAACAAAAAAAAAAAGTCGACATAGAGTAGGTATTCATTTGGGTTTCGTATTTATCATTTTCATTATTGCAGCTTGAGGAGTGAGTTGTTCTGTATCAATTGAACGACAACACAACAGACAAAAAAGAGAAAGAAATAAATTTAATTTATTATCAAGATTTTATCTTTCGTTTCCTGTCTTCCTTTCACTTCGGAATACATTTTAATATCTTTTTTTCTCTCAATTGTATCAGAGACTTTTTTATTTGACTATTATGATCAAAATGTTATTTTTGTCTTCAATTGGTTTTTCTACTTACCTTCTTACGTCATTGATTTGACAAAATGGAGTGAGAGAGTAAGCTTACTGAGAATTTATGTACCCTACTTTTTTAAAGTCCCAAGAGTCTTGAAATTGAACGAATCAAAAGAGTAAATTGACAGATTTTTGTCAAAATTTGTCTTAGTAAGGACTCATCAGAAAACCAACTCAAAAAGCTCATATAATTCCCAAAATCCTTCAATAATACACCTCTTTATAAGCAAACTTCATAAAACCATATCAAATTGTAATCCATCCATTTCGAAGCTCATAAAAAATGAAAAAGTAAAGTGAAAAAATTTTACCCTTAAAAAGTGAGGATTAAAATGAAAACATACGAGAGTCAAGTGAATAAAAGGCACGTTTTTTATTGCAACTAACTTTCAAATCCATCGAAACAACATCGAGATCGAACAAGCAATAAACATTTATTTACGTTCATCGATGTATTAGACTTAGGGAGGAAAAAAAAGCCAAATTCTTGTAAAGAGATAGAAATTTAATTAAAGAGGATTTTTATGGTTGAGAATTTTATTGTCTGATCACAATGATCTGATGATGAGGTCTGATGATGAGATTTTGACGAAATATTTTTCTTTCTTTTTGTCAGGTAATAAGTTTGATTAGAATCTTATTGGGGAGGGGTCGAGTCAATTCACTTGTAGCTAGAATTTATTTGGAAATAAATTAATAGAAAATGATTTTTGAAGGCTTATAAATTGATTTTATAGAATTTCTCATATTTCGTATTTAGAAATTTATTTATAAAATTCCTACCTTATTAAACAACTTACTTACAATACCTACTCACATCATTCAATCTCAACTCACATTTCCAAAACTTTGTCTATTATATATCGTTCACAGAAGTCCAGCAACATTTATCATTCCACCCCAACACATTCCCAGGAAATACTAAAGTTCACTTCGATGAATTGCTTTTGTTATCGTCCATAATGTTTACTAATTTCCTGACAAATTATTCAAGTGGAAATTTATCGAAAATCCAAAATCAATAATTTAATGTTAACAGAAAAATGTTTGAGCACACTAATTAGTATGCTCTTGATGACGTCAAATATGTTTGGGTCACAAACACTTTACTATGTCCACTTCATATAAAATTAATTTATGATACTTCCTAGTTCACAGGTTGTGGTGACAAATTTCTTATGAATTATCTTGATGTGTAAATATTATAGAAAATTGGAATTGTAATTTGATGTTGATTCTTACAATTTTGGACGTGATTTTTATCACATAATTGCTTTTGATTTGATTCCAAAAAAACTTGTTCTCTAACAACATCAATACTCAATATCACTCAATCTGATTATTTTTCAATTCAAAAAATACATTTCTAATCTTAATTTTCCAATCTCAATTTCAATTGAGTAAATATTCAAATTAATAGAACGAGCATAAAAAATGTTCGAAATGGGTTCATTAACCTCATCGTGTGCCTCATTTAAAATTCTTTTACAATCTCAATATTTCCAATTCGACAATAATGAAATTGAATAAAAATAAATAAATATATTAACATAACACTCAATGAATTTACTTCAATTTATTGCCGTGAATTTCAAGAATGTAAAATATTCACATGATTTTCAAATTAATTGAGACGTTCAAACCTCATTTAAAATTTATAAAGGGGTTGATTGCTTTTACTTTTCATTATGTTGATGAACTTTTTGAATTCTTTTAAAACGTTTTATTTCTCTTGGAGTTTTACAGAACTTTTCATATTATATTTCTTAAAAATTGAACGTCAAGAATTTTAGATTCGTACAAAACATTCTACTTCAAATTTCTTCGAACTAAAAAGCCAGCCCTTTTGTAAGCTAAAAATATCAGCAAATTGAATTAAAATGGAGACAATAAATATAAAAAGAAGAAAGTCTATCGAACACATAATTATTTACCCATCATTATGTATACAATAAACGTGCCTACGTATCTCGGAATCAAATGTTGTCGTTATCGTTATTTGTTATATTGATTATGAGGAACAGAAGAAGAGAAAAGGGAAAAGACGGAGAAAGAAAATTAATCGATTTTACCAAGCGTAAATTTGACTTAAAGAAAAGCAACAAAAAAAATGACGTTAACTCAAATAATTTGACATTGTCGATAATATGAAATTAAGATGCATTTCGTGAGATATTGCCTCGATATACCGATGAATGTTGATTCAATTACTTGATATCTATCACGTTCACAAATTCTATTTTTCTTTCTGTTATTACTTTCATTGTGTAATTATAGAATATAATTAAGTACACACGTAGTGGAAGCAAGAAGAATACAACACACACAGAAAATGTCAACAAATGGCAATCATACATAAAACGGCCTAAATGTGCACATAAAACTGGGGGGAAAAAGTCTTAAACATTCAAAAATTTTTGGCGAAAGGATAATGAACGAAAAAAATCCACAGCAACGAAATGAAAAAAAGCATCGAAAGCTAATAAGAAGTCCTGAAAAGTTATCACCATGTGATTTTGATCCATTTTATAATCCATCACTATTATCAGCATCAACAAATGTCTTCATTAATACAAATCAATTTCAACCAACAACAAATCACAGTCGCTCATCACCGACGAAAACTTATAATGATCAATTTCCGCCACAACAACAAATTTGGTTCAACAATGAATCGCCACAGCATCAGCAATTTTCATCAAATGCCACACTTCCACCATCATCGTCATCCCCATCGATAGCATTACATCGTAAGCCAAGCATTACGATAAAATATAGTAAAGATGATGAGTTACATCATACATCATCGACGTCATCTCTAGCACATCATCAAAAGATATCAAAATCGATAGATTTAAATCATCCATTCATTATGACATCAAGCACAATATCAAGTGAAATGAAGGACCAAATGAGCAATAATTTTCTTATCAATTTTCCTGGATGTTATGATGTTAATACATCAACATCATCGTTATCATTAAAGAATCAGCAGCAACAGCAACATCAACAAATTATTGAAAAGAATTTATCGCCATTCAATTATAATGATGAATTTAATAACAGCTCAAATGTTTATAATACGACAAAATCAACTGACATTTATCATCAATCATCACAATCATCGCTTAACCTCAATTTAATTGTGAATCAGCAGCAGTATCAGCAACAACAAGTCATCCCAAATAATAGCATTTGTGGCGGTCAAATTGTATTCAATAGCAATAATCCATTTTTGAATGATAATTTCGATTCAATTACGAGCGACATAAGTGGTAATGATGGAAATAAATTGGATAATTTCTTCAATATTGATGATTCAAATGATTCAGAGCTTCTTTATATGTCCGATGAAGTTACGACGACGACAACAACAATGTTGAAGGAAAATGATGAGAATTTAAATCAAGAAGATGAACAAGTGCTGAAAAATAAGCGAGAGAAATTTTCGAATGCTTCACCGACAATGAAAATTTGTTTGGTCGTCTCACCGCCAACGAATAAATTATTTCAAGTAAGTATATTCGATTGTGTCAGACGAAAAGACGTATCAACTTGTGTTCTATAGATTTTTGATTTTTTTTTCTTCACTTTTTAGTGCACCAATTTTTTTTAAAGGAGTTGCTTCATTTTTCTCATATTTTTACTTCTGCTACTTGAATTCAAAACACTTTTTATTATTTTAGATTGTTGTTACATAAAACTTAAAACAAATTTAAAATTTTAAATCGAGAAATTTCCAAATATGTGAACTTACTGTTTTAAAAAATCCAATTCCAACCCCAGCCTAGAAATCCAAAATCAAGCAAAACCTGAAAAAAATAATTTCTTAAGACTGTCATCTCGCTGATCTCAATACATTATAATTCAATTACCATTTTTTAGTCTTTTCGTTTTTGTGTTAAAATTAAAAAAAAAATTGAGATGTTTTTAGATTTTATAAATAGCTTTAGATATGAATCCATACTTTCCGTACTTCTTATTATTATTTTATTTTTTGTACATTTTTTGTCGTTTCGATAAAATTTTGTCTAATAACTCTCAATAGAGAACTTTTCCGTTATTGAGTACAAAAATTTGAATTTGAATTTCTTGTGTGTTCGAAAAATTTACACACACAAGCAAAAAATTTTGAATTAAAACAGCAAAAAATTATGATTTTAAGCAATTGTTATGTATGAAACTCAATTCTTATGTTTTCGTTGCATTTATTCTTAACATTTGAATACTTAAAAGCATTAAAATTAACAAAACTTTTATTTAATTTTTTTAAAAAAATTACCAACACAAATACGCACTAATACAACCATATGAAGTTCAATTTTGTTTTATTGATTTTATTTGCACTTTTAGTTAGTTTTAGCAATTGAGAATTGCTTATTTAATTAAATTACGCCTTTTATATTTATTAATCGACTTTGAACATAGATTAAATCTGAATTAAATGAGATTTTTGAAGATTTTCTCTTTAAAAATTTAACGGACACGATGTACTAAAATAAGGAATACTAAAAATTCCTTATTCAAATTTTGTACTAAAATAAGGAAAACCGTTACGTATTGAGAGTTATTAGAATTTTGTAGATTCTCTTCAAGTTTGTTGTTGAAGAAGAAGAAGAAGAAAATGAAATGTTAACAAGGATGATGTTTTCAGCTAAACTTGATGGACATTTCTGGGAACTTTTGATATGCTTCGAAGTATTTTTTTGCTCAATTTGCATATTTTGTTTAATGTTGGAACGATTTAGCTTTTTGAATTCCTCGCGTTGAGATTATTTATGTTTTAAAATTTTATATTTGTGGCTTATTATTTCAGGCTGTAAAAGATACTTAGCAACAGGTTTTATTACCAAAAATAGAAATTATTGCAATTTCAAACGTTCAACCCACTTCTTCCATATTATGTTATCAAAACTCTTGAATTTTATCCCAAAAAATAACTGGCAGCTACTCAATTTAATAGAAATCTTGAACATCGAGTTGAAAAGTTTCAAATTTCATCGCAATCAATTATAAAACATTCTCGAATGTCTCATTTAAAAATCTCTAAACTTAAGTGTGAGTAAAGCACGTGCATTATTGATTTCACTTTATACTCCAATAACAAAAAATCAAAGCTCTCTAAATTGATCCTTCTGAAAAATTACTTCAAAAACTTCAAGTTTATAATTCAATTTTTATCGATCGCTTTTCAAGGTAAAGTTAGCAAAATATTTTGATTTCTATTCAATATTTCCTTTTAACGATTCACGTGTTGGCGTAAGAAGAAAAATTTTGCTTTCAAAATGAATTTTCCTTCAAATATTTATGAGACGTACAACAGCTGTACATCCGTGAGGTTAAGAACTTTTTTTTCGCTTGAGCAGCTGTGAATTTCGATTCGTTAAGTGATAAGTGAGTAAGGTAAAATTTCTAAGAAAGGTTTCCACTATCATCAATTTGTGAAAATTTATAATACAGTAAGAAAGGTACGAAACCATAAACCGAATAACTTTCAACGTAAACTGATTAAGATTTGAAATGAAAACTTTTAAACAAGAAATATTTTCTGTACTTTGTAATTAATTTCCAGCATTTTACTGCCACTCAAAATAATTAAAGGTTAAAAACTGTAAATTTGTTTTATGTACCTTTTCATAATTCATACTCTCGTGTTGTACGTAGGATGTTTAAATAAACCCGTGAGCTTTTCAAAAAACGACATGAAAATCTTGTCAAGCACGTTTTTAACAGATTTTTAGACTTTTTTTTATGTTTAAAGGCTTTTTTGTTTCTGAGCTTGACTTTTTGTCTAGCGTTTCATTTTTTCTAGAGTTTATGTTTTGTTCTGTGTAAGTGGAGGAAAATTTAATAACAACCCTTGTTTGGAGAAGTTAAGAGAATAATATGTCGTTCTAGAATTTTTCATCAACTATAAAATTAGTGAGAATTCTCGCAAATTGTAACAGTTTTAATAGGTTTTGATGACTTAAAAAATATTCTATCAAAAACACACATTCTGTTCACATCAATAAATCCGTGATATGACCCAGTTTTTCAAGCATCAGCACTTTTTTTTTAATTCCAATTCAATCATAGAAAATTTTATTTCATCAAATGCGTCGTCACGTTCAATTTTTCAAGTACCTCTCAAACTGATTTATTCCTTATTTAAATCCACCGTAACGTAATATAGTAAATTCAAAAGGCAAACCTCGAGAAATTGAAGTTGTTGTACATCTTAAATAAATTCAATTTGCAACTTCAGCTATTGCTATTGCTATTGCTTCAGTCATGTCTTAAAGAAGCAAAAAAATAAGAAGAATAAGGAACAGATTTCTCGATACTTGTTAAACTTTTCCAACATCTATTTATTTTTATTTTAAGGAATTTCCTTTTTACATTTTCGTTTTCTCCCTTCAGGATTCACATGAGACTATTTTCTATGGTTTTATGCTTTTTATTTATAGAGAAATGTGAATTTAATATATTATATTAAGATAGACGTGTGATTTAATGTGTAAGCTCCGGTAAGCTTTACATGACAACCACATATCTACCGTTGCCGAATATAAAATTTAATATTTAAAGAAATTGATGATGAAGGAAATAATATTTTAAGACAGATGTGCTTTTTGGGATATTTTAAAAATTTTCTTGGGTGTTGGTAAAGAAAAATGTTCAGTAATCCTTTAAGACTGTTTCAATATTCCTAATTTCCCCAAAGAAACCTTCAATCTTCTGAAAATTTCCTGCTCCGCGTTAGCGGTAGTCATGAACTTCACGAGCCATGAAAATTTTTCTTCATATAATCAATTTCATTCTGAATGGATAGATGACTGTAATAGCAGTGATGATAAAAATAACATTAGTAGCTTATGCAAAGTGGCTTAAAGAGCTTAAAACATTTTTTTTATTTTGTTTGTCACACACAACAGCTTTTAAGATGTGTGAGGATTTTTTTTCTTTCAATTCCTTCCTTCAATCTTGAAGTTGTTTTTTGTAAAAAGCTATTGATTTTTTTCCTTCATCCATTATTTATGGACTATTCACAGACACTTATCATTGGCATTACTTATTGCTGATTATAAGCTTATTTTACGGATGAATGGAAGGAAGAAAAACAGCGAGCATGAAATTTTTCTTATCAGTTGTAATTACATTCATTAAGCAGGAAGATGTTTGTAAAAAGTAGAAAATTCATTTTCTTTGTGTCTTCCTGAAATATTTTAGTTCTTAATCCTTTTATCTTTTTGCTTGTGAATTGAAAAGCATACTTTATAGAATTAAAAATTTGCTTCCAACTGGATAGAGAAAGATTAAATGTAAATATTTTAATAGAGCAATTTCAAAGCATATTTATGCTTGGTAAGGTAAAAATGCTTTTAGAAAAATAAATATTTGAAAAGTAGAATCAGCAATTTTCTAGTTCTAAGAATTGGATTCTTTCCGATTCTTAACATTTAAAATTCGTTGTTTTTTATGGTAATTTGAAAGTTTAGCAAAATCAACAAAAAATTTTTTAAGCGCTTTTTGTCATTTCAAAAATTAAACTCTTATCATATGCCAGAGAAGCAATGTAATATCATCTGATCATCCAAATATATCAATTTCATAAATCACAATATAATTTTTCTATCTACATAGGTATATCAATCATCATGAACAAATTTCTGTAATTGGTCGTAATTTGATTATGAGCTGTACAATAAATTCTATTTCTGACAGGCAATCTAGCATGAAAATATATTATTGTAGCAATAGCTGTTATTATTACACAATGACCATAGAATAGTAATATGTTTCCAAGAAGCCATCACAAGATGAATATCATGAATTCTCTAGTGTGAAAATTGTCAAGTGATTAGACTATCTTTGGAATTATTAATATAATAAGCTTTTTGCAATCATGTTTAGTGGTCACATCGAAAAAGCCTTCGCAACCGCAATCATTCACGAAATGGCTTATTGTGAGGAAAACTTTTTTTGTGAATTGCAGATTAAAATATTTATGGTGACATTATTAAGAAAATATTATTTTTATTTTCATTAAATTCTCAGATTTATGAATTTAGACACTTTGTGAATTATTAAAATACACAGCATAGTTGAATCAAAAAGGTCAAATTTATATAAAATTTTACTAATTTATTTAAGCAAAATGACATCCATCTGCAAGAATACTCATCACTTTTTACAGTCTACTTCTTTGCATTTTACAAATGCTGAGTCTTTTGTTAATATTTAAATTAAACAACTGAAGTGGAATGGAAAATTTTCAAATGACAAGCTCCGAGCAAGCAACTTTATGCTCTTAACATCATTATCCACTTTGTTCATCTCGTAGCGATGATAAACTTTCAATATGATAAATGCAAAATCCTTTCCGTAGCACTACAAAGCTAAATTGACATTATTATTTACTTTTTCATTATTCTTATTCATTTACTGCATAAATTAATTTAATTTAACTTTTTAACCTTGACTGTGTATGCACAAACTGAATTGAGTTGAATTATTCTTTACCTAAGTAAACTTTGCCTTTTTTGAAATATTTATTCATAAAATTATGCTTAATTTCATTTACAGTTGAAATCGAAAAGTTTAACTCATCTGGACCGCATCCAACCGCAAATAAATATTTCATCAAACGATATTCCGTACAAGGTAAGCATGAGTAACAAAAGTAATTTTTCTTGTGTTCATCCAAGGCAGAAAATAAATGCGAAAAGAAAAGCCTTCATCATTCTTAATCCACTCCTATCATCATGATGAGATATTTTATGAGATTTTCCTTCTTCTTTTGTTTGCATCGTTCATTTTCAATCGGATCACATTCTTTATTCACTTGATGAGGAGATTTACCTTTATCTCTATGAATAGTCCATTTTTTGTTGGTAGTGAGATGATGATTATGACAGAAGATGATATGGAAAGATGAAGTAAATTAAATCAATTGAAGTTTGGGCTATCTTTGAAAGTATTTTATAAGAAAAATCTTATAAAAGGTTTTGTCTGATTTGGTCTTGAATATTTGTTATGCCACAGGCCTTGAACTTTATAAGGAAGCTTCTCTTGAATTTATGCTTATTAAATCAAATTTATTTTGATATTTTTAGATAGCCGTTAGCTATAAAGTTATTCTTAGGGAAATACAACGTCTTTCTTTAAGTAATTCAATTTTCTTAGAAGTTCAGTTTTATAAAGTTAAAAGAATTTTCATATTTTTTCACAAATTCGTTTACTTCTAATTCAATAAGTCTAATTTTATGAAGATTTTGAAATATTTTTAGCTTAGATCAAATCAATAATCCTGAGCCATAAACGTCATTAAATCATAAAAGAAATATAAACATAAAAAAAAAACATTTTGATCAATAATTCTTGCATTAATCTCCATGAATTCATAAAAAAATAACTTTTTTGCTTGAAATTCACCTTTCTATTTCTGTTTTTTGACTTTTTATTCCTATTTGCTAACGATTTGGAATGACCAACAAAATAAAAATACATAAAACGAAATAAAAATTGAAAATAATGTTCTGAACATAATTTTATGTTTACTATTATTGCAACACTTCGTTCGTCTATGACAATAAAAATAACTTTTTTTCGTACATGAACTTTTCGTACCGTCCATTTCACGTTCACAAACGTTAATAGAATATTAATGGCAACCACGAAAATGGAACATCAAGTAATAATAGTCAGGCAGATAAGACAGGTCAAAATGCTAAATTTACGACCGCATTAAATTGCCATCTAAATGAATCTGCTAGCACTAATTGTATCATTAATGATACAACAATTTCACGACATGATAGTACAATCACTACAAATCTTCCCGCCATTAATTCATCACATAGTGAAAGTCCAATGAAATCATCATCATCGTCTACGAATATTAAAAAGAAATCATCATCATTTCTACATCGTGATTATAATCGAAAACCGATTCTTGCAAGGAGTCAAGTGAGTAGTTTAATAGCTGAATTGCTATATATATGGGAAATGATGTTATTTGCTTATGTTGCATGGTTTATGAATGAGAAAATGAGAAACGGAAGCTTTCTAGATTGTTATAATCCGCTTGAATTCAAAGGAAAAGAAGGAAAGCTTCTTTACACAGATTATCATTTTTTTCTTCTTCCAGTGCTGTTCTTGGCAGCCTTAAGTTATTTTTTTCTCTCATTCATTCTTGTTATGATTTTAATATTTAATGTAGAAGAAAAAAAAATAGAATTAAATTTTTTATTTTCTTTTGCTGTAATTTTATTTACATTATACAATGCTTGTGATCTAACTGTCTGAGTATTTTCCTTCTTATTCGTCTAGTTAGAAATGACATATTTTTTTGTTATAGTCAAGGACAGTTGTTGAATTGAGCAAGGTAAATGCTATTCTGACTTTTTTTTTCCAAGAAGGACTAAAAGACTAGAAAAAGTCAAATCATGCAGTTTTTATTGTCTTTGAATTGAAGATAAGGAAAAAGTTCATGGACATAACTTTTATGTGTTCAAATTTCAAGAAACGAATTCAATCACCTAATTGAATAAGCTATTGAGTTTCATGAAGATCTTCCAAGAAAGGCTTGAACTTTGAAAATTCCTCAGATTTCAAAGCTATTTTTTTTAAAAATAATTCTTCAACATTTGTTTTTCTTACTTTCTACTTATTTATGTAACTCTTGTTATTTCTTACCTTAGTTAACATTCTTCTTACCCTCTTCATCTCCATTTCTTGTATTTGCAAATTGTGAATTTGCTTCTACAAAGGAAAACAAATAATTCTGTATTACATCTCGCAATAGATGTTTGTAGATATGGACTAAAAAATGTAGCTTTTATAAAATTTATATTTACAAATATAGCTATTTATATTTATTTTTTCTCGTACTTAGAAACTTTTTTCTGTTTTGAATAAATTTTTTCAACCATTTTTGCATACAAATTTATTCAGAGAAAATAAAACCTCTCTGAGCACTTTTGCTTTTTAAAAATTTTTTTTACAATTTTCTAATTTCCATTTCATAATTGAATTTTTAGATTTGAAATTTTTAATTTTTTACAGACATTTGGTTTATTCTTATTTATCTATATTTATTAATAAAAGTAAACAGTTTCGCATTGTTCGTTCCCGCATTTAAACTTCAAAATTTAATGTTTCCTGAAGCAACTTCTAATGAACTATGCACAGACAATTGTGAGAAAATCCCAAACAATTTCTTCAAATGCTAATGCATTCACGTCTCGTCCAAAAGTTCATACATTAAATAAATATTTCAGCATCTTCTCTCAGCAGAAAAAATGTCAACCTTTCCACAAGAATATGAATTGGCAGATTCTAAATCAACTGAAAAGCGGTTACTCTTACGGCTTATCATGCTTTCAACTTCACTGTGCACTTTACCTCCTACCTTTAACCACCTGACCTTTTCTGGAAAAATGATATATTTAATCTACCTTTTACCCTTTTTTAAATGTGTAACTTGCCATGTTAAAAATGAGATACAGGATGTACTCCTCTCATTATTTCAGTGATGTGCACTTAGGAATGGTTTTAAATAATGTAGATAAGAAAAAATTATCTGCGTAGTAATGTTTATTAAAGAAATGAGTATGCAATTTAAAAGGTTGAATAATTTTTGTCGTAAATTCAGAAAATATACCAAAAAAATCCCAATAAAGCGTCTCTAACTTCCCAATAACTTTCTCTTTTCATATTTCTCAAAAATAAGGAAGAAAAGTGCACGAAACTTTTATTGCCACTTAGTTAGTGATATATGAAGCATAAAAGCATTCAAATATCCATGCAAATTAACGTTCCGAGACATGCAAAACCCATGAAAAATATTTTTCACACCGAAGAAAATTTCATTCAATAAAATAATTCAATTTAAAAAAAAGTTCGTTCTAATTAAACCGTCTAATATATAATGCATGTGAAGTTTTATACTGTATGTCTCAACCATGAACCGAGAAATTAACAGGAAGGAATTTTTACACAAAAATATCAAATTAAATGAAGCAGGACGAGAAGTTAAAAATAAAATTCAGTAATAAAATTAATTATGTATTAACGGGGAAATTTTCGCCTGTATAAATAATCCCTTTTTAATTTGAACATTCCTCCGTGGAAATGAACCAACTTTATTTTATTTTATTTTTTTGAAAACGACAAAGAAAAGCTTTTAATTTTATTTCATATTTTTTTCCTTTCTCCATTTGTGCTTAGGTGTCAAGTTCAGAGTATTTTTCCGTGTGCTTTGATACAGAGAATGGATTTAAAGATAAGGATGAAATATTTATAGCAGCTACAAAAGGCATTGCTCTTGGGTAAGTTATACATTTCCTTACAGCATAAGTAGTTAAAGTAGGCAATAAATTTTGACAAAATAGAAAATGACTGTATTTAGTTGAGAGTAATTAAAGAACTGAAAGATTTATTAAAATTCTTTTTTTTCTACCTGAACCTCTCTAATTTTACTCTATTTTTCATCCATTCCTTCTTTTTATATCCACAATTCATTCACGAAAATGAATGAAAATTTATGTATCTCAAACACATAAACACAGAGATTCACTGCGTCAGGCAATGATTCAGCGGAGCTTGAGCTTTTCACGAATAAGTGTGATAGATTATGGCATGAA
Organism: Chironomus striatipennis; assembly: GCA_026123125.1. Lineage (NCBI taxonomy): Eukaryota > Metazoa > Arthropoda > Insecta > Diptera > Chironomidae > Chironomus > Chironomus striatipennis. The sequence continues at coordinate 1,237,902 of CM047392.1, forward strand.
TAATTCAAACGAATTGGGTAAGGATTATCAACTTTATTACAATATACTTTAACCTTTTTTGCCTCTCAAATTATTGTATATTCATAGCTATGGAAATGTAATATATGTATTTGATTATTATATGGTCAAATAGGGTCAAATATAATCATTATATCCTCATTGTTAACCCTTTTTTCGACAATATCTTCCAACCACTGTGTACCACACCTGACATTTATGATCTTTACACATCTTTTCATTCCTTCTTTTCTCTATTCTTTATTTACATAGGCATACCACAATATTTTGGTCCTCTTCATGTAAACACGGACATTGGCATTCTTGCTGGACATTCGTTGCTTGTTACGGAAAAAGAAAATGTACAAAAGAAATCTGGTCATTATGTGCTGAAGAAAGCAAATTCTGTAGGATATCGAACGACGACAAGTCGATTGTTTAGTTCTGTATCGACTGAGGAGTGTCTTGAGACGAACGATACGACAAAAGTAACAAAACAAACAAAACAGAGATTATGGTCTTTGCAGTTGTTTGGTGTTAAGGTTTGTAGAAATTTGTATAGGAAATTTATAAATCCAACACATCCTACAAACGTTATATCTAATTCATTGACTTTTTTTTACTTAGAATCCGCAACAAAATCAACTATGTGAACTTCTTAATACGTACACAAAAAATGGCGTTCCAAAATCAAAGTCTTCCTATATAAACTCCGAATACTCAGATGAAGCGCTCGAGGCATTGTATGGATTACCACAGTCGTGGAGAGATTTCGTCAATCCATGTGATATTAGTGAAATTGATACAAAAATACAATCAGCAATTTGGGAATTAGTGGCAACAGAAGTGGATTATATTCATGCTATACAAACTGTAACTGATGTGAGTAGATTGTTTCCTTATAAATATGAGAATATTTTTTTTTAACTGCAAACTTAAATTTATTATGACAACATAAAGTAAATGCATGTACACAAATCACATTTATTGTGTACAATTCACATTATACGAAACATCATATTTCGTTATTATTATGATATTCTTATCATATTACCGTAACATGTGTGTTATGTATGCAAAGCACATTTCATGATGTAAACAAAATTGAATAAATTATATTTTCGGATACATCAAATACGTTATGTGAGGCAGTTGAGGGATATCAGAGGCATTGTTTTTAAACAACTTTTTCCAATTTATGTTTTGTGTTAAAAATAAATCTGTTATGCATTGGATTTTAGATTCAAATATTGCAACGTGAATCATGTGAGCATGCAAAATTTATTTTATTTAGAATTACGTCAATGATTAGCCAAACCCACGCAATCATCAACTCAAATTTTAATAAAAAAACTTCTTGTCATTCACATGTCTTAAATGTGTATATCCTAGATACTAAACCGCCTATGAGTACGAAAGCTTTTTATCCTTACTGTCAACGAAAAAATTTGAAATATTTACTTTATATACGTGTCGAACATTGATTGATTTGCGATGATATGCAATATGTATGTATATATTTACATATGAATTTATTATAGCATTTGATCTGACTGGTGTCGAAAAATTTGGCTGTGACGTGAAAGAATAAAAAGAAAGGATGTTAAAACACGTGTCTCATGTAATTTCGTCACCCGATGTCAACAGTGTCTTTACTTTTTCTTCCTCATGAACTTTATTCTTGTCAGATTCATAGCTTCCTTAGTATTTAGAGGAAAAATAAAATTTAGTCAAGTGCTTTTGGTTTTGTTGTCCTAACTCCTAACTAATGTGATTCTTAAAGTTAAGTTGTTGATACATGCAAACAATCTAGAATGCAATCCATGACAAGTTGGTAGACATGACTTATCACGATTAAAGTTAAAAATTTGTAGCAAATTTAGTAGGTGCTCAAGTATGAAGCAACAAATCCACAACAAAAGTTTTTAGTCTGCGGTTTTTGGGCATATTTACTGATGATTATTAATTCATAGAAAGTTATTCGGGTATTTTATGTCTTGTTAGTTACGAAATTTGGCTTGATTTTGATTGATTTATTGTTTCTTAAATATTATTAAATTATATTAATTTCACGAAATAAATATGTAAAGTAACTATTAAAAATTATTTAAACAACTCAAATTTGCATGAATAAATAAGCGTTTTAATTTAAACATATCTTTCTTGTGTGAGTTATTCATTGAGGAACTTTCACATCATTCTTAAATGAGCATATAATCCTCTACAGTTTTACGTTTAAAGCAGCAACTCAAAAATTCCTCATGTCAAAAAGTGAACAAGCAAATGTTTTAATTAAAATAGTTTCAAGCACTATTGTTTGTTTTTAGCTTCATTTTGAAAGCATTTTCATAAATTAGGAATTTCATATGATGAATAAACAAAAAATTTCACAAAAAGCTTGAAGCTTATGTTTACATGTCATTTAGAATTATTTTTTTAAGACTTGAAATTTGGTTGTTGAAATCATAATTTATAGGTTCTTAAAATTTAACAAAGGTTCTTGAACATGTAATTCTAATTAAAATTCAAAACTATTATGTAAACATGATCGATAGATTTGAATAAATACAAATTTCATCAATTAGTCAAATTTATTCTAGCAAAATCATTCCTAAAGTAAACATATTCCATACGTTTACTTAGCATAGCATAACACGACTCAGATTTAGCAAATGTTAAGAAGAAAATAGCAAACAAAATCGATAAAAATTCAATTACTGCCAACCAAAATGAAAATTTATGTTTTGAATATTAAGAACATGAGAATTGAGGGAATAATCGATTTCGCGAAAAAAATAATAATTGTGCTTTATGCCTTTTTGCTGTATTTTCCATTATCAAAATTATAGGGCTTATGATACAAATTAAAGCTATTAAGAGTATTTGAGTGGTCATAAAAAGCTTAAATTTGTCGACAGCATTGAAATTTTTTATTGAGTTATGATTTTTGTGGAGGTTAGTAGAAAACAGTGATGATGTTAAAAGGTTCTTGAACCTCCAAAGGACTAAATACTGCTTCATAGTTAATTTTTCGAAAACAAGATCATATCCATACATTTGATTGAAGTATTAAATTACAAACAAAAATGTATCCCTAAAAGTCTTCAAATGACTAGTCTGAAACTCCATAAATCGATTTAAATGAAATCTCCATTCAATAAAAATTTTCCCAAACTCTCAATAATCTGTTCAAAACATTTATTGCCTTTTATGACTTAAACTGCCTCAAGCTCTCAACACATTTAAGGAAAAAATTGATAAAATCTCAATCGAATAAAAAGATTTTTCAAGAAAATACAAAATAATAATAATAATGAAAGAAATTTGTTCTTGCCTCAAGCTTGGAAATCTTAAAAGGCAGCCTTATAGCACAATAACACAAAAGCTAATTGAATCGAATAACGAGCAATAATGATTGTTGAAAAAAATGTCAGACATAATGATTTGTAATTTTTATTTTACTTTTTCTAATGTATTTCTCATTTTTATTTCTTCCTTACTCACAGCTTTTTCTTTCGTGTCTAGAGGGAATTCAATCTGAAAATCTACTTAAGGATATCGATCAACATAAACTTTTCTCCAACATTCGTGATATTGTTGATGCGAATCTAAAATTGTGGTCGCTTTATTTATATCCAATGGTGAGTGACCTTATTGTTCTTTGTACATTCGACGCTATTTGATATGTCTCCTTTGAAAATATTTTCTTGGAATTAAAATGAGGAGAAATTTATGATTGAGGCAAATGGGCCGACTTCCTAGTTAGATAACATGACTTTATACATGACCATCATAAATTGTGTTTATATGTTTTCCACTGGCATTTCCTTATAAATACCTAAAAATAAATAAAACTAAGTGCAAAAGCTAATAAATTTGTCAAGTCTGAAGGCCTTCCTAGGAAAACTGTCTTCAGCTCACTGGTTTATGGGTAGTTCTACAATATTGTTTTTTTTTTTAACTATTTTGAGGAAATTTTTTATACAAAATTTAATTTTTTTTTTAACGATTCGATATTCAGTGATTTGTGTACGAGTTGAAGATAAAACAATCAATTATTTTTCTATCAATATGAACAATTTAAAAATCAAACAATTCAAATGCATCTTCAAAACCAATACTTTAACACATTTTGCACAAATTGAGGAGCAAATATCTTCAAATCAAATAACATCCTCTTTACATTCTTGTAGATGTACCCAATGAAAAAAATTATATGTTCAACTAACAGCAAATATGTATCTATAAATAATTTAGGTCAAAAACAGCATGCTAACCGGACACTTAATGTGCATCGATTATTTTCAACAAGGCTTCACAAATTTTGCTTGCATTTTTGAACCATATACAAAGTATTGTGCAGAACAAGTTCTATGTCAGAATTATTGCAAGGAGTTAAATCGAAACAATGCACTTTTTACCTCATACTTAGCATGGTGTGAAGCACAAAAAGAATGTAATAGGTAGGTTTTAATTGAATAATTCTAACCACTACAAAAAACATACTTGTTAACAAATTGAATTTTAATTGCTATCAAGTGTAAAATTACAATTTTCAATAAATTATTCAGATTAATTTAATTCTTCGGATATGTACCTGAATTTACAATTGTGTGGTTGGAAACTAAATTTACTTGCAAATTGATTTAAAAACTGAATTTTTTATTTCTATAGACTGCGACTAGCTGATATTCTCGTTCGTCCAATGCAACGATTGACCAAATATAATTTACTATTGTCTGCCATACGAAAGCATCTAACGGAAGAGACTGAAGCGGAAATAATGGATAATATGGTAAGTCATCATACAGATGTTTTACTTATTGTACAGTTTGTTAGTTCTCTCTATTACGTCGACATTAGCTGATAAAATACTTTACTAGCTACGATGAAGTGCATCATGACTTTTTCTGGTTGAAATGGCATTATTCAATGGGAAAATTCTTCATTGTGAATTTTTAAGCAAAGGAAAAGCACGAATGATGTAGAATAGCTGAGAATTGTAGATGACGTTTAAGATTTTTAAGAAAAAAGCTGAATAAGCGCTGTTTAAGCATAAATTTATTTTTTGGAGAATCAAAATCATTTCTATTAAAATATCTTAAGTCAGAATTTATGCACGATTATCGTTTTAGTCAGACAAAGGAAATTAAGTTTTATAATCCTTCTCGAATTTCTGCTAATCTCGCTTCCTCTGCATACAAAATTCATACCATGTCAAAACGATTCAATAACACACCATGACTACAAATGAGCAAACATGATGTGCTTTAAAGCATCATTCAACCAAGCTTTAATCTATTTACTCAATGAAGTCATGCATACATAAAAGTTTTAAGCAATGATTTTCCATGGAAATAATATGTGCTGTACGACGATGAAGATGAAAAAATTTTTTTTTGATTGCATTGACTGAAATGTTTTGCTAAGCTGAGGTGACAGCATTTAGAAGCTTTAGCATGTAAATGCCAATGCATAAATAGCATACTCGATTGGAAAATGCACATTAGAGAAAATTCTCCTGATAATTTGATGGATTTGTACAAATATTTATTTATGAGGGAATATGGACATGATTGAAATTTTTGTCACATTATAATGTGGGTAACTCTTCAAGGGATGGGAAATTTACAACAGTCAAATAAAGCAATGACTTTTAAAAAAAGATAGAGCTCGTCCTCACTTATGAATTTTCTATTCAAAACTTTCCAATATGGTTAATATGCACATTATGATGAGAAATGAAAAATGTTCAATTTTCCATATAAATTGACAGATTCGAAAGATGAAAAAAATCATATTTTTATGTGAATATCTCCTCAATGCAAATGCAGCAGTATGCAAACAAGCATGAAATTTTTCCCATGATAAAAAAAAAAATCGTTGAAAGCAAATTTCGAAAAGAGAAATTCCAACATTGAGGTTTTCTTTATTATGATGTATATGTTTGGATTTTCACGTTAGCCACAAAATGAAATGTAGTTTGAAATAGAAGAAGGGAAAAAATTTATTCAAAAATCATCCATTTGAACTTTCTGTATCTATATAAACTTGCAATCGGTTAAAATCATTTCATTTTTAACGTGTACATTCTCGTTCTTCTTTTGATTTTCATTTGAATAAACATAGAAGTGATATTAGTACTGCTGGCAAATGTTCAATGATTTGTTAGATTTCATACATGAGTGAGCTTCAATCTCTTTACAAATTGTATTGTTGGAGAGTTGAAAGAGGATTGTTGGGGTTAGGTTGATTTATTGGAACATGACAGAACGTATTTTGTTGCAATTAACATATTTAGACAGTAAAAGCAATAGATATAAAAATGTAAAAAAATTTTTCATACGGGGGAGTTTGATTGGTTGAAAATTTTGCGTTCTTTAAAGTTTCAATAAATTTTTCCTAATTAATAAAAAGGCTTAGTTCCGGTCTCGTTCAAAAATTATGAAACAAAAAATATTGGACCTTCCTTCAAGATGATTATATTGGAAAAAAATAAGTATGAAAATTTATATCCTTAAGCTTGTTCCTAAATCCTCAAAAGAAAATCAGTCGGAAGCTAAGCAGACATGTCCTTTAAAAACATAAAAAGGCAGATTTTGTGAAACTTCTTATTCAAAAACTGCAGCAATAGCATTTCTCATTTAGTACTTGACTTGCATTTTAAAACATCTCGAGAAACTGCAGTAAACTGCATTTTTTTCTCTAAAAAACTAGCCAATTCCTTTAATCATATTCATTCCTTTGTGAGTCGTCACAATTTAATTGAAAATGTTCACTCTGAAGTACGTACAACGAAAAAAAGCCATCATAAACGTATCAAGTTGTCATCATCATGTTTCTTTTTCATCTTAATTGAATCGTTAAATATAAAAACACACACAAAAAGGGAATGAAAAAAAAGTTGTGGAAGAGAGAGCCATAAAACATCCTTATCTCGTCTTTTCAATCTAAATTTTCTCGTTGAAAAACATAAACTATTTATTTATTTATTATACTTTTTTTCACCATAGATACACTCGGTAGATGAATTTGTTTGCAGCGTTAATTCACATCTGACAACAAGACAAGAGAATGAGCGACTGAAAGGCATCATGGCACGAATCGAGAGTTATGATGTTGTGGTAAGTGAAATGACTGAGAAATTATTTTATTTACCTTAAAAATGAGGGAAATAAAAAGTTTTCCATTCACCAGCACGAGAAAGTTTAACTCAATGAGATTTTTTTTTAAAAAAAAAAAAGATTTAAAGTTTTTTTTCTTTTTATTTTCCTCAATTGAAAAAGAAGAAAACTTCCTTTCTTATCTCATATCAGCTCTTGAATGAAAAGAATAATGTTGAAACGTGTCTGAATATGTTTAGTCTGATATATCTCAACTTTTCTTTTATTCACTTCATTTCCTTTTCTTCTTTATCCCTAACAAACGCAAAAAAACGAAAATAATGAAATAAAGGATTCAAACAATGAAAGCCTGGAAAAGCTTATAAAGCAATATAGTCAGATGTTCGATTTATGTGCGCCGATGAAGGGTTGTGTCATAAGTCAAGGTCGATATTTATTTCTGGAAGGCGATATGAAGTACAAAGATAATAATGCTAAGGTAAATATAGAGATAAATATAGCATGATATGATTAAGTCTTTGACTGAATGAGATTGAGGGTGATTCTATTATCTGATCGTGTCTGAATGAATATGCTAGTGAGACTCTCGAGGATGCATTGAATATAATCAATATTGATTTTTTTTCCTCCCTCCTTTTCTCTTTTTTTTATTTCGTCTATTCTCGATTAATGAAGATGGATGTTCATTGCTTCCTCCTGACCGATATATTACTAATTTGTAAGCAAACTGCCAAAAAAGGTCATGGAAATCTAAAGGTAAGGATTCTGATTAATTTAAAATGTCACATCAAATGTATAATGCTTGCTGAACCTAAGTGGCATATTGAAAGCTCTTGATACCATGTCAAATTTCTAACATTAAACATTTCTGACATATTACCTCCTTCCTCACTTGTGTTTTATCTAATTCCCTATCAAATATAAAGGTGATTCGACAACCTTTCATGACCGATCGATTGGTAATCAAACTTAAAGAAAAAGAAAATGCAATCCATTGTGTGTACCTGAATGACTTTAATATGGTCATCGCAGCATTTATGTTACAATGCACGGAAGCAAAAAATTGGTATGAAGGAATAACAAAAGCACGTCATATCTTTTCCAAACTTAAACAAGGCACATTTGTTGATGCACAAGGACATTCAGTTAAAGTTCCACAACAACATCATTATTTACTTAACAATACTGATAGCATAAGCATCAGGAAGTCGCCTGTGGGAAGCTCTATTGGTAAATATTCATTAAGTTTTTGGGTATATAATATATTGTAGCAATGGGACTAAATCGATACTTTGTTTGGATGCCTTCTGAATGAAATTGTTTGATGCGGTTAGGCTATTTTTGGTATATACTCTAGGTTTACATGCACTTGTGTAAATAAAAACTTTGTCTGACTGCCTTCGATATTCAAACAATTCTAGCAATTGAATCACAGACAAAAGCTCTCTAGAGAAGGTATTCAAACAGAAGTGGGAACTTTTTTATTTGTATTACATGCTATTGACTCAGTTCTTTGAGGTAGAGTTACAATTTAATTAAAACAGTAATTGATCCCTGTTGAACATTACACACTAATTGTGAAAAAAGTTTAATACAATCTCTCCCATTACTAATTACAACCTCCTCTTAACAACTCTACACTCAATTCAAAACTTAATTAATTTAATCTTTATATTTATTCTCTCTATCCTGATGTAGTCTCATCACTCAACAATAGTCACAGTGGATCTGTTGAATTAAATGAATCGAAAACTGTGTCAGTAGATTTTGATAAAACAAATTCAATATCAAGCGATGAAGGCTCTTACAATCTCCATAAAGCACACTCGTCAGCAAGCAATCGAAAATTGAGACAGACATCGTCAAATTCACTTACCGTACAATCATTTAGTACACATCTAAATCAATCTATGCCGAATCTTACAAGTGGTCCTTATCATACAAATTCACATAGTACTTTATTGTGTGTGCCGGGTGCAACGAAAAGTCATTCCGCACATTCTAGTCATTCTGGGAATTTATTATCTCCTAGTCAACGTGGAATTTCATATCCACCACCAAGTCCAACAAGGTATGTAGGAATTCAAAATATTGGGTTAGAAATTTCCTTCATTTTCGCATAAAATCACTCATCCAGAAAGATTCATAATAAGGATAGAAATTCATTTCCACAAATTGATTTTTTCAATTTTACCACAAACATTTCGTTAAAAGCTTTTTGGCATTTCTTTTTGAAATGTTCATATATACAAGTCAAAATTTATTTAAATTAATTCTTTGACTAAAATTTTCTTAAGAACGAAAAAAGAGAAAAACAAAATCTATGGGGTAAAATGAAGGAACACAGAATTTCTTAGTATAATTAATGAAACTTCAAGACGTTCCAATTTAAATAAATTTCTCATTTTATTCCCTCTTTCCTTCTTCTTCATCTCACATCACACAGAGCAACCCTCCGGCGTGGTTTTGCATTTTCATCTTCAATTAACAATAAGAACCCGCCGCTAATTAAATCCCGTAATGTAACATCACAACATAGCATAAATTGGACTCAACAACAAAGTATGGCAGCAGCAGCAGCACAACAACAGCAACAATTAGGTTTAATGACAACAGCAGCTGGAACTGCATCATCGACATTACAAGCACAATCGAGTCAAATTCAAGTTGTATACGAACCCGTTGAACAATCAAAAAATCCTGCAGATGCAACAAATCAACAAGATATCGATTCAACAAGAAATGAAACAACATAATACATGCTAAAACTTAAGAGACTCTTTAGAATGCAATAGTTTTAGTAGTATAGTATAGGATAGAGAAATGATGATAATGATGATGATTTCTATTATTACGGTTGGATATAGATAAGAAAAAAAAACAAAAACAAAACAAAAGAGAACAGTGTCTTAGTGAGCGAAAGATGTCGAGAGTTGGTTGACTTTTTGATTGTATTTTATTTCTTCAACAAAGTGGAATGTGTATTTATGCACAGTACGCTATGGTTTTAGAAAGATATAACTATTTTATAATATTGTATAAGAAATCATCAATGAATCGGTGAACTTGTGGTGAGTGAGATTATTACGGTATTTTAGTTCGGTTTCTGTTTTTCTATCTCTTTTTATGATCCTTGAAATAGTTTTGTCAGATTTTTAGCTCACTGATCGGACAAAATATGTGTGGAATCTTGTTTTATAAGCTAAAAATTTAGAATCAATGTAAAAAATTTACAGAAATTCAACCAAGAATTTTATCCTAGTATTCAGTACCTAAACTATAATAAAAATGCTCAAAATTTTAAAATATAGCTAAAATGAGTCAAAAAAGTCTGACAAAATTATTCCAAGCATCAATTTTTGCTGTACGGTGAAGAAAGTTGAACAAGAAATTTCCATTCATGCAATTTAATGGGGGAGAAAAATAAAATGTTGTTCAATATCAATATCGTGAATATCATACACACACAAACTCACAAAAAAGAAGTATTTTTTCTGATCATATGTGGATCTATAAAAGAAAATTTAAATCATCCCATCGTAAAAAAAATATAAGTGAGATAAGGAGAAATCTTTTTATCTTCTTTGCTCTCATGATGGGTGATATAATATAATAAATAAATTTATTCTATAGAAAATGAATTTCACATTGGATATTTTGTACTTTTTGAACAAAGGAAAAAACAAAAAAATTGATGAATATAATAAAACTTTATTCTGGGATTTTTTTTTGTGATTTAAGCTTTTAGAAATTTTAGGAGATAACGTTTTGCTTCAATATCAATTTTTTCAAGTTTGAATGATGTAGGTTGAAAATGGTCAACGATTCAACGGATTTTTTTTTATCAATAAGCGTGGATAAATATTTGGTTGACAAATGTGTATTTAGGACTAACTGAACTAATTTTTATTTGAGTGAGATTAAAAATAAATTTCATTTATTACCTAATTTCATTTATCAAATATTTTTGGTCTTTAATATCTTGGCTTATTAGGCTTCTGGAATTTTTAAATGTATTATTCATACTGTTGCTCATGATTAAATTCTTTGAAGGTTTTTAACCTTTTCTATGAATGTGCTCTTGCCTAATTATACCAGAAATGTTAATTAATATTGAAGTTTTTTGAGTATATTCTGCTTTTGTTTTGGAACAATATCCATACATTTTTAAAAAAAATATTTCAAAAAACATAATTTTTAAAAACTTTTATCACAAAAAAATATTCTTAAATTTAAAAAATTGTTTAGGGAAATTTTTAAAAACAAACCAATTTTTGATCAAATAAAATGAAAAAAATTTTAAGCAAAAGTGGAGGAAGTAAAAAATAAATGTAAACGAATCTATTTCCCTTTTTGTACTTGAACCAAGCAATATAAATAAAAAAAATTAAAAAGAGAGAAAAATTATTGATGAAAAATTCCTAGTGATGTATGTAGTGTTAAAAAAATAAAGAAATATATTTAAAAGATTTATTAAAAAAAAATTATTCCAAACTTAAACAAATATGACTTTTTATAGTATAGTATGGAATAATGAAACTTAAAAGACAAGAAAATAAAACTCATAACAATGAATAATAAAATTTGTTTGAATAAGAAATTTTAAAAAAATAAATGATGAAAAAATTTTTAAAATGAAAATTTTAAAAGCATTCCAAACATGTACGCTAAACATTTCGTTTTATGATTGTTCCTTTGACTTTTTTGACTTAGAAAGTAAGGAAAAAAAAAATACACACGAACAAAAAGTTGAAGGAAAATTGCTGTGTAAATACAAATAATCATAGATTTTAGGACGCAAAGAAATGAAAGAAGATGAAATTGAAACAAAAACCCCTGTATGTAAAAAAGTAATAATATAAAAAAAGTAAATTAAGTTTGCTCTTTTCTTATTTTCTTCTTGTAACATAATATGTATGACAAAAAGATTTAATGAAATTTAGTACGATGGTTGAATACGTATGATGTTAATGAGCGAATGAAGTTTGGATTGGGCGATTCTTCAGATGATTTTCCAAATTTTGGCATCGGCTAAATAATCAAATAGGAATGCAAAAGTTTCAATTAATCCAAAATTTGTATAAAAACTTTAAAATTTAAATTGATCTTTATTGTTAGAGAAAAATTTCTAAATTCTAAAAGTTAAATGATTTAAAGAATTTCCCAATCCTAACTTCTCTCTATTTCGTTGGTTCTCAGGCGATATATAACATGAATGCATGCACATTTGTATGCAAGATGTGGAGATACTTAAGTACTCTATCATTGCATAAAAACGGTTGTTTTTGTCTTTTTAATGTTGTGGAAAGGGTAGACATGGAAAAATAATAAAAAGCTTTAAATTTTAATGACAAAAAAAGGGCAAAAAAAGGAATATTTTTCAAAGGGGAAAGAAACTACGCTTGTGTGTGATTTTAATCATTCCTCTTGATGAAGAATAAAAGTAAATATTGAATAATAAATGATAATAATCATAATGATATTCATATATAAATTAACCTCTTAATATTAAACATTCATGCAACAAAATTCTATAAAGTATGTTATATAATGGAGAATTTTCATATTTTTAGACATAAATGAGCTTTTTGAAAAAAAATCGCTACTTTTTGAGATACAAAAAAAAAATATTTGCGTAGTTTTTCTCCCCTTATTTCATAATGAAAAAAAAAATAAAAATAAAAATAAAACTTTTTCATTTTAATTTTTTGCTGAATCGTTTCTGATTCAACTTAAGAATAATGGCACTAAACGTATCATATGAAAAAGTTATAAGACTTTGATTCATTTGCTTCTTTTTATTTTCTTTATTTCCTCCCTTCTTCGTTCTTTCATGTGAAAAGCTCATAAGACACTTTTTATACATAGAGAGCTTTTTTCTCAAAAAAGAAAACAGTATGAATCCACAGCATTACTATTTTCATCTCATTTTATATAATTTTTTTTGTTTCGGTAGAGAAAGTATCAAAGTAAAAAACATCTGCTGTTCTTTGCGTCAAATTGACGACTCTATATTTCTTGTCTCCGTAGTAAACACTTAAATAATGCTATCATACCGTAAATCCATGAAAATATGTTTGTAAAAATTTTTATTCTCAAAAGATACGAGAAATTTTTTTCTCATTTTAATTATGATAATTTTCACCGTAAACTTCCTTTTTGCTACAGCTTTTACTCGTAGAAACAAAGATATTTAAATTATTTAATGAAGTCTCTAAACAGAACGAGAAGGATTTTGTGTTAAAAGTGGGTAGATGATTTAATTTCACTCTAATGAAAATGTAAATCACTTTGTTAATGTTTGCTGAAGATTTTCTACAGAACTGGAAATTATATGATTGTGAGATATATTTTTGGTGGATTATTCTTCCAGATTTTAAAGTTTTTGCTTTTTATTGTTTTCACAATTTTAATAAAAATAATTCTTCCATTTTTTCTTAAAAATTTCAAGGCAATTATTTTAAATTCAACAAAACCACCACTCCCAGAGCAATTATTATTGATTATACGTAACTTCCAAACTCAAGCACAATAGGCCACAACAGCAGATAAGAAAAAAGAAAAACTTTCTCGTTTGTTTTACTTACAAATTTTTAAATTATTAACAAATAAGATGGGAGAAGAACAGCAAAATTGTAGGGAGAAGTAGAAAGAGATTAAGGATAAGTGATGATTATAAATCAAATTTTGAATGAAACTTTACAAATGAATCAATATCAGTTAAAACAAAACTTTTTCGTGACGAGAAAATTTTCTCGCGAATTTTTTTTTTTCTCGTTCATTCACAGTGCGGTAAGTTCTGTCAAGTCTGTTTACTAATTTATAAGAGGAAAAAATGTTTGAAAAAATTTTTCAATAAGTTGCTCATTTTTGTGAAAATTTTCTTATGCTGATTATGTCCTAGAATCGAATTTATATTGGTAATATTTATGAGTTTATTAGATGAATATTTACTGTCTGTCCTTAATGATCAGCTGTGAGTTTTCTTTTGACGACCCACATTTTTCAAATGAAAAATCGTTGCTTTTTAAAAACCTTTTTCATAATTCAAAAGGTTTGTTTAGGAAAATTCAACACTGATTTTTAAATTGATAATTAAAGGTACCAAAAATCACACCCGTAAATTCATTTTCATTTCTAACAAAATAAAGTCAATAGACAACAGAACAGAACAAAAACAAAATATAATAATAAAAATAATAGATGGATCACCCGATTAAAATGTCTATTGAAAGAGGGGCTCATTTAAAGACATTTTATTCTGATTGTGATGTACGGAAGTAAAAATATTTTTTTACAACCACACGAATTGTAAGCCATAAGCTATATTGGAAAAAAGTTCGTTTTATTTATGTTATGTGATTGTATTAATTTCCGCTACCCTCATTTTTATTTTTATTATTTCGTAACATTGTTTCCATTGAAAAATAAAAATGAAAGAAAAAATGTGGTTTTAAATTGAAATAAAATAAAAAAATGCCAAAAGGCAAAAAGAGAAAATGGGCAGAAGCAGAACAAAATTTTATGACTGTTTCATTCACTTTACATATTAAATGCTTTCAGGTTATAAAGGTGCTAGTACAATTTGCAACATCAAAGGTAATTAACAAAGAGTTTAATTGTAATTTAGCTTTTAGTTGCATGTTATGTAATTAACAACTTTGTTACGGTTTGTGTGAAGTTTTGCAATTATTGAAATAAGATTATTCCAGGAATGTGATTGCAGAGTTGGAGATGATACTTGAATGTTTTGAGTTATATATGTTATTTTTTCAGGTTTTATATTTCAGCTTTAGTCAGAATTAAAAGAATGATTTACTAAAATACCATAAAATACGTAATTTTTTTTTATGAATTAATATCTCACCTCTGAGCTTATCAATAAATCATTATTTGCATAACATTGAACTTCACAGTCTGAATTTCACATCATTATACTAATTAATAATAGTCCGATAAATCATGATTAAGCAAATGGGGAGCAGCAGAGAGAAATGCTCTTGAAAAAAATTAATGAATAATTTATCATATTTTTTTTTAAAAAAAAAAATATAAATATCGCAAAACTTTTTTCATCCTACATATGAGAAATAATTTATTTTAATTTGTTTTCTAGTTGCATTATTTCCGCACGAGTTTCATTTTATAAGCATCATTAATTAAAGCAAAAAAGGAGCTGCTCATGAAATTGATATTGTTTATAATGAAATTTAGATCACAACTTTTTTGTTTTATGTAGAATTTTATTATTATGGTAATCAATAACTTTCATAGTTTGGATGAGAAAATTTTTTTTACAGACGAATATACAGGATTATCATGAATTATGTATCAATTTTAGTAGAACAAAAAAATATATTTTTGATGAAATTTATTAATATTGAATACTTCTATAGTTTTTATCTAAAGCATGTTAAAGTTCCCATCTGGAATTATTTATTGAAGTTCTTCTTACTACTTCTATGATTATTTTTATTATATTGTGTCATTCAATCATGAGAAAAATCTTAAATTGTCTCTCAGATTTATTTGAGAGCACAAACTCATCAGAAAGTTTACCATTTGTGAAATGCAGCTCACAATGCACAATAAGCAAAAGACTAAAACTGCAATATAATATCGTAATAGTTTTATATTATTCATTTGGGATGTGCAAGGACTTTTCTGCTTTTATAATCATACTGCAGGTGTGGATTGCAGCTTGAAATTATTTATTTAACTAACTGATTATATCCATAAACAAATGAGCGTTGGTTTATTATACAACTACAAGGATAAAAATTTCTAGGAAGAAAATCAAATTTTGAAATTTGTTCACAAATTTTTTCGCCCACACTTTAATCATCTGTTAACATACGTCACACGAATGGAAGAAGCATATATTAGGTGAAAGGCAATAAATTATATAAAATATCCCATTTGTTCATAATGAAAAATGTTCGCAAATTATAAACTGATTTTTTATGATCACGTACCGAATATTTAATCAAAAATTTCCACCCCTTGAACACAATCATTATTATCAGCATAGCACGTTTGCACAATATTCTCACATATATACTTAAAATTTATGAATTTATTTCGTCATAAAGAAGACGAAGTGAAGAATTTCAATAATTTTTATTTTTAGATTCGTGGGATTTATGACGAAAAATTGTGAACTTTGAAAAAGGAAAATCTTCAAATAAGCTTCAACTTGTCAATTTATATGATTATAGTGTTGAAAAGGGAAGTTTGCAAAATTATGTTACATTTGGAGAATAAAATTGACTTTTACGAAGGTACAATTTATTTATTTTTGAAATAGTCTAATCCATGAAAGAGAAAAAAGCGAACTTTTTGTGGCAACTCAAAAAAATCATAAGATTTGAGTTAAATAAGCCATTTAAAAAAATATTGTTATTTTTTTCATTGAAGTCATTAAAAAACTTTTTCTTTGAGAATTTAAAGTTTCAAATTGCTCTGCTCAGGATGATTTTCTTTTCATGTCGTCTACAACAGTATTCCAATTGCTTATTAAAATTCACAACTATCTGCAGACAGCTTTTGAGTTCTCATTATGAGAATAAAAAAGTGTTTGAAAGCTTTCAAAGGTATGATGCTGTAGCGCATTAATAATTAGACTAGTGGTTTTTAATTAAGATTTTCTAGTTTTCATAAAAGTACTCTTGATGCTGATATTCAACTTTTAATGTAGTTTAGCAAACAAAAAAAATACGCATAAAGTGTATTAAAGTCAATTTCATCAAGTTTATTTCAAAAAATATACTTAAAAGTTTCTCTTAACCTCATTGCGCTCCTACAAACTGTTATGTTTCTTCATTCCAAGAAAATGGCAACAAAAAAAAACTTTAGTTAAAAGTGTGAAAAGCATGAAAAAAATTCTACACGAATATTTGACGACTATGAAATAAATTCAAACGACTAGTCAGCTAACTTCAAAGTTCTTCCGTTTTGTTACATTTGCATATACGAAGAAAATGTGGAGCACATCGGGAAAATCTTATTAAACTTTTTTTTATGTCTCTCTCCTGGATGAAAAAAGTTAACTCGAGTGTGTAGCACCTTTTATAGAATTAAGGTAAAAGAAATGAAATTATTACATTTATTTTTAGCATCACAGCACGATTCATTTCAGTGTAAAAAGGTTCGATGTACTTTTTTTTCGACTGGCATGATATAGAAAATGAAACAAAGGAAGAAAAATTTTGTGTGAATCATTCAAGTATATTCATCAGTATTTCATTCATAATTCTTCGCTTGCTCTTTCAATCTCCTCCGTCACCTTCCTTTTCTTCTTTTATATTAAAAAGCTTTTGTGTGTAAACTTGTTATATGAATAGAAATGACGATGATATAATGGAAAAAAGCAAATAACTGTGGAGAAAAGTTAGAGTGCGTAAAAGGAGAATTTTTATTTATAATATTATGAATTAGATTTTCCGCTTTTGCTTTTTATATTATATATCTTGCTATTGTTGCAAGGTTAAAGCATTAAGTACAAAAAGGTGTAACTGTGAAAAAAAATTGTATTCATTTTCCTTTGAATCATCCAAAAATATTTGCATATAAAGATATGAAATATTCAATACATCAAAAGCTTCTTTTTAGGCTTTTTTGCTTTGATCCATTTTTGCCAGTAATCATTAAACATAAATTCAAAAAGAAAAAGATTGCGTTCCTTTTAGACTGCAACAGTATTTTGAATACATTATAATGAGATTTCACGAAGAAGGTAATACGAGTACTTAAAGGATTACATCAGTTGTTGTTATGCATTTATTTATAGACGTCTGCGGTTTATCATTGGGTGAATTGTTCTTAGTACCTGTCGAATTTGAGTACATGATTAATTGATTCAAATGTGCTGCTCGAATATTTTACATAATTTGTCTCTTATTACCGAGATTCAAGTATCTAGATACTCAATTACTTATTTATGTAACATTTAATGATATAAATTTTTGGTGAAGAAGTTGGTAGCAGATGTTATGAGCTGTGGTTCTACTATCAGTTGCGAAGGATTTTGCTGTAAATTATTTTATTAAACCCTTTAAATTCAATTCATACCTTTATAAAAGAATCATTTCCCCACAGTCATTAATTTTAGTATTAAAATAATTGAAATTAAAATTGCCTTTCTCTATATTTACACTGAGTGTCTAGTACGCCAGAACATAAATAAAATTTCACTTCCAAATATTAAATTAGTTTATTAAAAAAAGTTTTGTAATACAGCTTAATAGTCTCCATGGAAATTAATTATGTAACAACAAACAGCCTTATTTTGTAACACGTTTATAATGTTGCTAATGGTAGATATTTTATTAATATTCAGGTTTATAAATCAGCTTTGGGAGAACAAGGATCGCACTTGTGTGTATGGTCAAAGCTGTATTTAACTCTAAACTAGTGAAAATATTTTGGGTAAAAAAATATTCATTGAACTTGGTTTTCGAATCACGTGCAGATAATAAATGACCTAGGAAGAAAATAAGTGTTCCTTCTCTCATTTTTTGCAGTTTATTCGAAGCGAAGATGGAAATGTTTGAGATTAGAGGAAGTCTAGTCAAGATTAGAAGATTTTTCATCATGAAAATTGATTGCATTTTTGGACATGTTAAGGTAAATGCTGATTCATTGTTTTAATAAAATCAAGTGCTCTGATTTAGCTCACATTTGATCCCTAAGGCGCATCTATCGAGACTATTATGGAATGGTCACGAAAATGTTTAAAACTCAAAAACAAAAGCTGATTCCCCTTTAAAGTCTAAGTATTTGGTTTCATAGTAAATTAGAAGAAAAGTGCTTGAACAAGACAGATACATAATCAAGATATTATACATAAGATACAAATCAAATAAAGACTCAACTCAATCCCAGAAAATTGCAATCACAGATTTCAAAGAATGTTGATATGTTTTTCTTCGTACTTGTAGAAAATTTCAGTGTCTTTCATTTTATGTCTATGATGAGCCATCAACAGCAAGTGTATAAAAATTTCTACAATTTCCTATTCAGCAAGATGTTCAAATTCTCTATGTTTATTGTAGTTTTAAAGTAAAAACTTATTCATAAATGATTTCAAAATGATGTTTGCAAAATTTTTCATCATAAACAATGGCAATAAAATTTTTATGAGACTAATTTCATTTTATGGGAATTTAATCAAAGCAAAAGGCAGAGACACAGACACATCAAGAGGGTGAATATCTCAGTAGAAAATGTTTATATTAATAAATGACGATAAGGAAAAGTTGAAGACATGCGAAGCAGTCTTATATGAAAATTAAATTACGTATGCTTTCATGACTCTTTATGCTTTAAAGATATGAAATAAATACTTCAATTTATACGTTTAAACAGATGAATAAATAAATAATGCATTTGAGCACTTAGACCTAGGGTTTTCAATCCCGGACCAAAATTTCAATCCCGGGATTACGGTATTCAAAAATTCTGAACCCGGGATCCCGGGGAATCCCGGGATTGAATTTCAAAAGAAAAAATGAGTAAAAATTAATTTTTTAGCTTATGAAAAAGCATTGTTTTAATACTAATGGGTTTTTCTAAACAAAACTATTAGTTTTATCTATGTAGTATCTAGAAATTTTAATCATTAGCTTTTACTTTTAAAAAAATTTTAATTTTTTTGAATAAATTTATCTTTTCAAAATTAATTTTTTCTATAAAGTTTTCCTTAAAATTGCAAAACTTAAATGACTCTTGAATTTAAAAATCTCATCAAAAAATTTTCATACAAATCAAGTTTTGAATACCTAAAAATATTTTTTTTCTCAAAATAAAGACGTTTAGATCAAATTTCAATGGGCTCCAAAATTTTGTATGAAAGTTAAAAGAGTTTGCCATGAAATTTCTTTGAGTATTATTTTAAGTTATTTTATGCTTCAAATCTTTTTAATTTTACGATTGAAAGTATTCTTCCATCCAAAAGATTAATAAAAGGATCAGCAGTTAAATTTCATCAATTTTTAATGAAAATTTTCACATTTTTTGTTTCAAAGTCAACTCTTTTAAGTTTTATACAAAATTTTTATTTTTTTCGAAATTTGTGGTGTCAATCGAAGTTTGATCTAGTTTAACTTTATTTTGAAAAAAAATTGAACTTATCGTGATTTTTCCTTCATTTTTCAAGAATCGAAATTCTTGCTTAAATATAAGCTCAAATATAAAATAAATCTAGAAAAAATTTTTGATTTATCAATTTAAAAACTCATTGTTTTTAATTAATTTTGGTCAGAAAATTATTTTTGTAGAAAAAAAAGTTTAAAAAAAAATTTTTTTCATCGTTAATTTTTGTAAATTTAAGGAAATTTTCAATCCCGTAATCCCGGGATTGAGACTGTTTTCAAACCCGGGATTAGGTTACTGAAAAAACAGCGGGATCCCGGGATCCCGGGATTCGGGATCCCGGGATTGAAAACCCTACTTAGACCTGATCCTGACATACAAATAGAAATACAATATTAATCAATTATTTTGATTATGATAAATCAACTCCGAGAAATCTGACGTCAATAATTCAATTTACTTTTGGGCAATTCTACAGATTGGTTGAATTCTCAAAAAACGCTTAATAAGTAAATCTCTACTTGTTTTTGTAAACAATAAAAAAATATTCTTATTTTTCTATCAATTCTCTACTATTTCTTCTTCTTGTTCATTTAAGTTGATTATACGATATCTAAATGTCTAAAGTTTAATGAAAAAATTGATGTTTTCTTGTTTAATTTCAAAAATTTGTTTATATTTTAACGATTTTTTAAAATTTGAATTTTGAGTTTTATGAATATGCGCTTTGCGTCGCTCAGTCTTTTTTCTTGTTTTGAAGAAAAATATTAATTTTGTCAAAACCACTGAATAACACACAATTAAAACAATTAATATTGATAAATTTTGATTTGTGTGATAGATAAGTTCAATTTAGAAGTGTCTAAAGTGCATCAATTATCAGAAATCTGCATTTGAATGTTGCCAACAGTGAAAAATTCCACAAAAAAAGACTGAGCGACGCACATAAAAATTAAATTATCTTCTTAATTAATGCATTTAGATTGTTGTAATAACATCAAATAGCTATATTTCAATGGTTTACATAAGTTACATCAAGCTTTAATGCATCTAGATAGCTAATTAATAAGAAAAATTAATTGAAAGAAAAATTTTTGCAATTTTTTATCTGTAGAATTGCCCTTTTGTATTGTGTGCATAAATGCAGTACTTTCTGCACTCAATTTTCAGAACTCCATGACGATGAACAGAAAGAGAAGGAGAAAAAAGACAAATATTTATTTAATATGGAAAAATAATTTAATATGAAAATTTTTTACAGTTCAACTGAATATCTTCATTAAGAGCTCAGAAATGAACAGAGTAAGTTTACTATCAAGGTACTCATCACTCACAAATGATTGGAATGAATAATTAAAATTTCAAATAAAATTTTACTTTATTAAATTTTGAATTGTGAAAAATTATATTATGGAAAGGTTTATTCAAACACAAGTAAAGCGCCAAAAAATTATAATATTAAATGAAGAAAGGAATCAATAGGCTCGACAATTGTGCAGCAAAAATGTTGGAAAGATCTTTTAATTTATTGAATTTTATTAATCTTGATTTTTGTGAATTTTTGAACATGCTTGAAAAAAATTGAAAAAATTAATCATGGGTTAATTTTCAATCACAATCAACTGGATATTGTTTTAAGCAAGATTTTGAAAAAAGTAAAAGAAACTTATATAAAATTTGAAATTAAAATTCCAGCTTATCATACACATAAATTACATGTGCTGAAGGGAGAAGTTTGCATGTTAACCTTTTTGTATGTATATTTGTTCTCATGGAAATACTATAAATAACTCTTTGTTAAACAGCAAAAAAAAACTTCTTAAAAATTTACAAAAAACCACAAAACAATGTTAACAATCTGACCAGCATAAATTATTAACTGAACATCAAAGAAAAGAATAATCCACCAAACTTGAGTACTTCCAATAAAATTTCAATTTATATCATCACAAAAGTATTAAATTGAATAATGAAAGAAATTCCACACGATAAATTGATCATAACTTGATGGATGTAAGCATAAACTTTTTACGATCAAGCATGCCATCCGAATGACAAATATAATAATTCTTTACTGTATGAAGCATAACAAATGACTGACGGTGTGTGAAAGAAAAATTACCTTCTATAACAATCAGTAAGCTTTTTTAACGAAAGTATCATTAAAACAGACATGCGCAATGTATCCATTAAGGTGAAATGTCGATAGTATGAGGACTTGGGTGGTTTAATTAGACACTTGATTATTTGTAAATAAAACACAGCAGCACATTTGCATGTACTTAAGAATATTGCATAAGAAATGCATTGCGGAAGTTAGTCAATTAAAAATATTGCAAGTCAAGCAAGGGATCAAAAGTTTAAACTCATAATCTTTCATATTTTTTGATGAGATAAGTCAGTCTATGAAAAAATGAGGAAAATATTTTAAATAATTAAGAAAAATCATTAAATATGAGAGCTTCTTTCTTTTCAAGTATAATTACTTTCTCTATCGTCATTTTTCTTCTTTTCGTTGAATTAAAAGAGCTGCTTGAAGTATTTATTTATGTGGAATCATTATCGTAAGTAAGAAGAAGGAAAATAATCGCTTCCAGAAATTTATTTTTATGTGAATAATTTTTCTGAACAATTTTGTAATTTATCTTCATCACTGTGCTCTCAATGTACTTAGTCTTGCGAAAAGTAAAGGTATGTTGAGTTTAAGGTATAAAATAGAAAAGAACCCAAGTGCATCGGAATTTTTTTGCTTCTGCTTTTAAGAAATTGAACTTCTTTTCGGATAAGAAGAAGTTAAGATTATGTGGAAAGTAATGCAAAAGATATTATGTATTATTGAAAACATTAAAGGATATAAATAAAACGCATTTATCAGAACAAATGAAATTTGAAATATGACGTTTCGAAGGATTAAAGGCTGTAAATTTATTGCTGAAAAATCTTTTGGGAAGGCTATATTCATGACTGACGTTTAAACGTAAAAGGTTAAAGTATTCAGTTTTATGCTAAATATTGTATGTTTGAATATCTAAATATTGAATTCAGCATTCATATTAATTTTTCATTACGCACTACAATGACCTGTTGCCTTATTATTGCGTGTTTTGGTCATTGAAGAAAATACTACATAATTAATTCAACAGCATTTATTGTCGATATGATTCATTGAAGAAAAAAAATTAAATAAATTTTTAAGATGAAATTCTTGAAATATAAATAAATTCTCATTTAATTCTTCACTAACCTTTACAACTTATTATGAAAACTTTAGTAAATTTTAATCTAACCTGACTACTCTCCACAGCAACGAAAAAAAGAATTAATTCAATCTCACAACATAAAGAAAGCAAAAAAAAAAAGAAAAACTTTCAGAAACTCTTTCAAGAAAAAAGATTCCATAATCTCACTTAAGTATTTTTCTTTCATTGCACTTACAGAATTACTCACTAGCTTAATGTTGAAAATGTAACAAAAAAAAAGTGGAATGAGAATGAACGGAAAGTTTTAAATGAAATAAATTTTTCATGATCATTTAAAAAGTTTCTACTCTCAAATGGATAAATCCTTCGATAATTACGATACTTTTTTTTTGAAAAACATCTTTTCAAAAGATAAAATAACGATTAAGGGTTAAGAGAATGAAAAAAAACACAAAACAACATGCATGAAAATAACTCCCATTATAGCTATGAAAAATAAAAATTTTAGCACATTTTTTTATTATGAAAGCTGAAACATGAGACATTAAAATCCCACTTCAACTAACATAGCATAACATATTGACAAACTTCAGCTCCCAGAACCGCAATGGTATGAAGTCTCATACATGAGAGAGAACATTAATTTGATTTGTGTTGCTTTATATTTATTCGACCCTTTTAAAAATATTTCCAGTTGAACTTTTCAAAATGAAGTGAATAACATTTTGCATCGAAAAATTTGGATCAAACGTATGATGTGAAAGCTTAAAAAATATTCAAATTCAATCAATTTATAAAGGATAAATATGATTTAAAAATTATACAAGGGTGTTTAATTTTACATGCTTTATTACTGTCAAGTTAAATTTAATTTTAACCACCAAGAGAGAAAGGAGAAAAGCCATAAAAATAACCAGACATGAACACATTCACATTCGATTTGATATGACAGATTTTCTTACTTTTTATTGACTTGAACGGTCGTAAAAACAACAGTTGTTGGTAAACGCATAAAATTGATATAAGTACGAAGGAAATAATTGTATTTATAGAACAATGAATAGCCTAAAATAACTATCACAATGGAGAGAGAAGCAGAATGGAATAAAAAGAAAATACCATGAGAAACTTCCTCAATACGATAGTAGAAAATGTGAATCAGGTGTGGACTGAAAAATATAATTACGAAGCTTACGCTATGATATGATCCTAAATATTTTATGAAATGTTTCCATTCAAAATCTAAGCTCATGTATCGTGACGTAAAAGCTTTTTACGAGTCTCGCACGCCATAATGGCTTGTTTGTTTGTATTTTGGTTACTCTTCATTATTGTTTCTTTTTTATTTTTGTAACTAATACCAAAAATATACTCACAGTTTGGTATATATAGACACTTAAATATTGTGGCATTTGAGTGAATGAATGATTTAAAATTTATGAATAAACTTTTACAAACCTGATTTTTTGGCTAGTGAATTTATATTTATTTATTATATTAGTGATTATGTGCGGAAAAATTGAAGGAAGTTTTCATATCCGTTTGCGTTCCTGCATAATTATTAAATTAAACATCCGTACCTTCCAAAAATTTATTTACCATCCCAAAAAGCTAAAAAAAGATTAAAATCAAACTAAATTTGTCAATGAAACTCATTCAATTTATTTCCATTAACTGAATGAGCAGCCACAAATTTAATTTCAACAGAACAAATTCAATAATAAAATCATAATCGGAAAACTCATTTATTCTATCCATTAATTTCAATTAATGATGATTTCCATTTTGTCATGAACGTAAAAGGCTTTTAAGTATCAAATCGTGTAAACAGGATTATAAATAATTCAATTGAGTACCCTTAACCCATTTACAAAAACTCTTTCCGTTCTTTCAATAATCTTTTTTTTTTCAGCACATCATATCGACGACATTTGAAAATATAAGCATAAATGTTTAATGTAGATTCAACCTTATTCCATTGAAATACGACTTAAATTATCTACAACTTTGCTACAAAGTTTTGACGATATTGAAATTGAAGGAGTTTACGAAACTTGATATATAAAACTGATAATTATTGGCTTTGTTCTAAGTGTTAAATATAACTTTAGGAAAAGAATTATAAATAGTCTTTTAGGAAAAAACGTGCACTTTGAATTCCATGAAAGTTTTAAAGGTTTGTTTACTCACAGCTCTGACGCATTTTTTTTTTTGAGTGGGCTTATTGTTTCTTTTTGAAACAAAAGTTCAGGATGTTCAACATTACATTATAAAAAATTGTTTTTTTTTTGTAATTCAGACTTTTTTAAAAGTTAAATGGCAAAAGACAAAATAATTTTCATGATTACTCTTCAATGGTTTTTCAATCAAAATGAAACTATAGGTTGCATCAATCGTAATAATAAAAATCTGAATAATAAATCACATAAATCAGATTATGAGTCTATTGGAATGCGATTTCATCGAACGATGAGCAATCAAATTAAAAGTCTATCAAGTATAATTCCTACTATTCACATTAACAATCATTGATTGCAAGCCTGCATACCAACATGCAAACATCATTATCATAAAGAATAATTCAATTATTGTCAGAAAATCATCATGCACGTAGTGATAATAAATTTTGCTTGTCTTATTCCTTATACTAGCCATGATTTAGCAAAATACGTCATTAAATATTCATGTGTATCGTTGTCTTTATCGTGACCATTAAAACACATTAAATAAGAATTCACTTATAACCTTGAATTCCTATGAAGCAAATACATTCTATGGACATGTGATAAATAATTAATGCATTCTATTGGAAGTTTGTTTTCAGTTGCCGTCATACATAAGCTATATATCATTGTAATTGTCATAGAAAAAATTTATTCCATAAGATAGTTTATTGTTGTTTACATACAAATAGCATGTGTAGTTGTAGCTTTCCAATATCCACTCAAATTGTATAATGTTTAAGCCTTTCAAGTATTATTTTTATACGGGGAGACTTACAATGATGTTTGGCAAACTTTTTCTTCTTTAAAGGATAAATATTTAATCATAACATTGACATGCTTTTCAACAACGGCGTAGGAAGTAATAAATGTGACATTTTTCTAGAATTATTTTGTACGTTTATGTTGTTGTAGGATAATCAAGTATTTATCATATCGTTATACAATTCGTATTGGCGTAATCCTTCAAGATGAAGAGAGATTATTTGAGGTAATCAATTTCAAAATTAGCTGTGAACAGTTTCTTTTGTATTCATCAATAATTTGATTGATATGTTTATTTTCAATCCTTAGCATTTTCAGTTTGTTTTCTTTTTAAATCTCAAATAATGATGCATATTAAGAGGAACTAGCGCATACCTTTGAAAGTAACTATCTATGATGAAATTACAAAAAAATTTATCACCGACCGCATGTAAGATATTATTATAAGCTACAGTAAATTATCTACAACATGCTCAACATGTCTCTAAACAACAATCATAGAAGTCAACCACATTGCAATACAACTGCATAGAGAACAATAATGAACTTTTACCCATTTACACACTACATTTAAAATAAAAGCACATGACAATGTGTGTCATACAGAAAGCAGCATATACAATATAGTAATGTCCTTTGGCGGTCAATTTCAATACTGCCATTATCAATTATGTGTATGAACGATGGAATAGTGTACATATGGTTGTATTCACACAACAGACACACAACAATCACTTTATAGCAGCTGGTCTTTCCATTGTGCCTTTAATTTATTTCATTTTTCCAATACAAAAACTTTCATTTTACTTCGGGAAATTGTAGTGAATGGACATAAAAAACTATATTTCAAAATCTATTTTTTTTCATCTACCATACTTTTTTATTATCTCTAAAGAAGAGGTTGTAAATCAATCAGGACAAAAATAATTGTGCAATTTTTTTATAAAGTTTTGTATATTTTATCTGCAGTGGCAGCTGTGTTTGGACGAGAAATGCCAAAATAAATATAATTTATCAGTTTTACAGTGAAATTTGGATTATTTTAAAAAAAAATTAAAACTTTTTTAAGTTCTGTGCGGTAAAAAAAAAAGACTTTAAAGTTGCAACAATCAATGCAGTTAATATGAAAATTTTATTAAAGTAAGCAAGTCAATGGGAAAAATTCACTAAATTATTCAAAACGATGGGAACTATCGATATATTAATATTTTAAAATAGCAATCTATCTAGGTTAAAAATGTGAAGTGAAGTTACTGCAAAAAAAATAATAAACTGTTTATTCTATCGAGGAGTAATTCAAGAAATGTCAGTAAAAAATATAATTCATTTATAAGGAGTAGCCAGTAACTGGAACTTATTGAATAAATATCACTAGTTATTGATTTTTCTACCTTCGTATATCCATACAACATTTGGAATGTGAACTTTTTTCTGTGATAAATAATTCATCAATCGCTTTTTTCTTCAACGATGACCATAAGTTGTTTTTATTAGAACCAAAAATAAGTTTAAAAAATTTTTCTTAAAAAAATCAATTTATTGATGGATGATGGACAAAAATAATGAAATGAATAATAGTGACAATATTAATGGAAATGATAAAAAATATTTAAAAATTTACTCCGGTGGATATGATGAATCATTAGACACTGGTGAGTTTGGACGAAAATCACATTCAAGTCCGAGTAAATCAGGTGGATTTTTTAATGAAGGAGAAGAAAATTTGGAGGTAAATTTAATTTTTTATGTTACTTTTTGTTTTGTTAAGTTTCAAGGCCAAGGGTTTTTTTTCCTCCGTAGTTATTTTGAATATTTTAAATGATTGTCATGCGTTTGATATTGAATGAATTAGAAGTGTATAATTATCACTCATATCCAATTATTTTCTCCTTTTCCATTGTGTATAATTATGCGATGTAAGAGACAAATTTATACGATAAATGTCACAATAATGCGTCTATAATTTATGCCTGTTGGATTTCAATATCAACAGAATTATTAAACTGTCCTTCGTAAATTAAATATTTGTATATGTTTTGTTTAGTTTTTATAATTTTAATAAAAAGAAAGTTTAAATTTTATTCAAGTATTCTGTATCATGTAGTTCTCATATATTAAGAGCGCGAAAAAATCAAGTTGTCTATAAAATATGTTCTTAATGTTTTTTTATCAAGGAAGAATTTATCAGTTGCAAATTTTTAACAATCCTAATAAATAAAATGAAAAACTACAAAAATAATCCCAGTAGACCCCAAAATAAAAAAAAAATAAATAACACAAAACAGAAGCTTCATTAATAACCTTCGCATGCATGTTTTTCTCAATATTACCATGATTATAAAGAATTAATAGACACATGCGAAATAAAATGACATTACACAATTCAGTCGTTCTATTGATGATTATGATGATGGTGCATGCAATAAAATATACATGAATTCGAAAAGGAGCAGACATGAATGGGATAATTTTATAAACAAATATTGATTTCATGCGATACATGTGCGATAGAATAGAATTAAGTATTTTATATACACGTACATATTGAAATGATATTGAAATTGCGTGATTTTCTTTCTTATTTTTTCACGTGCGTAAAAATTTAATACGAGAAAAAGTTGTTCATTGTCAGATTGTTGTTGTTGCTCTCTATTTTAGATTCATTCAGTTTCAAGTTTTTTTGTTTGATGTAAAATTCTTTTTCTTTTTTTATTCTTTATTAAAACCAAATGTAGGAAGGCAAAATGTATAAGCACTCATCTAGTCGACAACGCCAAACGCGCTCAATGGATAACATTGTTGAGAAAACTGATCGTTGGCGTTTCAACGATTTAAATACAAATAATAATCCACATTTAGTATTTATTAATGAGAGCGTCAACTCGAACATGAATAGTGAAATTGGAAAATCGAGTAGTAATGAAATAATTGAAAGGTAATAATAACAAACAATCTCATGTCTATGTCTATTTTCGTGTTAAGTACTATAAATTATTCAATGTTTACTTACTATTAGTGACGCTTTCGGACCAGTTGTTAATCCTAGTCTTTTACCTGGCACGCCAATGGTTGATAATTCATCAGATGTATCGAAAAGCTATGAGTCCGGCTTTAGTGTTTATATGAACAGTGACAGACATCCGTCAATAAATGGAAGTTACGATGAAACTTATAATTCATTACACAATAAAATTGGTCTCCTCCAAAGATTTACAGAAATTGAGAGTATGCATCCGATGGCACTTGAGAGAAAAATCTCTTATAAGCGACGTAAAAAGTTTACGAGTACTGAAGTAATAAAAGAAATTTCACCCGACAGTGGTCAAGGAGATGAAATTTCACTTTATGCAGGTACACATGACTATGATATTGAAGTTATTCATGGTGACGACAGTGCAGAGAGACGTCCTAGTAAGCAAGATGCAGAGCTACGAGAAGATCCCGATTCACTTTTCTTTCGCGATGGGCGACGAAAGATAGATATGATATTATGCTATGAAGAAGAATATGACGGTGCAATGACAGAGCAACAAGCAATTCAACGTGAACAAAGAAGAGTCTTTCACGATTGTTTAATTAAAGAGGGTCTTGATCTTGAGATTGAAGATAAAAGTCAGTCATTTGATGAGAAAACATATTTTGTAAAAATTCATCTCCCTTGGCGTACTGAGTCAAGATATGCTGAAGTATTGAATCTTAGATTGCCAGTGAAACGGTTTATTACAATAAGTGTAAAGCAAAACAGCGACGAGAATCCCTTATTTTTTAATAAACATGAATTTCTTCGAAAGCTTTACGCTCTCTACAAAAAATATTGGACAAGTTTTAAAATAATTACAGAGTATGACTACAGTTTAATAGAGAAGGAACCATCTTTCTATTCAGCAACATCAAGTGGAAATCGCGAAGAACAATTTATTGTAAAAGATCGAATGACACATTATAATGGTGCTCAACGTAGTATGATAGTTTTTCAAATACTGTTACGAACAAAATATGATGATGGAGATAAATGTGGCATAAGGAGATTATTAAACGATGGAACATATATGGCATGCTTTCCACTACACGAGGGACGTTATGATAAACCGCATTCATCTGGGGCTATGCTTGATCGAAGAGTACGTTGAAACTGAGAGAAAATTTATTAACTTTATAAGTCGGGTCTGACTGAATGAAAGACGAGTTGGGAGGGTGAAGAAACTTTTTTTGCATTTTAGTTAGTTATGACAACATGGAAATGGAAAGTTTGTCGCAGCACAAAAGAAAAAGTTTTCCACTTAAGTTGTTTTCCATCTCATTTTTCAATGCGACATTTATCAATTGAGCTTTTTAGTCAAACAAAGTATGTCGGTTTGGTCTGCTGACTTAATTTTTATGTATTTGTGAAAATGCTTTTCAGTCTCTTAAAACCTAAATTCCTTTCTCATTCAGTCTACCCCATAATCATTTTTCTTTAAATTACTTACAAGCACATATTTTACACACAAAATGATTATAAATTATCAATTTAACATTTTATGACAGCTCTTATATATCGAGTGGGCTCATCCATTTAAGACATGGTACAAAAGACAGCCTTTATGTCTTGTTAGAAAGTATTTTGGTGACAAGATTGCATTGTACTTCTGTTGGCTCGGATTTTATACATGGTCACTCGTACCACCCGCAATTGTTGGTTTTCTATGCTTCATTTATGGTATATCAACAATGAATAGTGATGATAATACGCCAAGCAAAGAGATGTGTGATGAATTGGGTGTGGGAAGAACAATTTTATGTCCCTTATGTGATAAAGCATGCAGCTATCAAATATTACACGACTCATGTTTATATGCTCAAATTACGTATTTATTTGATAATCCAGCAACAGTATTTTTTGCAATTTTTATGTCCTTATGGGCAACGACATTCCTTGAGTTATGGAAAAGAAAGCAATCGGTAAGAAAAATTTAATATCCGGGACTATAGATCAATATATCTTTCTTTTTACTACATAAAAATCTGTCTATAGATAATTATTTGGGAATGGGACTTGCAAGGTATTGAGAATGATGAAGAGCCGAGACCGGAATTTGAGACATCTGTCAAAACATTCAGAATTAATCCTGTCACAAGAGAGAAGGAGGTTTTTATAACAAAACTATACGAAATATACTTTTAGTAATTGATTTATTTTTATGTCCGTTTCTTTATTCTAACAGCCCTATATGACATATTGGAGTCGATTTTTTCGTTTAATGGCAACAGGATCGATTGTCTGTTTCATGATTTCCGTCGTAATGGGAGCAGTTTTGGGGACAATTATATATCGTATATCATTGGTATCAATTATTTATAGTGGATTTGATGGTGCTTTTATTAAAAGTCATGCCAAACTGTTTACTTCTATGACTGCTGCTCTAATTAACTTGATAATAATTATGCTTCTTACGAAGGTAAAACAATATATTTGGCTTGTACATGGTAATGAGAATTTATTATTATGACTCAGTGGAAAATTTTGGCTTATTTGCTAAAAATAGTTCTGATTTTTCACCTGGGATCATGACTAGAGGATAGCATATTCGAATGCAGATTGAATAAATAAATTTTATTTTTTTCTCTCTCTTTTCTACCACTGAAACATAGCTTTATCATCGTTTAGCAATTTATTTAACATCAATGGAAAATCCACGAACGCAAACAGAATACGAAGACTCGTACACATTTAAAATCTTTGTATTTGAATTTATGAACTACTATTCATCGCTTATTTACATTGCATTTTTCAAGGGGCGCTTTTTCGACTATCCTGGTAAGTTTGCACGGCAAACAAGATTTAATTCAATTTTCAATATGAACTTTTATGTTTTTTCACAAACATAGGTGACGATGAAGCGCGAAAAAGTGAATTTTTCAAATTGAAAGGTGATATTTGTGATCCAGGAAAGTATACACAATTTTTTTGAAAAACGAAATCCGCAATTACCATATTTTTTATTACAGCTGGATGTTTGAGCGAACTGTGTATTCAACTCTCGATTATTATGATTGGCAAGCAGTTTGTAAACAATTTTATGGAGTATCTCTATCCGTAAGTTAATTTAAATTCAAAAATAATTTTGAATTTAATTCTCATTGTGAATGTTTTTTTGCAGTGCTTTTTATAATTGGTGGCGCCAGTTTAAGCATCGAAGGGAAACAAAGGATCAAAAGCATATGCATACGGTAAGATAAATAAGATGAATAGAGAGGATAAATGAGTCATCATTTTTTATTAAATTGAATTTTTATCATGAACAACAGTCATGGGAGCAAGATTTTCATCTCCAAGATCCTGGTCGACTAGCTTTATTTGACGAATATCTCGAGATGAGTATGTTATTGAAAAAAAATCATATTAAATCCTTTGGAATGACTTTTTCAATATATATAATCTCTCTTTATCGCAGTCATTCAATATGGATTTGTGACATTATTTGTTGCTGCATTTCCTTTAGCACCCCTTTTTGGTGAGTTCATCATTTATTTCATCTGCCTTAACAATAAATAATGTTTCTTAATCCTTACAGCCCTAATTAATAACATCACGGAAATTCGACTTGACGCATACAAAATGGTCTCACAATCTCGCCGTCCTTTGGCAGAAAGAGTTGAAGACATTGGTAATTTTCTGCTTTCATTATGAATCTTCTCTTTTATTGTGCCGTCATTTTCTTAATTATTTTAATTATTTTCTTCCTTTCATTTCTCATTTCCTCAAACGCATTAACAACATTAGGCGCATGGTGTGTATAAAAATAGCCATAAAGCATAGAATCATTAAATTAGCTATTTAGATTTTAGCGTGTTTTTTTTCGAATGATAATTCCTAATTATTTTGTCAAAAGATGATTCCTGCAAGATCAATAAGCAATCTATGAAAAATACGCTATAATCACATATTAATCTCATTAATATTTTTATATTTCTTTAATAAAAGGTTTGGGATTCTAAAAATCATAACTTATGTTGCTGTTGTCTCGAATGTAAGTCTAACAACAAGAATCAACAATAAACAAAGAAAGCAATAATAATTATATCTATTTCTATTTCAGGCCTTTGTGATAGCATATACAAGCGATTTCATACCAAGAATGGTGTACAAATTTGTTTATTCGCCAACAAATGACTTGCAGGGCTATATATATCATAGTCTATCAGTATTTAATACATCTGATTATCGTGAGGAGTGGGGTACGAAAAATGAGAATGATCCTGACACATGTAGATATCGGGGATATAGACTACCGCATAATGATACAGAGCCATATGGATTGAGTCCTGTTTATTGGCATGTTTTTGCTGCTCGTTTAGCATTTGTTGTGGTCTTTGAACATCTTGTATTTGTAATTACTGCAGTAATGCAATTTATTATACCTGACATACCAAGAGAACTAAAAACTCAAATGCAACGTGAACAATTATTGGCCAAAGAAGCAAAATACCAACACGGTCTTAATAAAGCTCAAGAGTATGACGATTTATTATCAGCTATACGAGATAATAACACAAGTCATCGAATGGCAAGAAGTAAGCACTAAGAAGAAGCACAAATCACGTTCGATTTGCAGTCCATCTTAATATCTTACATTAAAATTTATTTTTAAGGTATCGGAAAAAGCAGTTGGGGTAAGCGATTGAGAACGGGAGATCATGATTCAGCGATAGATATAACACACAGACATAAATCAAGAATGCCTTTAGAATCAACAGTTTGGGAGACTGGAGAGAAGCCCTAGAACTAATTTTTTAACATTTTACTATAATACTAAAACATAAAAGCTGTTCATTTGAAATTTAAATGCAATTAAATATAAATATTCATTAATTCATATCAAATTAATAACTAGTCATCTGTAGAATATAACACTGCAATAAAGTAACGACTTTTTCAATTTCATATTTATAAACTGCTGGAATTTATTTTTACTAGAATTAAACTTTACAGCAGTTTTGAAATGATAACTGGTTTTTACGACGATTTATTCTATTCGATTGACATGTGACAAAAAACCCATGAACAAATTGGAAACTTTATAATTATTTCTCAAAATATTTTTGTTAATATCTGATAAGAGAAAAGATTTGGAAACCACCAAAGATTAAATTTGTTTATTTTTTGTCATTTTGTGAATTTTCCGTTGCTTTGTTTTGGATCTGTTTAAATGCGCAAAAAACTCCACCTGATCAATATTGATTTGGATATGACCTTATTCGATTGATTTATTAGCCAATACGTGCTTCCAGTGAAAGTTCTATAAACATCAATTGACTTCCTTATTACTCCTATGAATGTGTCTTGACTGAATAATATTTAACAATAATATTGAAGTCAAGAGCATGATGTCAATAAATTGTTAATGAATGCAACTTATTTTTGAGAAACCTGTTTATAATTGCCCAATTTAACCAAAAATGCATCAACGTCTGTTTGGGATATATTTCGTCACATTTTTGTTTATAAACAAAAATTATCTACACCTTTAAAGCTTTTTTTTTTATTATAAGCAAGTTGTAAGTACACAAAAAATTCAGCTCGTGTTTATAAACATTCAGATAATTGTCGATTAATTCCGCATTTAAAAAAGTTAGCAAGTGAAGGATAAAATAAAATTGAGTACTTTAATTGTTGGTATTGAATATTAATTAATTTGATAAATCTATCGACTAGGACATTCAGAAAGAGGCAGAAGTAGTAAATGAGGTCAAAATGTTTGTTTTTATTCGCATTCATCATGTATTATTCATAAAGAGAAGATCATACGATGTTTTGTTTTCTCTTTCATTTAGATGTATTAACGGAATCCCGCAATGTTAGTGTTTACGTCACTTGAGTAAATTTAAATTAATTTATTCACACTTTTTGGGTATCGGATGATTTTTCTTTTCTTGATGTTGTTCTGACTCGACGTATTGCGAAATTCCGTAGAACTATGCATAATATAGATTGTTTATTTACGAAATAGCTGGGTGAGTCATATGGCTTAATTAGTTTCGTCATGCTCGAGAACTTTAAGAATGAAAAGAAACGCTCACTTTTTTTTTCAATTGAGAAAATACTGACCTGCCATAATATTCTTCAATCAGTTTTGTTTCGCTTTCTATCTATTTTTATTTTTCATTATCAACTTTTACGTAAAATAACATTAAGAACATGTGAACTCTATTTTCTAAAAATAAGAAATTATCAAAGGAAAATTCAATTTCTTTCATATGTTGCTAGTCGCGTTTAAACAACCAAGCTATGTCAATAACAAGAATATTCAGAAGATGGCATGTGCAAATTAATATTTTTACCGTGTCCAACATGTGATTTTAAATTATTAGTAAATCATATAGCAACCAATGATATGCAACTTTGTAATTATCGATGTTTAGTCTATATTTAAAATTGCTCTGAGATGTCCAAATTTTACCTCCAGCACACTTAAAAACATCTTATTTTTCATTTTTTAATTACAGATTTAATCTTTAAATAAACAATTTCTGATGACATTTTTTGACCCTCTCTCTTTGGAATTTCTTTTTGTGATTATAACTTTTTAATGCCATGCAGTACAATAATTCTAAAGTTCATTCTTCTTATTCGTCTATCCGGTTCTAAAGTTTAAAAAAATTCGATTTGTCAGGGTTTTGTTGTAGAATTCTAGAAGTATCCGGTAACTGCATAGACCGCATTATTATCTAACAAATTAGCCTCAAGGAATCTAGATAAACATTCTCAGGTAACAAATACAGTAGCTTAAGCTATTATTATTTTATGTTTGTTCATAAAAAGTGCCTTATCCCTGTCTGACTGTAGTTTCCTACTGATATGTTTTAGTGATAAAACTTTGACTTTAAAGATGATTTATGAAGGCTAGACATTGATTTCTTAATATGTTTTGTACAGGAGATGTTTACATTAATTTTTTAATTAAGAGCAAAGTGCATCTCGTGCAAGTAATTATGCTGATAAGTGAATTAAGTAAAAATTGATACGTGATTACTGTGCACGAAGATGTTTGGTTGTTTTGGTTTCTCCACGTCATGCCAACATTGGCAGCATTTCATAATTTTTCTTCTAAAATCGTAAACTGTTTTTTGTTAGCAATATATTGATGCCTTTATGCCACGCTATAACTGCGTAACTGAATTTTTTTTTTTCGAGAGAGTAAGCAGTATCGTACGATATTTTTCCGTCCAACTGTTGAGTTTTTCCCTATACAATTGTTGTTGTAATTCTCTCCCGGCATTTTTTACTCTCTCACTCTCTCGATATAGTACTTTTAAACAAAAGCATCAAGTAAAAGAAACATGTTTAAAGCGCATTTTCTTACGAAATGATTGGCAATATTACATTCATGAATTTTTATACGACGTAAGCTTTATTGCTGATTCATTTTATGATAATTCATTTATTTATTCACTTACCTTGTATTATACGTGTTTTTTAGGTTCCTAATAGTGATAAAACCAGCAAAGACTTAATTTTAGACTTTTTATACTTTTTTTATTCACTAAAATTCAAACTTATAAAAAAATCTAAGATGGCGCTTTTAAAATACACAAATTAATTGAAAAAATCAAAATCTAGTAATCAAATCATCATAAAAACTCATAGAAGTAAAATAAATAAATTTTCAGTCAGTCAGACAAAGTGAAACAGTAAGACAACAGCATATATAACATTTCGAATTTCAAAGCACATTGTGTGAATATAGAGGAAAAGTGTAAAGAAATCGAGCATCTCTGCACAGTCTTTAAAGATATTTCGTGTTGAATAGTTGAATTTTTATAATACTGTGAAATTAAAAGGAAAAATTATAATAGAAAGTTAAAAATAATAGAAGAAAAACAAATTTAGTGAAATTGCATTAAACAATTGCAATAAACAGCATTCGAG
This sequence comes from Chironomus striatipennis, assembly GCA_026123125.1. NCBI lineage: Eukaryota > Metazoa > Arthropoda > Insecta > Diptera > Chironomidae > Chironomus > Chironomus striatipennis. The sequence continues at coordinate 1,275,211 of CM047392.1, forward strand.
TGGATAAATATAACTGGTAAATAGCAAAATCATAATAATTAAAGTGAGATAAGCAAGCAAAATAGATAAAATAAAAGAAAACGTTCAAAAATAGTTTCATAAAAAAAAGTATGTATCATCACCAATCGTACGATATTTCTTTTCCTGTACAAGTGCCTCCTCATTCATTCATACGCGATATCACGCGGCTTAAAATGTCCCTCAAAATATCGACGACACGTTGCATAATTTCTTGAAAGTTGTCATTAATTCTGTTTGGTCGACTAATGAGTATTTAAACCTTCAAAAAAATTGTTTGCAAAATAATACTCAAATGTACATTAATTGGCATAACTTCTTGTTATTAAACAGCTTTAAGCTGATATTGTATTTTATCATTACTTCCCGGAAATTAAATTGACACTTTTAGTAAGAAATATTTAGATCCAGTAAATGTCTAAATTTTTGGTGAATTTGTTAGTGATAATAAGTAAGACATAGAAAAGAAAGTGATCAAAAGCATAAAGTCACATTCTAGAAATCATAACAAAAGATCCAGTAAAGATTACCTGAATTTCAAGCCCTCAAATTCCATTCCAAAAAAATCTCTTATTAAATTAATTATTCTCTCATCTCTCTCTTTATTCCGTATCGTACGATGTCTTGTACTGTTTATTTTTTGCTATATACAGAAATATTTCAATGCCAAACAATAAACGGCCTTCAAGGAATTCTGATTCTAGCTTATAGAAGCAAAACTGCTGTTTTTTATCGTGCGTCATGCTACACATTTGTGAGATCATCTGATTTTTGTCTATAGTCATTAAATTATGCGCAATTAACGACACGTCTATCTCTCAATTGCTCAACTGTCTTAAATCTGTCGATATGTTAACAAGTCTGTGCAAATTATGATGTCGAAATTATATTTTTTTTTAAAGGAAAGACATTCAAGTCATTTACCTTAGTTTATCGACATAATTAGTGGTGGGAAATATCAGGCTTCAAAGTAGTCCAATCGGATTTCGGCATTTCTGAATAAATATATTAAAAAAAATTATTTAAATTCGCATCGAGTTGCAAAAACAACAAGAAATAAAAAAATATCGTACGATGTTTTATTTTTAGTAGATGAATATATACTTTCAAAAAAAGAAACCAAAGGGGACATCAGTCGGTCACAGACATAGATATATAATACATGTAATACATCGTACGATATTATTGCCATAGTACCACACCCTCATAAAAAAACATCGTATGATTTTTACGGTATTTCTTTTTTGACTCTCATTCGTAGTCAGTTATTTTTTGCTCTCTCTCTTTCTCTTTTTCATCAACATCGTATGTTCATTGCACATGAATGTTGTGAATGAACGGACCAAAAAGAAGTAGGCAAAAATGCATTTCGAAATTCTTTCATTTCTTTCTATTTTTCTGTTGATGGTTTCGTTCGTTTCTTCATCAATAACAAAAAATAAATATATTTTTAAAGCGGCAGGTTAGCTTAAGTTTCCGCATTTTTAATTCCTTTGATCTAAATTGGTGTCGATCTTATCTATAATTTGATGAATTTTTAAGCTTTTTAAAATTATTGCAGCAATCGAGATTCACTAAGTAATTAGCACATGACTGATTAGATAAGTGCAAATTGAAGAAAAAGCGGTTCTCACTGACTAGCATGTGATTAAAATGTATTAAATTTTGTATGTCAAATTGATAAAAGAATTTTTAGGGAAAACCCGTTAAAATAATTTTTGAATTTATTCTTCGTTAAGTTTTGAGTCTCGACTAAGAAAATTTAAATTTCTAAAACCAGTTAAAATTATTCGTTTTGTGTCTCAACTAAGAAAATTTAAATTTTAAAAAACCGTTAATTATTAAATTCTATTAAATATGCAATTAAATGATAAATTTATCTCATTTGCATATTTTCTCAATAAATTAATTCATCGGATGTAAGCCATGATGAGCAATTCAATTATTCACAACGAAATTCGACGACATACTCATCTCAATTTCAATTTTTTCAAATGAAACGTGCGCTATTGACTCTGCCTTTTTAGAATAATAATAACATACACGTGGAGCTCTAGCTCTTCTATATTCTCTTATAAAGCTTATAAAGATAGTAATTGAGAACATCTATGCATCATTCTTCACATGAATGAGTGAGTTGTCATCTACAAATTTTATTCTTATTACTTAAAAACTAAAATGACAATGGCAATGACTTTGTAAATAAGAAAGATGAAAAAAATCTATTTTGATTGAATAATAGCGACAAATATCAAAGTCCACATTTCTTTTTATTTTGCAAATTTATTCCAAACAATCAACGTCACTCAGCTAGACTGATAATTTACATTTTAGTGACGATTATTGAAACAATTTATGTCATTTTGTGCACCTTTGATATCGATTATTTAATGGATTATGAGTATCTGGTAATCTACAGAAAGTTTTCCATTAAGTATTGTTCAGGAATTTATTGACTACTTTACGAATAGATTAACGGATTTTTGTATTAATTTGGTTTACGATTTGGCTAATTTTTGAGATTAAATTGGTTTGCGACTTTGCTAATTTTTGACAAATTCACAAAATTGTGTCTTGAATATTCAAATTTAAAACGACAGTTAAATTTTAAACTTCAACTGACAATCCAATAAAAAAAATCATTAATTACTCTAAATTAGCTACAAAACATGAAATTATAAATTTATTGCTGATCAAACAGAATTAAGTAGTACTTGTGTGGCAACTTTGAACCTTTGTTCATTTTCGAAAAGTCTACACGAGCATGCATTATAAGTAACAGAACTTGATAGCTACAAATTCGTACTTTTTGTTGTTTTTCATTAAGCTTGAGAATATTTTTAAGTGCAATTAAAATTGGATTAAAGGAACAGTAGAACGCGAATTATGATGATCTTGCAAGTATTTAAAATGAACTTTGAGTCTTGTTAAATTTCGTGCAGGCAAAATAATCGTGAGAAACTATATTGTATCAGGTGCTGACACTTGAAATTATATTTTTTTTTCTCTTTGATTAGTGTTATTATACTATCGACATTCATTATCAATTTTTGTACTAAATGAACTTTATAACAATTATGTGTAAGTCCATAAAAAATATATATATGAAGGTTGTTATTACGAGTACATCAATATTAATTTTTATCATGATTTATTCTTCATAAATAGGTTTGTTATTACGTCTAATTTCATCAATCTGATATTAAGCATTGAGTTGCTTAAAACTTTGTCAATTTCTGCGAAAAACCTTCAAGTTTTTCCTTTATCTTATCATATTGCATTGCATAGTCTGTAAAATTTATGTCGTACACTAATTTATTTCTATTCGTCTCATTTGCAGGTTTACGATAACAAAATAAAAAAATTATTTCATAAGAAAGAGAAGAAAAAAATATAAAGTCATGTCGACGAAGCAAATAGCATTGCGCGAAGCCACAGAGTTTCGTGTAACAGATCCAAGAAAGCCAGTTAAACTGTTTCAAAATCAACGTGACAAAACTGCATCTGTGGATCCAATAACAATTCCTGCACTTATGAATCGTACTGTTGAAAATTATGGTAACCATCCAGCACTTATGACAAAAGATCCAATTACAAAGAAATGGCAGACTATAACATATAAGGAATATAAGGAACGTGTTGAAAAGATGGCAAAAGTTTTTATTAAACTTGGTTTGGAACGTCATGGAACTGTCGCAGTTCTCGCATTCAATAGTGTTGAATGGTTTGTGTCAGAACTAGCTGCAATTCATGCTGGGTAAGTGTCTTTAATTAATTATTAAAAAATTAACTGACTCATAAAATTTAAATTTTTGAAAACTTAACGAAACTTCTTTAAGAAAATATTTAAATTTTAAAAGTCAGTTAAAATCAAAAGATTGACCTTGTCAATTGAGAAAAAAAAAGTCTTAAGTAATCCATCATATATGCATACGTGCATACTCTCTCATGTTTTAATTGATTATATAATCTGATTGGTTTCATTTCATTTTCATTATTTCATCATCAGTGGCAACATTGCTGGAGTTTATACCACAAATTCAACAGAGTCAGTTCTTTATGTACTCGAGAGTTGTAAAGCAAATATCGTTGTCGTCGACGATGCTAAACAAATGGAAAAGATTCATGCAATTAAAGATAAATTACCACATTTGAAGGCAATCATTCAGACTTTATCACCTTACGCACCTTATGTTAAACGTGCTGATGGCTATTATCGTTGGAGTGAACTTGAAGCTATGAACACATCAGATGTTGAAGAAGAATATCAAAGAAGACTTAAAAGCATTGTCGCAAATGAATGTTGTTGCTTAGTTTATACATCAGGAACAACTGGACAGCCAAAAGGCGCTATGCTTACACATGATAATTTCACATGGGATGCATACAGTTTTACTGTCTATGTTGAAGGTCTTCAAATGGGAAAAGAAGTTCTTGTATCATATCTGCCATTGTCACATGTTGCTGCACAAATTATCGACATTTTCATTTCAATGACAATTGCCGCAACTGTCTATTTTGCTGATAAAGATGCTCTTAAAGGAACTTTAGTAAAAACATTGACTGATGCTCGTCCAACATGCTTCTTGGGTGTTCCACGTGTTTATGAAAAGATTCAAGAGAAAATGATGGAAATTGGCGCACAATCAGGTGCATTAAAACGTGTAGTAGCTGGCTGGGCTAAAAGTGCAACTCTTAAACATCACATGGAAAGAATGGCTGGCAGACCATCTGCATCTCTTCAATACAAACTAGCAACAAAGTTGATAATGAGTAAAGTTAAGCAAGCTTTAGGATTCAGTAGATGCAAATACTTTATAACTGGTGCAGGTAAGAGACATTTTTAAAATTAAACGGTCAAAAAATATTTGATTTTTTTTTTGTTTTTAAGATTCAATTTGAAAAAAATTACCGTTAAAACTTAACGAAAGATAATTTTTGACCAACATCAAATAATTATGCAATAAAAGCATAAGTTCACAAAAGATCAATGCATTAACATAAACTTTCAATTATTTTTTCAGCTCCAATGAGTGTTGATACAAAGAAATACTTCATGAGTCTTGACATGCCAATTTTAGAAGCTTTTGGTATGTCGGAATCAACTGGAGGACATTGTATGGGAAAATTACATGATCCAACATTCGAATCAATTGGACGAAATGCACCAGGTACACAAACAAAAATTGTCAACCCAGATGATAATGGACATGGAGAGATTTGCTTGCGTGGACGTCACATCTTTATGGGATACATTAATGAAGTAGAAAAGACTAATGAAGCAATTGATGAAGAAGGATGGTTACATACTGGAGATATTGGATATATTGACAATGATGGATATATTTTCATCACAGGAAGACTTAAAGAAATCCTCATTACAGCTGGTGGCGAAAATATTCCACCAGTTCATATAGAAAATCTCGTCAAGAGTGAATGCTCAGCGATATCAAATGCATTACTTATTGGTGATAAGCGTAAATTCCTTAGCATGTTAATTACATTAAAGACTGAAGTGGATAGTGAGGGAGCTCCAAAGAATGAACTCGCACCAGAGACTTTAAAATGGCTTGAATCAATGAACCTTAAATATACAACATTAAAAGAGATTCTTGCCGCTGGACCAGATCCAAAAGTTATGAAGGCACTTACAGATGCAATTACACGTGCTAATAAAAATTCAATTTCAAATGCACAAAAGGTACAGAAATTCGCTATATTACCACACGACTTTACCATTCCAACAGGCGAATTAGGACCAACAATGAAGACTAAGAGAAGTTTTATTGTCGATAAGTATAAGGAAATTATTGATAAATTCTATCAGTAAATTATTATGTCATAAAAAAAAAAGAAATTATAAGAAAAAACATCACAAAATGCATACAATCTAATCATAATTTTATGTCCATTTGCTGTTCGCAAAATGCCAAATTACATTATTTCTTGTGCTTAGATATTAATTAAAGCGATTAAAAGAGAACAAAAGATGCTAGTACTAAGAGTCTGCATGAAATTAATTCATGTAAATTCAAAACTCGCACATTTTTATGCAAAATATTTAAATTCAACAAATGCATAAAGTAATTAATTAAATGTCAATTTTTTTGGGTCTTTTTGCTCTATTACATTAAGTTATTTAATTATGAGTATAATGTACGATTTTATTAGTATGCTATCAATTAGATTATACTTATAAGTGAAGAAAGAAAAGTTTAAAAAATATTATTGTTTTTATAATTATTAAATTTTATGTTCAGGCTCCTTTAATGAGAGTTCATTTATGTCTTATAATCTCAGTTATTTAAAAATGGGTTGATTAAGAGTCTAAAAAAAAAGAATCATGAAAAGAAATGCATAAATTAGTGATAATGCCTATACAATAATTAATTTAATAGCTTAAGGGCAACTTTTTAAAAAGAAGTTAATTAATGTAAATTAAAAAAATACAAAAAATCATACTTAAATTTGTAAGCTTAATTCATAAAAATTTCTTTATGTCACAAATGTGCATTGAAAGATTTAAAACTGATTGTAATTGATATACAATAAATAATGATTAATTAATTAATAAAAAATGTAAAATAAAATAAAATAATAAAAATGCTTTATATTATCAAAAATTTAAAAACATCGAGGAGTTAATTCAGTTGATTTTTAGATTGTTATTTCAGGAAAATTTCAGTTAGAAGTGTGGCTTTGTTTGAATTTTTTTAACAGCTGTTGTGTTGCTGTCTTTCTCTGTTGGACGTTGTGAATGTATTAGAAAGAGACGACTATATGATACGAATTGTTTAGGGGTTCATTTTTGTCGGAATAATTCTTTTAGGAAATGAATAATGAAAAAATCATTTTGTTTTAAAAAATTGGAAATTCAAATTTTTTCATAAATTTTATTGTAAAATTCAATTTAGAAAAGATTTAAAATTTTAGCAATTTAAAATTTAAAATTTTCAAGCTTACAAAAATTGAAACAATATGTGAACACTTTCAGAGAAGAACGTGACATTAAAAAACGGTCATTTCAAATTTTAAAAAAAATGTTAACCGATTTTTTGCAAAACATATGCTTAAAAAATTTTTATTACACAGAAAAATTCAATTCATGTTGATTTAACATTTTAAATTGATATTTTAAAAAAAATAAAGCATTATAGGGGTCGTTCATGAATGACGTCCGAAATTAACGGTCATTTTTCAAAAAAGAACAATGGAATTCTAAGAAATTCTATTGTTTTTGACCTCAACCCCCCCCCCCCCTGGACGTCATTTATGAACGAACCCATATAAGGATTTTTTTCCTAGTTAGAAAAATTCTGAACTCTGAAAGCGTTCATATACAAATCATAGTCAAAATAAAAGTATTAAATAATAGAAGATAAATAGTTGAATATAAAAATTAGTTTTGATTTCAAATGGAAAAAAAATATGAATTAGAAAAGCTATGGTTTCATAATTCATTAGGATTCGAACCAGTTCCCGAACTGAGTCGGTATACCTTTATGAACTTTTTCGAATTTTTTGCAAGTTTTTATCACAAATCTACTTTTTGGAATTATCATAAATTAGTGGCAATAACTGTATTTAAAGAAGCTTAAAAGATTTTTTTTTTTTCACTAAAAGTCGCGAGTTTAAATCTCAAGAGTATTTCGATATATTACTACTTGTACGCAATATTGCACGCAACAAAAAACTTGTATTAAAATTATCGGCCAAAAATTTTTATGTAAAGCTGCTGATACGTACATATCGTCCGAAATACGTACGCAAAAAAATTATCTGCCATAAATATCGGGTCTTTGAACTGATAAGATCTAAGATACAATAAGAAAAGATGTTTTCATTTTGAATTACGATACACATTTAAATAACGCAAAAGCAAACATTTTTAATTTATTATTCATAACGCGAATGCATTATCTTTAGTTATTTTAATGATGTGAGAGTTATTCTTGGTTCTATGACTAAAATTTCCATCTTATTCATTCATTCATTCAAAAATAAAAGATTGAATTTTATTTTAATTAAATCATTAGTTTTCATAACAGATCAAGTGATGATGAGCAGGAAACAAAACAATCGTTAAAATCGCCATAAAATCTGCTTGGGGTCAATTTTGACTAAGTATTAAGTTGTGATTTCATCATTAAGGGACATCAGTAATAAAAAACATAACAATAATTTCCTGTGAATCATTTTTGCTACAATCAATTTTAAATAATCAATTATTAAATTAATCCAAAACAAATTATAATTAGGTAATTTTACAATTTTTAAGCTGTAAAAGATTAAAACCAGATTAATAATAAAACAAACAAAATTAAATTTTTAAAATTTTAATATTTATTACAACAAAGAATTTAATTGAATTTGAAAAAATTACAAAAAACACCTACTTAACATCTATATTGATAATTTATTTAATTTATAAAGAGAAGAAAAATGTTCTTTAATTTTATTAATTAATAGTTGAGCATTTGATTTGATTTTCTAATTAATTTGATTATGTCTTATGAACTATTTATTCTAAAAATAGTTGAGGTATTTATAGAATGAGAAAACTGTGGTTGAATTTGAAATGTTTGGATATTTTTTAATTTAAGATTTGAAATTAAAGTTTTTAAGGTTTTTGAAATTTGCTTCTATTTTTTATGAACTTATGTTAAATTTTGCTTCTTTTTAAATTTTTGCATCAATTTTTATCTGTAGAAAATGTTTGCTTTTTCAAACAGATTTGAAAAACGAATTCAAAGTTCCAAAAAATTTGCAATTTAAAAAATTTTTTAAACTTTTCCAATAAATTTCTTATTTTTGATTGAAAAATGAGAAATTTATTGAAAAGTTTAATTTTGATTGAAAAATAAGAAATTTATTGGAAAAGTTTAATAAATTTTTTAATTTACAAAATTTCTTGAAATTTGAATTCTTTTTTCCAATCTAATCAAAAAAAAAAATATATATATGTTTCTAAGTTTTTGAATGAATTAAATTTTTGGATAAATTGAAGTAGAATTTAAATTTAGGGAAGCAAATTTTGTCAAAATTTTAACCCTTTTTAAATATTTATGCTTCATCAATCAACATTTAGATAATTTTTAGTTGATTGAAATATTCCTAAAATTGTACAATTATCCAAACATTTCCAAATCCAACCTAATATGAGTAATAATTAAAACTTAATATAACAAAACAAAAAAAAAATTGCAAATGTTGACAAGAAAATAAAATATAAATTAAAAATATTTACGTATGACTCATGTTTCTCATATAAAAAGTGATTCATTATTCACACAAAATGTGAAGTCAAATTTCTCTAAATGCGAATGGAAGAAATGGAAGCAAGAAAGGTCAGATTTTGTGTTCATTAGTCAACAATTAAATTTACAGAAATTATGAGACAAAAGAAAGGATTCAAAGGGACAGAAAGAAAAGAATTGAATATTTTTTTTTAATAACTGTAAAGTTTGTCCTTTACGTGAATTTTTAAATGATTTTTGAGATCAGAATAGCCTTTTTTAATGCTGACAATTAAAATTACAAATAAGCTGAGATTTATTTAAAAGTTTGAGGGCGGCAGGTATGGCCAAATATGACTTCTGTCTGAAACACTTGTTGTATTTGGCGTTTGTGATGCTGTCGTTTGAGGAACTGTCGATGATGGTAAAAGTGTCGACAATGATGATTGAATTGGCTTAAAACTTGATACAGTCATTGGAGCAGTTGTTTGATTTGTACTGGAACTTGGAATTGCTGTCGATGTTGATGCATAATTTGAAAATTCATTTGACATGAGTAAATGTGGATGATATTTTGGTATCATACTTGTTGTTGGATCACAACCTCCTTGTGCCTGAGCGTGACATGCTGCCATTAAACCATGAAAATCAAATTTATATGCATATCTTTTACCATGGACTTTTGTCATTATTGACTTATCGTAATAATATCTGCAAATTATTAACCTTAATGACTTCTTTGTTTAATTCATTTAATTTGCAATTTCTCACCTCAATGCACGACTTAATTTATCGTAATTCATATTTGTCTTATTTTTCTTCACACCCCATCGTCTAGCCACTTCATCTGGATCAATTAGCTTGAATTCACCTGCTGTACCTGTTAATTAATAAATTAAATTAAGGATTTGACAAATTATTGTACAATTTTGATAGCAACGGTTTTGCAATTTTTGAATTTTTCGCATCTCAGTCAACTTTGATTTTTGCATCATTTTGATTAAAATTTTAATATTTTCACTAATCATCTGTTTTATAGCTATTTTAAGATCATTTTCACGCATTACACTCATCAAAAACTAAGATCAACACATTAAAAGACACAAAATTCCCAAAACTCATCTCCAAGCCATTTTGAATAAAATTAACATGATTAGCCACTTTGGATATTCAAAATGAATTCATATTCACATTAATTTCCCCAAATAAAGCTAGAACCTGCTTTAAAAATCTTAATATTTGCTATCAACAAAACACAGCACATAAGAAAATCGATAATTTTTCTTTCTTACCCTCCCACTTTATAAAATCAGAATTCGACGAATCAGCTAAGAGCTCCAACAAAAATTGCCATAATTGTATCTGCCCTGAGCCTTGTGCGACCAATCTGTGTGTAGCATTTAATAGTTGATACGGATCTGTGGATGAGAAAAGACAGAAAAATATTAAATTTCACTTTAAAGATTCGCAATTATTTGCTCATTCAACACACTGCCTTAAAATTCTTTAAACATCTTGTCAGGAAACATATTTTGTGTAGGCGACGAGACTGTTGCGTAATGTCTCTAAAAAATCTAAAATTCCACATATTGTTAGTCTATAATATTTTTTGTACATTCTGACAGTTCACGGAATTTACTTGATAGCTGTTGAGCTTCTTTTTTAATTCCTTCATTCCCATTCGGCGCCATATTTTTTGTCTTTGTGAATTTAAATGGATTCTCAAAAGCCAGAAGGTCGTAACGAATTAATGGCTATGGTTTGCGACGATACAAAATGATTTATGGAATAAAAGCGTCCATTCGGTGGAAAATAAAGCATGATTTGCTGATTTTAAAAGATTATTAAATTGGAATTGAATTTATTGCTTCTTGGAGGTGTTAGATTGAAATGTGGGAAATTATCAAATTTAATTAAATTCGTTTTAATGGGATATTAAATTTTGTTAATATAGTTTTATAGAAATTATTTTAATTTTAGGTAAATTTAAATTAAAGCTTTAGTTTTGTGTTAAAAATCTTCATAATATGAAATTTCACGAACTAGAGTAAAATTACAAAAAAATGAAAACATAAAAAAATTTTAATTTAGAAACTTGAAATACATTTTAAATTTCAATTTTTAAGGTTGCTTAATTTCTTAATTACTAAAGATCAGTTAAAAATTATTTGTTGTTCTATTTGAAATTAAAAAATAACAAAAGATCACAAAAGTAAAGTTAAAAACTTTTTAAAAAATAAAATTAAAAAAAAAAACAGAAAATAAGTTATTTATTAAATTATCAATATCTATTCTTAGAAAACCAGTTGCACAACTTTTGATCGATTATATGCTAGATATCAAGTTGGTAAATCCAATTATATAAAAAAAAATAATATTAAATTTAAAAATATATTTTAAACTGACTTTTTATGTAACAGTTTGTTATCTTATCAATTTTTAGTACATTTTATGGCACTGCAATATTTAAAATATTGATAAATCAAATAATTGGCGCCAAGACCCAATTTTACCTTTGTATGATCTTAATTTAGTTAAATTTAAAACTTAAAAGAAAATTGAATCCTTTTATTAAATTTTAAAAAATAATTCAAGTCTTTCTCATATCACCTTCCATTACAATCCAAAATCAAAGACACCAAAAGAAACCTTTTAACTTATATCTCTAAATTAATCCAGGTATATCAAGAAGACATAAAAAGTAGCTTAATAAACAAACTTAACAGGTCTGTTATTGTATAAAATTCTGTCTCGACTTATTGCCGATGATATCATTGTTAATAAAAATTTGTCTCATTTCTAGGAATTAAGTTTAATGTCACAAACGATGTGGTGCTACTTCCAAAAAATTTATATGAACGGTTATCGAATGACTTAATCGATTTTTAAGAAGATTGAAAATCAGATGTTTTAATCTTGAAACTGGACTAAACGGAACTCAAACGTAAATAAAATTGAAATTCTTAATACACGATGAGAAATTCCCATTAAAAATGCTTCCGCTTTAATCTAAAAGTGCAAACTAAATTATTCCAAATAAAATTGGGGTTTTCAAATTGGGTCTTGCTAGAATTTTAATGCAGAACTGTCAGCATGAATTTAGTTCACGTGGGGCAAAGCTTGTTTATTATGAACAATTTTATCCACAATGAATTTTAAATGTAATAGGATCAGAAAAGCTAGATTTATTTGCTGTAAACATATCCACATCTTAAATCACTTAACACAGATTTAAAGGTAAAGAAAGAAATAAAATAAATACACAAGACTCATACTCGACACATGTACAACGACACATGTACATGTACAATAATTACAAATTCACATCACACATGTCGATTATATCACCGAAAATATCGTTTGTGAATAAGGTGCAATTGAATTCAAATCAAACAATATATTTGCTGGGTTATTCCCAAACGACTTATTTTTTTTTTTCACTAAAAAATATCACATCACATAATCTTTTGCTCTATGAATCAGTCGCGAGACTTCCTTGCGTTTGAATTTGAAATTTTCTTTTAAATACTTTATGACACAACGTTCTTGTAAAATAATAATTATGCAAAAGACAGACTATTCATCATATACGGAAAATTGGTGAGTATTGGATGACATGATCGATTGCATTGTTGGATTAGTGATAATTTTTCAAGGCTTCTGCAGATTATAATCTTTAAAAATCTCATACATAAATTATAATCTTTAAAAATCAAAGATTATAATCTTCATACAAAGATTTTTTCAAGATTATAATCTTCGTACAGAGATTTGATTTTTAAAGATTATAATCTGCGTAAGCCTTGTAATTTTTGAAGAAATTGATTTTATGAAGTTATGAGATGATGTTAGTTTTGGTTAAAATTTAATAATTTTATAAGATATTGTCTTGAGGATAATCTGAGATTATTTAAAAATTTTGATTTTGTGGGAGGCACGATTTACTAAACATTCCTTTTTAAACTAATAAAATATTTGTGAACTAATTTATTACGAGTTGGAATTTTGTCCTTTTTCTAAATTCAAGTCAAATTAAAAATTTTTAGGGGTCCAATTTCTTCTAAAGTGAATTATGAATTATGGATTTAAGTCCTTTTCTCATTTTACACTTGATAGTTCATATTAAAAGTTGTTAAAAAACATCAATTATCTCATTAAGTGCGTTATCAGGTGACTTTCCATAGTTCCAAGTAGTCATTACAAAATATCTTCAGATTAATTCCAATAAATTCATTATCTTCAGACTTTATAGATCGAACAAATTGCATAAACCAACCCACTTTCATTCATTCAAATCCGCTAACATTGAAACTAGTTATGTCTGCTTCTTTCAAGTCTATATTATAAACATACAGCAAGTACATTAAGTGAATCATGCATAGAAAAAATAATCACGTCATTATAATTTCCAAGAAAAATGATCAACTTTCCAACAAGTGACGTTATGAATTGAAATTTTTACTATACCACTATAAAGAACAGGACAATGTGGCTGCATTCGTGCAACGGCATTAAATCGTCGTGCTGTATTAATATCTTCAGAGAATCGCCACATATCAACACTCATATTTCACTTTATACAAATTATTTTTAAAGAATATATTCAATCCACTTTATATTCTTTTTTCGTCAGCAGCCTCTTTTGAACTTATGATTCACAACTTATTTATTTGGATCCAACAAGCGAATCATAAATTTTATTAGTTATTATGTAGTTTGATTCACAGTTTAAATAAATTCCATTTCAATGTCATTTTTATTCCAGTTTGGACTAACTTTCATGCTTACAATTTGGAACGTTCGTATCAGTCAAAGGACAATGAAGGACTGATTAAGATTGCTAGAGTGGATTGTGCAAAAAAAAAGGAAAAATATCCTAAGCAAAACGACGGAAAAGCTTGTGGAAAATACGATTTTTCCGCTTTATTTGTGAGCATTTCCTCACGCACACAACTTTTCCTGTGCCTCCTATTGTTCTTATTTCTTGCTTGCTTTTGCACAGCACTTCTGTATATAGTCACAAATACAATGAGAGGAAGTTTTTTCCTGTACTATTGTTGAATTGTGACTTTGTTTGCACAAGAATTAAGGATGTGATTTCTCATGGCATGTGTATGGTAAAATAGTGAACTAACTCTCTCTCTTACTTACTGACTACTGACTGCTAGGGGTGAATTAAATTTAGATGTTGATTGCAAAATTATGCGGCGATTTATTTTCAATTTATCAAGATTTTTGTTAACGCTGTTCTTGAGGTGATTTTTGCTATTAGATGAACTCTGAATTTTGAACTTTTAGGTTAGGTTTCTTGAGATTCTTAAAGCGCATTTTTTAAATTTTTATTTTAATAAAAAACATAAATTTTATTTTAATGAAAATTTAGATTAAACTTTGAATTTTACCAATTTTACCTGTTTCAGGCCTGTTTCAGGCCCCTCTAGAAAATTTCTCTTAATTAATTTTCTCATTTTAAATCATCATATGCAAGTCTGGAGAGAAAATGGATTTTCAGACTTTTACTCTGTCATTAAATCTCTTAAAAATCCTGTTATTTGAAACTATCAGCTATCACACAGTTTCAGGCCCCTCTTCAAAATTCAACATAATTTTTCAAAAATTTCCAGATCATCATAATTCTGGACATAAAGACAAAAACCAAACCCTCCCTTACAACACAATCCAAATAAGCAATCACAACAGAACAGAACTATCATCATCAGAAAACGGAATAAAATAATAATAAAATCGAGTGAGAATGTTAAACATTGTTGTAGAGGATAAAGAGAGGATTCATGCATGTCATAGATTATGTTATCATTTAACTTGTTCATTTATACACACATAAAGTTCATTAAATGATTTTCTTCTAAGTAAGAGTTGAGTTGTGATTTTATCTTGACATCCAATCAAGGGTCGAATCAGCTCATAAATCCTTGAATTGGCTATTTCGACAGAAGATTTAATAAAAATAAAAGCAAGGATTGACTTTTCATTAAATTTAGATTCGATTTCTTTTGTTTTGGAATTTATTTATGATTCTGATAGATTTTGGGAAATGGAAATCAATAGATAGGATGGAATTGGATGTTTGTAATCATGACGTGATGTACATTGAATTACATGCTGGGAATTTAATACAACAGATTTAATCCTGTTCATTATCTATTTTAATTTAATGTTATTAGAAGTTTCCCAACTCGATACTTTTTGAATTTGATGGAAATATGTAACAAGTTGTAAGGCAGGCATTTCTTGGAAGATGAGAATTTAAAGGAACAATTTTTTAAAAAATAGATCAACAAAAACTTCATAAACTTTCCTCAAAATTAAGTTTTAATTTTTTTTATATAAATTGGATTGTGGATAGAAACACAAAAAAATCAATATTCTCTATACGCCATCCACATTCATCCTTAATTCTCAGCACAAACAACAACATCAACATCCCAACTCCTCTCTTTTATTTTTGCTCCTCTGTTGAATGTCAAATGTATTCGGAAGCTCCATGATCCTTTTATGCAATAACATTTGACTTTCAAATTGACTTCCAACAGCGATCGGATGGGATTAAGGACATGCTCCGACCTGACATTTCTGCCTTTTTTGGAAATGAAAATTTTTTTTATTAGTTTTGTTGACTTTTTTAGGGGAAAAGAAATAAATTTCATTTGAGAGCACTGACACTGTTTAATGTCAATGAGGAGGAAAATTGTTAAAAAAAAGTCAACATTTTTGTAATAAAAAAGATTTTCTAGGATCCTTTTGTCATATTTTGAAGAGAGCATGTAATAAGTTGGAAAATGAGATGGAACGTGTTGAGGTTTAAGTGTGAAGATTATGAATGGTAGATGAAGAATGTTTATGAATCATAACAAGGAATTGAAACAAATCAAGGTCGTGCCGTCGGCCCTTTTGCTTTTTCAGTTAGATTTTGTAAATGTTATCGACTAACTGATGAGTGAGTTGAGAGTAGTTCTGTGAATTATTTTAGTTGTATTATTGTAATGTATTATTGTAATATTGAATAAATTCAAGTTATGAATTTGAATAATTTTAATTTTGGTAAAAATTTATTTTATAAAAACCAAGAAATTTAAAATTAAAATGTTTATTGACTTTTTAATTTTAAAGTAATCAAATTGTTATAAATTAATCCTTTCCTTTATTTTATATTTTTAAAAAATGCAATACAAATTATTTTTTTTTTTAAAAAAAATATCATTTACCAAATTTTTGATTTGCCAACTTTTTTTTTTTTTTGTTTTAAAAATTAATTTATTCTTCAAATTTTACATTGAAAGAGCATCAAAATTCATAATCTAGTGGAAATCACTAAACAATTCCTTACTACTTTAAAATCAATAAATAAATAAACAATTTTTAGTGAAATAAATTTCCATTCTTTTTTGCATTTTCCGAGAAATCCTTTTGCATCTTTTAATTTTCCTGACCTCAGGCAATTTTATTAAAAACTTCATCTTCCACATAAATTATTAATCATTTTACTAAGAATTTTTCATACTGTGCAAAACACACGTTAAAAATTGTATTATGTTTCCAACAAACAATTTATTATATTATCAGGAGCCTAACATTAAGTTCAGAATACCCCAGAGACTCATTTTTCACTTTACTTTTTTTTATTTTCTTTTAAACAGCTTGATGTAATCTATATAGCTGTAATACATTTTTATTGTAAGTTCCTATGTCCAGTTGGTCGAAAATTTCTTATCTTTCAAATTACCACATGAATTTTAACTTGTTGACTGATTTATCACCAGAAAGCATAGTCCATCACGTTCACATAGAAAAATAATGCAAGTAGCTGTTTTGGAATTTCCCAAGTTTATTTGCGGATGTTTTTTTTTATTTTTTATATTTTAAAACAAAGCATTTGTTTGTGTTGACAAGATTTTTCTCGTTTGTGTTTGAATTGAGCAGAAAATTTTCACAAAATCACGAAACACAAACTTACCTGGATCCTCATCGTCTAGAAGAGTTTCATCAAACTTTTCCGACACAATTCCCATCATGTATTTAAAATGCTCAACCACCATTTTACCCCCTTCAAACGACCCGCACACGATATAAAAATCAGCCTTTGAGAATTTTGCCAATTCATCACCGGTTTTAGGAAATCGTGAAGCATCCAATGGAGGCTTAATATCAAAATTTTTTGATGCCCATTCCGTCCACTTTTGTATATCTTTTTCATCCCATGTTTTTGGATTATTTGGAACATAAATGACCTCATCATCAATCTCTTTATTTTGACACTTTGATGATTCACTATCATTTCCAACCTGATCACTTTCATCATCACTTATTTCAACGGGTTTTGCACTATTTTCATTGTCATCGCCTTGCATCTTGATGGCATCAAATCACAAAATAATCTTTTCATTTGTCTACATTTTGACAAAATTCTCATTTCATCCATTCTCATAACTTTTTTTAATGGAACTAGAATTTTTAAAAATTAATTTCACAATATTTTATCATATTATCACTTCCATTCATCCTTATCATTTTTTGTTAATATTTATTTTTCCAAATTTCTCAGAATTAAATAAAATGTGCTTAACTTGTCACAAAATTGTCGTCCGGATATATTTTATTGCATTAATTTCCTAACTAACCTCGTCATCGTCGACTTAAAAAAATATAACTGACTTATTAATTTCTTTTTTCGCGTATACAGCAGATCTCTTCGATCTTCAAAGCTCTTGGCGGGTTGAAGAAAAATTGAGATCGAAATTCACATATTGGGAGAGAATTATGAGTGAGTATTGAGTATAGTGGGGAGAATAACGTGCGATCTTTATAGCACACATTCTTATTTGACTTATATTTGCGTAACTCTTATCATACTCATGCTCTCGTAGTATTTCTCCTCTCACAGCGTCTAAATTCATTCATAAAAACGTTTTACGATGATTCATCAATGAGCTTCGGGGATTTTTACTTCTTTTATTCTCTTTCTTTTATTTGAAGTTGCACGTTTCTTGCTCGAGCATAATTTTGTGTATGCTTCATGACATCATATCCCATGCGTGCTGTAATTTGCAATGTGGCTGTAGTTGTAAAAAAAAAAATCTGTTAAAAAGTGAGGAATTAAAAATTCAATTTAAAATGATCGCGTTTCTTGGAAACTTTTATTGATCATATTCAGTCAAACTAGTATTTTTGTTCGCTGTAATATTGTGGTGCGGAGAGACTTATGACGCATTTTTTGGTGTGACCTTGACTTTGTTTTGGTTGTTTTAATAAATTTTAAATGAGATTGCATTTTAGGAAGGTCAAATTTTGTCAAAATTCTTGACTTGAAAATTTAGGTGGAACAAAAATATCTTTCTTTGAGATAGGTCTTGTCCCCCTTAGGTATCGTTCATTTATTACGTAACAAAATAACGGTCATATTTCAAAAAAGAACAATGGAATTCTCAGAAATTCTATTGTTCTCCTCTCGATCCTCCCCCCCCCCCCCTGCGTTACGTAATAAGTGAACGAGCCCTTAGTAGAACAAAAATTATGAGCAAAAATTAAAAAAAAAAAAACTAAAAAAATGTCAAAAACTATTTGATCATTTATAGCCTCAATAATTAAAGGCGGAGAATCAAAATCTATCAAAATTTCCAATCCAAAAATTCAAATCTTCCAAAAATTTCTTTCTTCATGACCTTGCCCTACTCATCCAATCTCAGTCATCATGCCAACATAATAACAATCATAACAGATTATTCCAAAAAAACTTCCTCATACAATTCATTTTGCTTGCTGTTTTCTTGTGATTCATTACTATTCACATTAATTCACAATAAACTGATAGAGAAGTCGTTAAGTGGTTGTCTTAATATTCGCTATTTCTATCGACTTATGTCTTTTACTATGAATAGTCATTTACATAAATAAATGGATAGAGAAAATAAATTGAGCGGTTTCTAAATAAAAATTGGATAGACATTGATTCATCGATGAAATGTGAGATTATTCTCTCTCATGTGAGTTAAGTCTGCCGCATAATTTGATACTCTTGTTTGTGAACATATAGTACAAAATTAAGATGATACATTTCACGATGTTCTTTAATGATTCACAAGAATAGTCCAAATTATTACTTAACAATCTCAAATGTATATTTAGGTCAGAAGTTACATGATTCATCGCCAAAAATTAGTATACAAGTATAGCATAATAACATACGCCTTAGTCATGAAGTGATAGAAACATATTCAAGTCTTAGAATTTTGTGTACTATTTTTAATTGCCAGTTTCTGTTGAATAATTTGTGGATGAATAAATTAGGAGAATGATGTGTGAATTATGTTATGCTGGATATTCATATTTTTTCAATTGGTTAAATTGATTCAATTGGGTATCTTAATCTGTATAAAATCCTTTTCAACTTAGGGGTTAATTATAATTCATAAAAAAAATTTAACATTTTTCATCGTTACTTCATAGTAAATAAAAATTAACAATGAAATTGTTATATTTGTATGAAGAAAAAAAATTTTAACTATGCTATCGTTAAATTTGTTTTTACAATGAAACAACAATGATATTGTTACACAACAATCGTGATTGTTAATTTAACAATGTTCATAGTTAATATTTGATTTTAAAAAACTTAATAAATTTTAACTTTTCAATTATCAAAAATTCAATAAAAATGCTTAATTGTTAAGCTTTTAATTAATGCTGCAATAATTTTCAAAAAAATTGTATAAAAATAATTTTAGAGGAAAAAAATTTAAAGTTTGGCCAAAGAAAATTAAGATTTGCCGGTTTTATTTATTTTTATCCATTAAATTATCATTCTAAAATGAAATCATTCATCAAAATTTAAAAATATTTAAATTTAACAAAAATAATGCATACTTTAAATATTGATTTTTGCTATAAAATTATAAAATATTTAAATAAGCAGCGGATCAAAGGGTCATCGTCGGCCTCTGGAAGTAAAGCAACGTTTACCCTATTTAGTAATTGGATGGGTGACCATTTTTTTTCTTTAGAAAAATATTCAACAATGACCATAGTTAAATTTTACAATTTTATTGTTGGCGAAAAAAAATTACAATGGTCATTGTTAAAATTCAACAATTTCATCGTTAACGCTATTTTAACTATAGCATTGTTAAAATTTTCATACAAAACAACAATTCATTGTTAATTTTTTTCTATGGGTGTACTTAAATTTAGTATGGGGGGTCATGAAGTTATGACAATCAATTTTTAAGGGTACTGAGGCTGTATTACTCTTTGTGACAAAGGGAGGAGGGGTTCTAAAAATTCATTCATTCGAGATTTTAAAGCTCATAAACTGCTCATTTTGTTATTTAGCATCTCCTAAAAATATTTAATTTATCCAGTTAAATAATTTTTTGAAGCTCAAGAATCTATTTTTTAAACTATAAATCAGACAAGATTTGACATGATTGATCTATCGGCGACTAACTAAAGTAATTCCATTCATTCATTCCTCTTCAAAAAGTTCAAAAGGTTACACCTCTTCACAAAATTCCTTTGATGTCTTTAAAGTCCATCTCAAAAAAAAAGTCTATTTTGATTTAAAGATCTACAAATTATCAAAAGCTACGCTCAAACAGGATGAAAGACTAGATTTTTCCCACCAAATAAACAACAATATTGAACCAACAAGCTTCCTTCATTAATTAATTTATTTCTTTGCTTCCATTCCTAATTTGGTAATCATCAACGGCACGAAATATAATTTCTGTCTATAATGTCTTTGCGAACGCGTTCTCTGTTTCAAAAAAGATTTCAATAATACATAATACAATATTTACGATGAATCATGTTCCCATACAAGAGTCGCCTTCTTTCCTTTATGTATTCTTATTTTTTAAAATTAAGTCTATGATCAACGCAATTTTCCACGAATTGTCAGTCTGCTTCTCGCACAAAATAAAGAACTATGCGAACAAGTGGTATTGAATGATTTTTCTTTTTTTTTATTGCTGTAAATTCGTTCAAAGTAATTATATGCTTGGTAAATTTGACTTGTTACATTTCATGATTGCCTGCCGATCTCAACACGTTGAATGAATGGACTGTTGAGTAAATGCTGCTTTTTTATGTGAATCACTACAATACAATTTTTATGAATGAATAATAACAATAAATAAATAAGTGAGCCTTGCTTTAGATGGAGGTAAGGTAAATTTGTAAGAAAATTTGAAGTTAAGATTGAGAGAAAGCGCTTTTAACTGACGACATGTAGATGGTTTTGGATAGGAAAAATTGTTTTGTAAAAATTTATGCTGATCTTTACAATTCATTTCTTAGGATGATGATTGGGTTAAATTCTAAAACTAAATTTTAGAAGGTTTTAAAAATCGGAAATTAAAGATCAAAAATTTAGAAGATTTGAGAAGTCATCATATCACTATTAAGTTGGTACCTATACCTTCAACTATCCATTTCAATTACATTTCAGTTGTACAAGGGTTCCTCGATTTGAACAGATTTGATATGAATAACAAAAAACTTTCAAGACAAAGATTCAAATTTTGATTTTTAACGGTCATTTTTCGTCCGTTTCGATTTGAATAGAAAAATATTCTTTTAAAATATAGAAAATAGAAACAAATCGAGGACTCCTGTATCTTTAACATTAATTCCAACAAAAAGACCCAAAATGCAATAAACTACCTCCAATACCTTTACCAAATTCATGCCATAAAAATAATAAATTGAAGACGTTGCGAAGATAAGCATCAGTTGAAGAAGAAAAAAAAAGTTTCTCATGTAAAGGCAAGGAATGCGTGGAATTCGGATGAAGAGAAATTCTGAGAAAATTTCGATACATTTTTTATTTTGCCTCCAAATATCGTACACATACTATATATTATCATACGGAATGTTTGTGTGCACAATATGTGGATGAATCATTAATTTTTATTTCGCGCTCTTCTTTCTCTCCGAGTTTGTTCTGTTTGTTGATTATTTCCTTTCATCTTCTGTCTTCTAACAAAATTTCTTTTATTTTCTGTTACAAAAAGGTATTGAAATGACTTTTCATTTTTTTGTGGATATTTGAGAATTTGGCGCTTTATTGTTAGCGTCAGTTCGGTACAAATACAAAGGTGCTTGCGAATAAATTATTATGACATAACACTTAAGCACGTTGTGTGGCGAGAAAAATAACAAAAAGCTTCTTATTGGCACCGCAAAATTCATAGAATTCCTCAATGTGAAACCACGAATTAATTTGAAGTGAAATTCGCAAATGCCAATCTTTGGATTCTTGATAAATTGATTTTTAAGAAGAATTTGTTTAGGGGCCGTTCATAAAGTACATTACGCAAAAAAATGACTTTTTAGACCCCCCCTCCCCCCTTTGTTACGCATGGTTACAAATTGTCAACCCCCCCCCCCCCTGAACGTTCAAATTTTTTTTCATTTTATAAAAAATGTTGGTATAAAATTTTTTTAATTTTTTTTAACTAATTTTTTTAAATCCAATACAAACTTTATAAGAAGATATCTATTGAAAAAAATACTAACTAACTTTCTTTAACGTATGTATGAAAACTAAATTCACATGATCAAAATATTACAAAACCTAAATTTTACATTAAATTTTTTATTTGAATACTATAAAATTATTATTGCTGATAGAACGTTACATTTTCAAATACCCCCCCCCCCCCCTTGTTACAAATGGTTACACTTTTTCGAACCCCCCCTCCCCCCTAAAACCTAAAATGCGAACGTACTTTGTGAACGGCCCCTTATGGTGTGGCCTATCAGATTTTTTTTTATTTGGACTCTGATAATCTCGTTTCTGATAAATACTCAAATTTAAACTGCTGCTAAAGATTTTTTTTAAATAATACTTTTTAAACTGTTTTCACCAAACTACAAACCTTGTAATTTAATTCAGAATGCCTAATTTATTGACAACCATAAAATTTCAATCATAAAATTTTAATTTTAAGAAAATTATATAAATAGAAACAGATTTCATTTTCAATCATACATATTTCATTAGTCAGTTACTTGTAGTTAGTAGATCAGTGCTTTTTCTTAAAATAAATTAAAAAAAAAATCATGAATTCCAAAATTTTATTCTTATCAATTCTAATTCTCTATTTGAGTTTTGATACTTCTGCAGTTCCGTTTCGAAGATTAGGTTCCACATCTGATGTATATTTTGATGATCCTAATTTAAACTCAATGAATACGCCTGAAATCGGACCACAAATGGATAATCAGAATGAGGATAGTAATTGTGTTTGTAACGCATTTGTTTGTAATTGTAAAATTCAAACAAAATAATTAAAATTAATACAAACAAACTAAGAATCAACTATTTTCATGCGGATGCGACGACCTTTCAAGCATTTATGACAACCATGGTTATTCAAAAGGAATAAAAATAAATAAACAAAATAAAAGAAAAAATAAATAAAAATAATTCATGTCAAGTCTTTTTTTAACCAAATTTTTGGCAGTCATTAAAGCTTACAGATTATCAAATACCTATACAAAAAATTATTTTAAATGAAATTAAGTTATTTTGTTGAAAACTAGCATTCTTCATTATGCTTATTAATATCATTTTAAAATAATTTGAGCAACTTGAACGTTGATTTTATGTCAATTAACTATTGGTCGAAGACAAAAAAAAAATTAATGTTTTGATTTGATTTGATTTTATTGTGTCGACCATCACGGTCCGTAATATATACAATGGTTACAATTAATACATTTCTGATTTACAAATATTTCTTCATTTATGTACGTTGATCAAGAATATAATTTTCTATCTAGGTTCTGAATAAACTAAGGCTCTCGTTCCGATCTATTGCTCGCACAACGTAATACTTTCAGGTCCGTTCTGACAATATTCCAATCTGTAATCTTGCAGCTCTCGTTCCGATTTTTCAAATCGTACTTCAATTTCCTGACTTGTTCCTTAATCCAACGATGCCCAAAGGCAAAATTATGACTTGATCTCGTACATTAAGCAGTTGAAGTATCTAAACTTCTGAAAAAGAACAAATTTGGAAATGACTGAATTCGAACCGACGATCTTCGAAACCATACCAAATTTGAGCCAAGCGTCTTACCAAGTACTCTCTATAATAATAATATAATAAAATATATTTCCAATATGCAGAAGAATATCAATATGAATTTAACAATTCTTAAGAATGCTAAATCATTTTTGTTTATTTATTTATTTATTTTTTTTTTTTTAAATTAATTTATTAAGTAAGTTTTATAGGTATTGAAAAAGTAAAAGAAATTCATTTTAATTTTAAATAAAATTATGGTTTTTAAAAAAAATTATTTTTTTTTTTTGACAAGCGAATTTTATTGATTTCAATTACCACCGACAACCGTAAAATTTAAAATTGCATTTAATTTGAATCAAAAACCACAATAAAAGCAATTCCAAGAATTCATTTAAACTTCAACAGTCTAAGTAAAATGAGTTTAAAAGCCATAAGTTTTTTTGCATTCCTATTTTGGATGAGTTGTGCATCAGAAGCAAATCCATTAATCAGATATCGTTATTCTATGCCTCGATCAAATTATGCAATAATTGAGACAAATGAAATTATGTTAGGCGATCCAGTTGATTATTATCAAGCAGATCCAGAAATTTCATATGCTGTTGGTCCTAGTCGACAAGGTATTTAATTTTTATTATTTTCATAAAGTTTTGATTGTTAAAAATTTATTATTTGTTCCTAGACGATGAACAGTTATGTGTATGCTACCCAGTGCCTTGTCCTGACAAATGTTGGTAATCATATAATTTTCTAGATGATCATCTTTTTGGAACTATTGAAAACTGTTTTTCATTTTTAAGGAATTAATATTCCAAATAAAAGTTTTTCATATTTTAAATTTGATCTAATT
Organism: Chironomus striatipennis; assembly: GCA_026123125.1. NCBI lineage: Eukaryota > Metazoa > Arthropoda > Insecta > Diptera > Chironomidae > Chironomus > Chironomus striatipennis. The sequence continues at coordinate 1,300,365 of CM047392.1, forward strand.
TATTTGTTAATTTCTGTTATTTATAATTTAATTTTATTTTCATTGTTTGAATTTTTAAATTTTTGAAAAAACCTAATCTTTTGCATTAGGTAGGAAAATAAAATTTTCATTTTAATCAATTATAAAAATATATAAATTGACATCCATAAAAGAACAAGGCGTGGACACTAAAATTAATCGTGAGCAATTCTAAAAATCCTTGTTTAATTTTGAATGTTCACACTTTGATAAAAAAAACAAATTCTAATACCTATTTTATAAATTTTAATATTATTAAAAAATTTAAATTCAGTTTGATATTAAATTTCAAGGAGTTAAAACATAAAATAAATAAATCAGTTGTTAAATAAAAATCATGATTTTTAAAATTTTTATGGTCATTTTTTTAATAATTAACATGAATTTAAGACGAGTTGCTGATCAAGGTATGCGAAATTTTTATTTAAAAAAAAGTATTTACATTTCAATTTATTTATTTTTCATTTACCAAATAGATTGCTGTAATTTTATGGGATGTTGGTGTGATGGTTAAATTTGAAATCAATTTGTAAATTTCTTTTTTTATCAAAATGAATTTTCATCTTTTTTTAGTTAAATTGTTTTTTTATCCTAAATTAAATTGACAACCATAAAATTTTTTGTTACTTGTTTGCCTTTCTAATAAATTTAATAATTTTTTAACATTCAACCCAACAAGATCTAAATTTTAAAATGTTTTTAAAGACTTTAATTTTTCTTGCACTCATATTTCAGTTAAGTTACTTTGTTTCCGCTATTTCAAGACGTAAGAATTGAAAACTTAATTTGAAAACTTTAAGAAATTTTATTTTAAACTTTTTAGTTTGCTGTGGAGTTGTTTCATGTTGGTGTAGATATAATGATTATACTGAAGAAAAGTTGTTTGACTATCAAAACACTCAAAATGATGGAATTATATTTGCTCTTTATTAGACTTTTTCCTTTCAAGATGAATAAATCTAATAATAAAATTTTAAATTTCTTAGAGAATTTTAAAATTTTGTTCAGTGAAAAAAACTTTTTGTCAAAAAATTTAACTAAAAACAAAGATATTTATAACTAGAGAAAAAAACTTAATCTCGTTCATTAATAGGTAATTTCAAATGTTGATTCTTTCTGAAATTTAAATTTATGATTCTCAAAAATTAAAAATACTTAATTTTTTTTTTTAAACTTTTTTTTACTTTCATTCTTCATTTTCATTTTTTTTTTTTTTAATAGACACTAAGAGATTTAAAGGTAAGGTATAAATATTATGTATATTATAATATATCTTGCATAAGTTCCATTTATTTAAATTTTTTAGTTTTTTTTTATAAGTTCATTTAGGGATTGGCTTAGTTCACAAGATTTGAGCTATCAAAAATAAATTTTGGAATTAACAAATTTTTAAAATCCATTTAAATTATTAGAATTGGATGGAAAAAAGAGAATTGTTTCTGAAATTGTCACAAATCAGAATTAGAATTATTATACATAAATGAAGAAAGTTTTTCCGAAAATATTGGAAAATGGCTGCAAGAATTTTCTTCAATTTGGAAAATAATTTCTTGAATTTTTTTGTTTAAATTCATCAATTTGAATTCTTAAAAGTAACTTCAAACTCATGTTAAAAACTTAACAAAACATCAATTTCCCATTTCCTTCCAATTTCAATAAAATTTTAACAGAAAAGTCTTTATATTATTTTTTATATTATTTTATTATTATTTTATTATTTTATATTATTTAATTTCTCCATAGTTCATAGAATTTTAATTTAATAAGAATAGTTCTATTCATGAGTCACTTAAGCACAATAATTTCATTTCTTTCCCAGTTGTACATCTCATAATATTATTTATAGAAAATACAGTTCAATTCTTTTATTTTATTTTTTATTTTTATTTAGTAAAACCGTCAAAAGAATTGAAATTCTAGCCCAAAAGTGACTCATAATTTGTTCCTACTCATTTTACACATTTATTATTTTAAATTTGAAAATAGATTCCAACAATGTAAATTTTGCAAAAAGAAGTAAAAGAAAAGATTAAATAACAATTTGTTTATTTGAGAATCAGTCAATGACATACTTTTTATTCCTGATAATGACGCAGTCAAGATTCTCGACAAACAATTTTTAAATGGAAAAAATACGAATTTTGTAAGTGATTTGCGCATTCATTTGGATTTTATTTTTGTGTTTTTTAAGATGGAAAATTTTTTCGATGATCCACAAAAAATAATTTTAAACCTACAAGGGGCCGTTCACAAAGTACGTTACGCAAAAAAATGACTTTTTAGACCCCCCCCTCCCCCCTTGTTACGCATGGTTACAAAATGTCAACCCCCCCCCCCCCCTGAACGTTCAATTTTTTTTCATTTTATAAAAAATGTTGGTAAAAATTTTTTTTAATTTTTTTTAAACTAATTTTCCAAAATAAACTTTATAAGAAGATATCTATTGAAAAAAAATACTATATATAGGGTAAAAAATATTGAAATTCGTACAAAACCAAAATTCGTACGAACAAATTTACAAAAATTTTTTTTTACAATTTTTAGACTTGAAATAATTGTCTTTAAACTCAACATCGGCCACATGTTAAGGTCTTTTGACTTTGCTTGAGGTCCATATTTTTTTATTTAATCTTGAAAAGAACAATTTGTGCAGCATAAAGCAGTAAAAAATGCACTTCATTCCAAATATTGAAATTCGTACACAACAAATATTGAAATTCGTACAAAATTTCAATAGTAGGCGGTGAAGAATTTCAATTGTTTTTGTGTAAACAAATTAAATAAATTAAGTTTAAAGCATAAATAAGCTGCTCAGGATGAACAAAAATCTCCTCAAATGAAAATACAGCAAGAATATTAATTTTTTATCAAGTTTTGGATGCAAAAATCGTGAGTAGTTGGTGTACGAATTTCAATATTTGAGTGTACGAATTTCAATATTTGTGTGTACGAATTTCAATATTTGAAATAAAGTGGATTTTTTACTGCTTTATGCTGCACAAATTGCTTCTTTCAAGTTCGAATAAAAAAATATGGAAGACAAGCAAAGTCCTAGGAAAAATTTGGGAAATCAGCAATGCTTCTAATGAAAGTTACAGGACTTTCAAAAAAAATTTTTCTGTTTGTACGAATTTCAATATTTTTTACCCTAATAACTTTCCTTAACGTATGTATGAAAACTAAATTCATATGATCAAAATATTACAAAACCTAAATTTTACATTAAATTTTTTATTTGAATACTATAAAATTATTATTGCTGATAGAACGTTACATTTTTAAATACCCCCCCCCCCCCCCCCTTGTTACAAATGGTTACACTTTTTCGAACCCCCCCTCCCCCCTAAAATGCGAACGTACTTTGTGAACGGCCCCCAAGCTGAAATTGCATTTTGTGCATTCATTTTTCACATTCAGTTTGTTTTTGTTTTATAGGACATTTGATTCAATGTCAATTGGGTCATTCAAGAAATTCAATTTACATTAATTAGTTGTTCCAGTTCTAAAAAAACTCGTAATATTGAGTTCAAAAATATTCTTTTGTGAATCATCAAAATAATCTCAAAAAAATCAAAATATTAATAATGAATAGACAGGATAAAGCTCAATCAATATTTTTTTGTAGTGTCAAGTAGATAAATTTGTCATAAAAATAGCCAAAATTCAGTCAATTTTAATTTATAGATCGAGTATGTATATTCCATTGATCATTTAAATTTAAGCTTTTCCTGTCATTCAGTTTGTGTTTTCAATCCTTCAAAAATGTCCATTCAGCTCAAAACTTATCAAAACAACTAAAACTAAGGGAATGCAAAACTAATAAAAAAATGTTTATAAAAATTTCACTAACTTATAATTTAATATCCACTAAGGAGATTTTTTTGGAACAATTTCTTGCTTTAACAATATTAAACTTATACTGCTTGATTACACAACAAATTACATAACTAATCGATGCTGAATTATCATTAAGTTAACACAACTAGCATGATCACAATAAGTAAAGCAAAAAAAATAATCATTTTTGCATTCAACTTTGCGGCATCTTGTCACAATTTTTTTTCATATTATTATTTTTTTGGATAGGTGGAAAAGTAAACACAATTTAAAATTAAATTTTACTTAAATTAAATAATTAATTATTTTTTTTTCGTCTTTCAAAGATTGAAATTATAAAGGAGATACTGATTGAATTTTATAAAATTTTGTGTGTAATTGATCCTGTGTAGTAATAAGATATGTTGCCTAATACATATTTACCAGATTACGTCCATCATAAATTCATTTTTTTTAATGTAGCAGAGGTTCACAATCATCACTTGAATTATTTCCATTGTCACTTACGCCAATTCTCTTTAAATATTTATTTCTCACTTCTCTTGCTTGTCCTGCACCATTATCTTCGTCATTTGAGGATGTTGGTGATTCATTGTTGATAGATGCTGATGATGTTAGAGTTTTATGTGCTATTTCCTCTCGATCACTTGGTGACATATTGAGAATTCCATTGTTGTTGAAATCATGTAACCAGATAATGACAGCAGCAAGAAGTGCAACTGAAATATAGAGTTAGCGATTAAATAAATTTCTAGAATTTCAACTTTTTAAAAAACCGTTGAATTTCCAACTCACCACTCAACCATCCAATAAAGAACAATTCCAACATCAAATATCCACCATTATCAACAATAACACCACCGAACATTGATACAACAGCCAATCCAAGATTCTGAACAGCTTGGCATATTCCATAGGCAGTTCCAAGTTGATATTCAGGAATGATGAGAGCAACTAATGGCCATAAACTGCTAGCAAGCATAGAATATGCAAATCCCATTGTAATCGTACCAACATAGGGATTTACAAAGGAAAATGCGAGAAGTGCGTGGGCACCGATTGTCACAACCGTTGATATAAACACCCACATCACATTTCTGCCTGTTTTATCAACAATATAACCACATATAGGACTTGCAAATGCGGCAATGAGATAAATGACAGAGTTCACGGCATTTGCCTCTTCCGGTGAATAATCGAATTTCCTTTCGAAGAAAACTCTGTGAAAAGAAGAGAAAAGGGAGGAAATTGTAGTTGATGAATAAATAATGAGCATTTGTTGTGGATAGAAAGGGTTTTAAAGAAAATTTAAAAAGACTTTTTAACGGATTATTGAGATTTGAAATTTAAGTTTTCAAAAAAAAAGTTTCGTTAAGTTTTTCAAATTTTGAATTTAACGGTTTTTAAACCCAATAACTTTGTTGTCAGCGATTATAAATGTCAAGGCACATCTTATGAATATTAATCACCAGAAAAAGTGAACCCAAGAATTTTTTTTATCCACAAAAGTGCTCCAAAAAAAATTCAATTTTAATATCATGCATGATTAATGACTTTTGTCATGTCAAACTTACTTTCCCAAAGCAATGAATGGAAAGATAGCAACATAATATGCTACACATATAACTGTTACCATCCAAAATGTAACCTTGAATGTTTTAACATCAGACAGTCTTGGAATTTCTCCTTCAGCTGCAATAGCTTGTCTTCTTAAAACCTTTTCAGCTCTTTTGTCCATCCAACCAAGTAAAAGTGCTGATGTAAAACTCATTACACAGGTCGATGCTGCTATAAATAGCACCATACCTAGAACGTATGTGCCTGTATAAAATTGTTTGACGTATTTATAGACCGGTTCCATAACTAAGAAGTTTACAGTACTGCCAAATCTTGCAAATGACAGCTGCAAACCAAACACCATATTCAATTCCTTTCCTTTGAACCATAAAACTGCGTAATTATTTTGTGCAACTGCTAAACTTTCAGCTCCAATACCGAAAATGAATCGTCCAAGTAGCATAATATAGAATGCATTTGTTGTAGTTCCAAAAGCAAAAATCAGCTGTCCAATCATTAATATAAACATGTAAATAATTGTGCCAAGACGAATTCCAAAAACTCGATCGATTAAGAATCCACCAATAAAGCATAAAACGACATTTGGCCATGAATAAATGCTATAGAGCATAGCAAATTGTGTCGTCGTGAGATCCAAATCTGATTTAAAATTATCCTGAAGTGCACCGGGATTGTCATAGCAGAAATATGAAGCTGAAAATAAGTAAATATGCGGGTCATTATTCATCAACATATGGAAGCAATTTTAGTTCCTTTGTTTGGGCATTTATTGCCTTATCATCAATAAATTCATTTCAGACGAACATTACAACAATGAAAGCTAGATAATATGGGCTGTTTTTGAATTTCGCGATAAGAAAATGATGAATTGATGTATTAATTAATTTAACAAATTGATTATGTAGGATGCGGGTATTCAAATATCAATGTATATAACATCCAGAAATGAGAATATTTAAAGATCCAGCAAATGTTTATTCATTACAAAAGAATTTTAAAACTTACCAAATCCAACCAAGCACATAAAAATTAATGCTATAAATCTGTAATAAGACCTTCTTGGATTACAACAGGTATATTCTTGATCTCCCAATTCATTATCGTCGCCATTATTATCCTCTTCATTTCTATCGAGAATTGGCTGTGCCTCTTCATTTCTGCTTCTAGGCATTTTTCACTTTATTCTCACTTGATCACTTATTCACTGTCAGGAATTAAATAAAACAATAAAATCTAAAATTTTTATTTTCACTCTTTCTTCGCTCTTTTGTTGACTGTTTTTCTTTCTGAACTACACGAAAAAGCGTATACTGTTGCGCATCAACTGCTAAAATTTGAATTTTTACAAGGAAACTTTTTTTTGAATATTTTTTGACCGTTAGAAGTACCTAATTTTTTGAAACATTATTTTTAAATTTACCTAATAGGTATCTAGATTAATTATCGCAATTTTTAAATCCCATTTTTCAATAATCCATAATTATTTAATCACATGACACACCTTCAATAAAGCTTTCTCTAGAACAATAGCCATCAATGAAATTTAATTCAGTATGTCGTATAAAAATCTACAATCACATTTCACACAAACACATGCCAATTCAATGCAACGAAGAAATTTAGTCATCAAAATCAACAGTAAACGTCTGGTATTCTCAATTGAAAAATTATTTTTATCTCTTTCTCTCTCTTTTTATTCCGTTTACGTAGAACGCGTAATAATCCTTGAATTTTGTTTTCGTCTCAACATCAGTATCGTGTAATTATATTTTTGATATAAAAAAGTGCATTAATTCTGTGCATGTGTGTTCAGTTTGGATTTGATGAAGTATCGATGTTTATGATGAATTAATGACTGGATTAATAAACTGTTTAAAGGTCTTCTAGTTGTTAACATTCTATGTTTAAAAAAATTTAACCGTTAATTTTTGTTTTGAATTTTTTTTAATCAAAAATATGCAAAAATACTTTTAGACCCTTTTTCACAAACTTTTAAGCCCCTTTAATATGCATAAATTATCATTTGTAAGTTTCTTTCTAATATCTCTTTTTAAACTATTAAAATAAGATCTCTTAACATTTAAATCAACCTACATTCAAAAACCTTCCAAAATAATGAAATAAAGCGTCTTCAACCCATTCAATTGACCAAACTTCTTCCAATTTATTTATCCACATAAACAAATACCGTTTTATAGCTTTACTTTGTCGCCCGCCGTTTCAGATCTCTCAAAAATGATTTAATGCACTTAAATGTGAATTAATTCAATTGAATATACGAAAAAAATGCTCTGTGTATTGTGCTACGCACTGCCATATGGAGGAGTATATGTATGTTCTAAGGACATCTTGACTGTTATTTCCATATTGCAACTCGAAATCATAACGAGAAAAAGGCAGTTGAGATTTGAAATTCGTTGAAGTAACACGTTTATTTACTCGGAATATTAAGCTTTAAGCAGTGCGTGATCTAATTTTAGATCCATTGTTATTGACAATAGAAAGTCGTGAGCGTACGTCTCGTGATATGAAAAATCACATCAATTTACAAGAATAAAGAGCATCATTAGAACTGATAAATTGGACAATGAATTCCGTCAGCATAATTGCATTTATATTATTCATGCTGCTTTGGACATATGTGACATGCATAATTGAATTGACTGGTGATCATGTATGCCATAAGCAGGAAAAGTAAGATAATTTTTAAATGAATTGACATACGACTTAATTGAATCATCTTCTTAAAGCTATACCGAACCCATCAATGCAACAAAAGTTGAACCAATGCAAGTGAGAGTAAATTTCTGGTGCTTAGAAAAAATTCGCTGTTCTGAGATGCAGTCAGAAACTAAGGAAGTCGTTCGTGTCGAGGTAAAGACATTGAAGTTTGTACTGTTAAAGTAAAGGCGTGCTTATACAAAGCAACTTGTCAATGCTGCAATGTGCAAATACGCTTTACTTTAATTCAATGAATTTTCTAGTGCAAAACTTAATAATGTGATTTTAATTGGACTTTAACTGAGTGAGAATCGATATGTGATTAAATAATTGACAGTTTATGAAGCTTTCGCATTGAAAATTCGGAGAAAAAAAAATCTTCAATAATATTCCTCTCAGACTTAAGTACGGACAGTTAGAATATATTCTCACGCCTCTCACATTCCCATTTTTATAAATTGTATTTTAATCTATTCAATATTTACTTCTATTTCAAGAACGTGACAAGATCGCGCGTTATCAAATTCTGTTGTCCTGGTTATGAAGAATTTGAAAGTGATGGGAAGAAAATATGCAAATCAAGTGAAAATGACACAACTCCAATTGAGAAGAAAAATTCTTCAAAAAGTACTAAAAATAATGAGTTGGACAATAAATTAGAATCCAATACAAATGACTCTGAAAATACTCTAGACTCAACAACAATGAAGGGAGCATCCAAAAATATTACAATAGAATCGACCGAGAAGAATCCATACATGAATTATTCAGGAGAATATGGAAAAGACTTTAATCACTACATGAAAATGGGACTGAATGAATCTGATCCACAACAGAGTGTCAATAAACTTATGGAAATGGAAATTAAGAAGGCAAAAGAAGATTATGATACTCCAGAAGAAGATGAGTCATATGTATTTGTTGATGTTGCTGGAAATGAAATTGAGCCATTGAAGCATCCACAATATGTTATGGAGCATCATTATTTTGCTAATAACCATGATGAGAATCTTGCTATGGTTACTGTTGGATGTGTAATATTTGGAATGTGTATCTTCCTTATGCTGATGGTTTACATCTTGCGAAAGCAGCAACAATATGACAGAGATATTGAAATAGTTGATCCTCGTTTTGAGAGTAAGAAGACAATATTCCCACCAGCAAAAATCGTTCATGATCCACTTCCACGTATGTAAATCTTAAAAAAATGTTTGAAAGTTTCTCAACTACATCATCATCTTCTTCAATTTCCAGGGACACCAACTCGGTCATCATTAAAAAAGCAAAGGTCAGTTACATTTGATGAGTCAATTGATGAGGTTGATGAGTTTAATCGCAGAAGAACTAAAAGTCTTCCAGATGCTTATGACGTTCCACGAAAGCAAACATCAATGATGGATTTGGTAGCACAATCGATTCCAATAACGCCTGTGGATATAGCAACGTACGCCATATCTCAGAAGTCAATTTATAACACATTCCCTCGGAAAAATGTATCCAGAAAGCAGAGCCTTGAACATATTTATGACGAGATTCCTACAATTGCTGAAATTAAGGCTGCTGATGAAGCATCAAAATCATCTTTGGACGTAAAATCAAATGAGAATAAAATGACTGAAATTGAAGACTCAAAAGACACAGAAGTAACTTATGCGAATGAAATTAAGAAAGATGAGAACATCGAGAAGACAAAAATGTAGGAAGAATCAAATTAATTGACTCAAAATTGAAATTAATGATGAGACTTTAACAAACTTTTTTTAATGACATTTTTTTTGCAATTTTAATCATGTATTTTTGCATGCAACATGTATTTTCAGACATTTATAGACATTTATTTAAAGTCACATATCACACATAGTAGGAACTAAAGTAATAAACTTAATATGAACGTATTACGTATTTTTTTATTTCTTATCCTTACTTACTTTGAAGTGGTTCAGTCAATGACTTGAAACAAAGATTATAAGTGACACGTGTGAATCCAAACATTGATAAAAATTTGATGAGTCATGCCACGTGGTTGTATGAATTTAAAAAAAAAAATATTTATTTTTCATCAATCATAGAAACCTTTGATATTTTAAAATTTTATTTAATTATAGGGTAAAAAATATTGAAATTCGTACAAAACCAAAATTCGTACGAACAAATTTACAAAAATTTTTTTTTCACAATTTTTAGACTTGAAAAAATTGCCTTTAAACTCAAGATTGGCCATATGTTAAGATCTTATGACTTTGCTCGTGCACTCTACTTTCCAATTAAATTAAGTCAAGGCATAAATTAGCACTGCTTATACGAAAAAAATCCACCTCATTCCAAATATTGAAATTCGTACAGAAGAAATATTGAAATTCGTACAAAATTTCAATAGTAGGCGGTGAAGAATTTCAATTGTTTTTGTGTAAACAAATTAAATAAAATCAATTTAAAGGACAAATAAGCTGCTCAGGATGAATAAAAACTTCCTAAAATGAAAATACTGCAAGAATATTAATTTTTTCTCAAGTTTTGGATGCAAAAATCGTGAGTACTTGGTGTACGAATTTCAATATTTGAGTGTACGAATTTCAATATTTGTGTGTACGAATTTCAATATTTGAAATAAAGTGGATTTTTTACTGCTTTATCCTGCACAAATTGCTCTTTTCAAGTTCGAATAAAAAAATTTGGAGGACAAGCAAAGTCGTAGGAAAAATTTGGGAAATCAGCAATGCTTCCAATAAAAGTTACAGGACTTTCAAAAAAAAATTTTCGTTTTGTACGAATTTCAATATTTTTTACCCTATTTAAAAAAAGAAATTCACAAAACTAAGTAAGACCACTAAAATTATTGACAAGCTTTTAATATCAGCACTGTTTCCAAAAAGTTCAAGATTGAAGTCATAAGGTTTTCCATCTCCAGTTCCTTTGAAATCAAAATTTACAAAAGTGAAATTAACACCTCCACTTGTTAGATTTGCAAATCCATCCGTGAAATTTAAGCTCGTAAGTCTCATGCCAACAATCTTTTCTGAGATTTCTAATGATCCATTTCCTGTTGCAGTTAATCCAATTGAAGGATAGTTTTGAAATCTTTTCCTGGAATTATAAAAGGTAAGAACAAAATTAAGCAAATTTTTGATTGGGTAAGTGAAAATCTTACTCTTTAATTAAAATAGAATCGTCATTGATAATCCCCCACTCCTTAATTCTTTTCTCTGGTACTTCTGTTGTGCTTGGGCTATTTGTAGTTATTGAAACTGTAGTGGTTGGGTTATCTGTGGTCGATGGGTTGACTGTGCTGGTTGGGTTATCTGTGGTTGTTAAAACTGTGGTACTTGGAGGACTTTGAGTAAGAATTTCAGTTGTGCTTTCTAATTTAGTAGTTGAAGACATAGGAGACTCAGTCGTTGGTTGCATGGTAGATTCTTCTCCATTTTGATATAATTCAATTAAAAATGCATAGCCTTCACCAATTCCACCTCCAAAGAATTGAAATTCTACGAAAGTAAAATTGACACCTCCACCATCGATAAATGCATTTCCTCTCGTGTTGTTCATTCGATAAATTCTAATCCCAGTTATCAATGTTGAAAAAACACGCATGGCATATGAAGTAACAATATCATCCTCCCAACCGTCTTCTTCAAACTCAGAACTGATATTTGAGAAATAAAATTATGTTGAAATTTTTTTGATACCAAAGTTATGACTTACCTATGGAATAATATTGACTGTTCATTAATTACTCCAAATTCTTTATGCAAGACATTTTCTTGAGAAATAAATTTTAAACTAGAATCTAATTTTTCAAGCTCAAAACTTGAAATTAGCGAAAAGATTAATAAAATTGTCAAAATTCCTCCTAAAATTTTTATCGATGTCATTTTGAAGTTTTCACTTGAAATTATAAGAGCTTATTAAAACTGCTCTAAATTATGTGGTTTTTATTTATATCGAAAAGAAAATTATCAACTACTTTAAAATATCTCAAATTGAAACAGATAAGCTAAGATTACACGTTAAATTTTATTGCTCAGTCATTCATCACTCATTTTTGATAAATGGTTAAGTGTACATTATGCAACAAAACATCTAAAAAGATCATAAAGTTGTGAGCGTAAAAATTATTGAAGTATCTATAAACCTGAAAAAGTTAAGAAGATTAGATAAGCTAACTACGTAAGAGGTGATTTCCTTCAGTTGTGCCATTAATAGTGCAATGACTACAATGTTTTAAAAATAATTTTCATAACCTGCTATATTAAGAATTCATAGCATCTGATTTAAAATTAATAAGACACTTAAATTTTTATTCACAATTTTTTTTCTTCAAAATTTTCAATATAAAATATGTTTAAGAAACATTATTACACTTGATAAAGCAATTAAAATAACAGAAAAGCTTTTTGCTGTAGCAGTACCAAAAAGTTCAAGATTAAAATCGTAACCTCTTCCAAGTCCAGATCCTCTAAATTCAAAATTTACAAAGTTGTGATTTAATCCTCCACCAACTTGTCTCCAAGTTCCATCAGTGTTATTTAGTCTAGTTAATCTCATTCCACGAATCATATTTGATGATGAATAAGATCCTGTACCATTTGCTGAGGCAAATGGAGGTGGGTAGTTAAAAAATCTTTGCCTGAAATTGGTCAAAAATTGATGATTCTAATTATTTCTTTTGAAAAAAATTAAGTAGCTCATACTGATGGAATCGTCTTGTCTGATTGACATTTCCCCAAGTGAATATACCAGAGATCGAAGCCGACATTTTCGGCTTATTTCATTTTTTACACTTTTTGATAAAATTAAGCTATCTACAAAGTATTTTAGATATTCTAACTATTCTTTGGGTCATTTTGTATGATTAAAGTCATATTTGATAAGATTAGAAGTATTATTAAGCTCAACTTTTAAATTTGTTAAGCCGATAAATAAGCCGCGGCTTATTTCTCGGCTTAACAAACTTAAAAGTTAAATTTTGAGTTTAATACACTTCTAATCTTTACAAATATGACTCAGAATCATAGAAAATGACCCAAAGAATAGTTAGAATATCTAAAATACTTTGTAGATAGCTTAATTTTATCAAAAAGTGTAAAAAATGAAATAAGCCGAAAATGTCGGCTTCGATCTCTGGAATATACCCATTGCTGTCTCAGTGTCTTCATATCCATTCGAAATACCTAGACTAAAATTTATAATTGAAGTAAAAATATTTTATTAAAGGAAATGAAGTCATCAACTTACTTTAGAAGGATTACTAAATTTATTGAAATAATAAAAATAAAATTTTTTGCTATCATTTTAGTAACTTTAACTCTTCAATTTCACAAAAATACTAAACACTTGTAAAAAAAATACGATTCTAATAAAGAGTAAATTATCAGAATTTATTGATTAAGACCATGATAAGATTAAATCTACAAAATTTGTCAATCTTATCAGAAACAACTTCCATACTGATTCACTTTTATTTTTGATCAGTTTGTATTAGTTTTTTAAACTAAAAACTTGAAATCCAGTGTAAGATACATGAAGAAATAATGAAAATCTCAGGAATTTGTTTTGAATTTGCAGAATTTTCATAATAATTTTCATAAAGTTCGAGTCTATAATCAAATCCTCGTCCAATCAAACCACCAGTGAATCTAAATGATACAAAATCATATCCAACACCTCCCTGAATTAGTGTAGCAGTCGCAGTTTCTATTGTACCGTTTAATGCAAACAATCTCATAGCATATATTTTACTTTTTGGATAATCTGTGATAATTCTGTCTGCAAATGATAAAGAGTCAGGGTAGAAATAATGTCGATGGCTGCAAAATATAAAATTTTTAAAAAAATCAAAATCCAAAATAATTTTTGCTTACTTTGACAAAAGAATCGATTGATCATTAAAAATTCCCCATCGTTGAACTTCTACATCTGGTATGGGTGAAGTTGTTTTCATTGAAGTAGTCGTAGGCAATTGAGTTGTGGTTTCAAAATTAAAAAAATCAATAACAACATAAAGTTCATTACTACGACCTAAAACTCTTATTGAGGCAAAATCAAAATTTACTCCACCGGCGAAAATTTGTGCATGTCCACCAGTATTATTAAAAGTTCTGATTCTAATTCCATGAATTATTCTTTCAAGGTTATAAAATATGTCATTTATGACAGCTAATTTAAAACTTAAAATTTTTATCTCCATTAAAGTTTTCCAGTATTTTCAATTATCTAAAATATATGAGATACTTTTAGTCTTATAAACACTCAATTTGACTAAATTTTTAAATCCTTTCATGGCAATATTTAATGATAGGCCAAATAATTACGAGTGAAAAAAATTGGTTGCAATATCTTTAAATGGATATATGGGGTATCATACAGTCTTCTTTAAGGTGCAAATTGTAAAAGATTTAGTATTGTCTTGATTGAGCAGATTTGCAGCAGAAATATGTCTATTGACTTTTATTATTTTAAAAGTTTTATTGGAATTTTTTATATATAAAATTTGGTCCTAAAGAGACTGTGTTCACATCTATTGATATTCATGATACCCCATGATTATTAATCTACAAAGATATACCAATTTTTCCTGTCCTTGTTTGGCCTATCATAGAATAACAAGGACTGAAAATTCAAATTGAGTGTTTAAAATGCACTCATATATTTTAGATAATTGAAAATACTGAAATTTAATGGAGATAAAAATTTGATAAATTTTATAAATGACATTTTCTTGATAGATTAAAATTATAACCTTAAAGCTGAATAATAAGCATTAAAATTTTTTTAGCCATCAAAAACTTGAATTAATTCATCTATACACGTGTCAAAAAAGTTTGACGAAAAATAAATTTTTGCAAAATTATCAAAGATCAAACAATCATGAAAGTAATGAGTGGGGATATGAGTGATGGGCAAATGTACCAGTGGGCAAACGTACAATATGTATATCAATGAAATCAATGAATGGGCAATAAATACTAGTGGGCAAAAGTACCATTTGAAAGATTCTTAGTGGGCTTAAGTGGGCAAATAATGAGTGGGCAATCATCAGTGGGCAATCGGACCAAACCCCTCTGAAAATATTAAATCAGAATTATTTTTTTTTTGGCATAACCAAAAGATAAGACTTGCTCGTGTAAAGAAGCAGTAAAAGTTAACTTTGTATCAAGCTTCTTTGTTTATTTTTTAAAAATTTAAAATCACTAAACTTGACAAAACAAACAAAACCAAAGAAAATCTTTTTGTTGTAGCACTTCCATAAAGCTCAATATTAAAGTCATAAGCTCTTCCAAGTCCAACTCCCATGAAAAAAAAATTCACAAATTCATGATTGATACCTCCACTCATAAGCGTATGCAGACCATCTGTACCGTTTAATCTAACCAATCTCATTCCAAGAATGACACTTGAAGTTGACATTGATCCATTGCCAGTTGCAAAAAATCCTGGAGATGGATAGTTGAAGAATCGTTCCCTGAATAATTTTTAGAGATTATAAAGTATTTAATAGATTTGAAAAATTTTAGTCTTACTGTGCAAGGAGTCTAGTATCATTGACGTTTCCCCATTCAACAGGGATGCTTGCTGGAGTTATTAATTCTTGACAGCTTACAGTCCCAAAGCTGAAAGTTAAAAATTCTTGTAATGAAATTTTTGAGATTTTCAAACTTTAAACCTACCTAAAAAGTAAGACTAAGCTTAGCAAAATTAAATTTTTCGTTTCCATTGAGAAGGTTTGATTGCTGTGCCACTACCGAAAAGACTAAACATAGACTCAAAATCAAAGCAGTAAATTGCAATTTAATTGACGAACTAGTCAGTAACATATCTTAATTAGCAAAATTTCAAGATTATTTTATCAATGCTGATTCATTTTGAATTAATTGAATTTTAAATGATTGATAGTCAGAAAAAAATTTGCAAGCTTTGGCAATTCCAAAAACTAGAAATTTCATGAAATAAGCAAAGTCTCAAATTTCATTATTATTTAAGTTCAGGCTTTGAGGGTTGATTGAGATTAAACAATTTAAAAAGTTTAGTAATTGTTTTTGTTTTGATATCAGAAAAGTGTTCTGATAAGTTTGTCGATGCCTTTACTATTATTAACTGAAATTTTTGTTTTGACTCTATGAATCATTATCAGTACTTCAATAACATTTTGACGTCAAAGTATGGACGTAAATTGAGGATTCCTAATTGAGTTGAGTCATTATTTATGGGAAGTAAAATTTTTTATTGTATTTGGGTTTAATTCTATAAATAACATTTGATAAGTTTCTCAAGTATTCTCCTTACGCACATGATTGTTTTGATACACAACACTAATAAAGAAATTATCAAAAGTTTCAAGCTGATTTAAGTTTATGAGCTTTTAAAATCTCTCAAAAATTTATTTCATGAAAAAATATATCAAAAATGAAATGAAAATTAAAACGAATGACAAACGTTTCGAATTAGCGTTATTGTAAAGTTCTAGTCTAAAATCAAATCCACGTCCAAGAGACTCTCCAATAAATCTAAATGTAACGAAATTGTGACCAAGTCCTCCTTCAATCAATGCAAATGCTCCTCTTGTGCCATTTAATGCAAATAATCTCATTGCATCGATTCTATGTTCTGTATGTTCAGTAACTCGTCTATCAGCTGGAGTTAAAGGTCCTGGATAGTAGTAATGTCTATTGCTGTACGAGGAAAAAAATAAAGTTATGTAAAGTTTCAAGTAGAGTTCAAGATAATTTTTTACTTAGATAGTAAAACTGAATGCCCATGAACTGTTCCCCAGTGTTGAACTTCATAATCTGGAGCCATAGTTGTTATCTCTGTTCCATTCTCAAATGTATCAATTTGGCAGCTCAAATAATTTCCCCAAGAAGTTATATTCAATATTACATAATCATAACCCATTCCTCCTTCAACAATATCTGCGTAATCAACTGAATTCTCAAAGCTTATTAGTCGGACACCATCAATTATGCCTGATGCATTCACCCGTGCAATTTCTTGAGTAGTCTGACCAGGATTGGCAATTACAGTAAAACGCGAGGTAGGACTGAAAATAAGATTCTCAATTTAAATTGATATAGAAGAAGTTGATATACTTCATACAATAGTACTCGTGACATAGAATTAATTGTTCCCCATTCATTATATATTCTTGTTGGTCTTTGTGTTGTTGTTGTTGTACTAGGTGGCACCGGATTTGATGAATAATTTTGAAATGATTCAATTACGACACGAAAAAAATGTGAATTTCCAACAAGCATAAAAACAGCAAAATCATAGCCAACACCACCTTCAATGATATCTCCAACAGCTCCTGTATTATTTAAGCTTCTCAATCTGATTCCATCTATCCTACTTGAAACTCTGTACGTAAAATTTACAGCTGCAATTGTTCCTACAGTTCCATTCATTGAAAAAACAAATGGACTGTAAAGAGTGAATTAAAATTTGAGGAACGCAATGGATATTTAAATTCTTCTTACAGTGCAAGTCTAATTGAATCCTCTTTTATCGAACCCCAAACTCTATCAATATCCCCTCCTGTAGTATTAATATTTCCACTAATTATTAACTCTTTGTACTCATTTTCATCAATGAATTTCATTTCATAAGCATTTATAACGGTAATTGTTATGAATGTGGCAAAGATTGCAATTAGTCCAACAACAAAATTCATTTTAGATCTGTACTTTTCAACTTTTAATGATAAACTAATGTATGAAAATGATTTTATTGATATTTATCTCAAACTGATAAAATAAAATTTAAGACTGATTTATCAAATTGTTATAGATATAAAGTTAATAGTAGAGGTGCAGTAAAAAATTTCACTCGTAACAGTAAGATATACATAAAATAAGTTCACTAAAATATGAACTTATCTCTTTGTTTGTAGTACTAACTTAGTTTAGCTGTAGATGTTATCTGAAACTGATAAATTTAATCAACTCATTGGCTTAATTCAAAATGTTTGCACGGTTTTTAAATTAAATCAACTAAAATTTTACTTCATAAAGAAAATTAAAATATTTAACAACACAACAACAAAAAATGCATTAAATTTTAATGTAATTGCACTATTTCCAAATATTTCAAGCTTATAATCATAACTTCCAATTCCTCTAAAGTTAAAAGTTACGTTACTTTCATTTAATCCTCCACCTATAAGACTCCATGATGACACAGTATTGCTTAATTTTGTTAATTTTATTCCAAGAATAGTACCAGAAGTACTTAATGTTTCATTTTCACTAACCGAAATTCCGATTGAAGAGTATTTTTGAAATCTTTTTCTGAAAATAAATTTTGTTTGATTGTGAAATTAAAATGAATGTTGATTTGGATCTCTTACTCATCAAGTTTGGTATTAATATCAGTATTGCCGACTTCCAAGTGAATTTCTTCTGGAAATGGTGTGGATGAAAATATCGGTGTGGTATAGTATGTGGAATTATCAAATTTTTCAATCAAACAATTAAGATAATTTCCAAAGGCAATGACTTTCATTACCAAGTAATAATGGCCTATGCCTCCTTCAATAATTTCTCCACTTTCGATTGTATTATCTATGCTGGTCAATCTGATGCCATCAATAAGTCTCCATGAAGTTACCCGAATATCCCATTCTAATTTTGTGCCTGGTGTTGTATAGAAGGAATAATAATTTCTTGGGCTGTGGAATATTAAGATTTATTTATTTAGACTTTTTCGGGATTCAAATAAGGATTATCAATAAGACTTACTTAATTAACATTGAATCATTATTTATTGTACCCCATTCTGCTATTATTCTATCTGGTATTCGTGTTGTGGTTGCAAACTCAAATTTTGATGTTGTGGTGATGCCCTCATCTGTAGTTACTTTATAATTTGATTCTGCATAGCTTGAAATTCCACATATTGAAATAAGCAACAGAAAATATTTCATAAATTTATAGGCTAAGCTCATATTGTACTGTTAATCCTTCAAATTTCAAAAATAAACTAAAAACGTGCTGAAAATTGAGAAGTTCATATGTTCTTATATATCAAGAGTTGATAAAAATGCGTTAATCAATACTTCAATAACTGGTTCCCAACAGTTATCTTATCAATAATATTCGTGCGAATGCTGGCAATCACAATTGTTTTTGAATGTTTAGTATTATTCTATACGAAGATTAATAAAGATTAATTTTTTTTTTTATTTTTAAAGTCGTTGAATTACTTCCGACACTTGAGATTAGTGGAAGTTGAAAGATAAAGAAAAACATTTTTTCTGTAAAATTTTTCGACAGTAAAAAAGGAAAAAAACACAAAGATTATTTTTTCAACAATAAAGTTTGAAGTTCAATAAAAATTGATTTATTTAATCAAAGCGAAAACAATGCTAGATAAAGTGACAACTAATATTGAAAAATTGATTGTAGAAGCACTATTTCCAAAGATTTCAATATTAAAGTCATAAGGTTTTCCAGGACCATCTCCTTTGAAGTTAAAAGTCACAAAACTTTCATTCAGTCCTCCAGCAATTAACTCCCACAATCCACTCGTGTAATTTAAACTTTTTAGTCTCATTCCAAGAATCGTTCCTGTTATGCTTAAAGTTTCATTTTTTTCTGCAATGACACTTGGTTGAGGATAGTTTTGGAATCTTTTCCTGTAAAAAAATTGTAAAAGTTAGTTCTGAAAAAAGCAATTTTTAAAGCCAAGTTAAAATCATACTCTGCAAGTTTTGTATCACTATCAATTTTTCCCCATTCTTTGATTTCTCCATCTTCAGGATTTTGGGTAGTCAAGACTGTTGTTGTCGTAATTAAAGGACTTGTAGTAGGAAAATTTGTTGTGGTCGGTTGTTCAGTTGTATACGTTCCATTTTGGAATTTTTCAATCAAACAATTTAATCTTTCTGCTTTTGAAATGACACGAAACGTCGCAAAATTATATCCAATTCCACCTTCAGTAATTTCTCCGCTAGCAACTGAATCGTCAAGGCTTGTCAATCTAATTCCATCCATTGGTACAGTAGAATTAAGTCTTATGATCCAATCGATTGTTTGTTCTGGTGCCGTCACGACTTGATGATAATGTCGTGGTCTGTAAAGCATGATCAAAATATTAATTGTAAATTTGACTAAAACTGTGACTTACAATATTATATTCGATGCATAATTGATTGTTCCCCACTCTTCAATAATTATATTTGGAATCCTTGTTGTCGTGCTGGTAGTGATTAGACTTGATGTATAATTTTCATACACATCAACAATAAAGTAAAAATAATTTGATTTTCCAACAAACATATATGTTACATTATTATATCCAATTCCACCAGCAATAACATCACCAACAGCTCCTGAATTGTTGACACTTCTCATTCTAATTCCATCAATTACTCTTGGATAAATTATTGTAACGTTCCATGCAGCAATTGTTCCTACGCTTGCATTTTTTGTGAATCCTATTGGCCTGTTTGAGAATAAAATTAATTTTTATTTATTAGAGGTTTTAAAATATTTACAATCCGATTCTAACAGAATCATCGTTAATTGCTCCCCATGTGATATCGATATCACCAGTTAATGTTTCAAAACTATAACCATTGATGTCCTCAGAAATACTATTGTATGTGCCTTCATCTTCAATATTTGATTCAGTGCAAGCAATTGAACTAATTGACAAAATAAGCATAAGAAAACTATAAAATACTTTAATTAAATTCATTTTATGTCCTTGTTTCACAATAAAATGAAATACACTGAAACTTAACCAATTTTGTACCAATTTTATACTCAATTTTAGCAAATGATAACCTAAAAAAATCCATGTGAGATTACTGATATCTCATATCACTTGCGTAAATATACCAATTGATTACTCACACTCACAGACTCGATTGGAATTTGTCATCATGACTAGGTATGTTTTAAAAATAAATTTATAAGTCTTATTGACGGATAAAAATAATCGGGTTCCAAAGGATTTTTTAAGTCGACTTTTAGTTTTCAAAAATGTAAATCTAAATTATTATTATTATTAAATAATTCGAAATACTTACGATGTATGAAAAATGATTGGGGATGTTATCTCAAATTGTTTGGTTTTCAAAATTATTGAAGAAGACATTCCGTCATCAGAAAAAAATATAACAATTTGAAAGACATTTCGTACAAAATAAACACATTTGAATTTTTATTGAAACAAAAACAAAATAATACAAAAAATAGCTAAAAATATTGAAAAATTTAATGTTGCAGCATAGTTGCTAAATATTTCAAGTCTAAAGTCATAAGGTTTTCCTGCTTCACTACCTTTAAAATTGAATATTACAAAATTATTATTTACTCCACCTCCAAGTTCTTCCCATAATCCATCAGTGCTGTTCACGCTTGTCAATCTTAAACCAAGAATGATTCCAGGAATTTCTATTGTTTTGTTTCCTTCTGCAAAAACTTCTTGCTCTGGATAGTTTTCAAATCGTTTTCTGTGATTTAATAAAAAAATTCAAAATTATAATTTGGTCGTGAATCAATCATATGAAGCATACTCAGCAAATTTAATCTCTTTATCAGTGTTGCCCTTCTCCATGACCACATTTTCTTGAACCTCAGTAGTAGTTGATATAATTTCGGTAGATGATATGACTGTTGTACTTGTGTACTCACCATTTACAAATGCTTCAAGTAAACAGTTCAAATAATATGATTTCGAAGTAATATTGACTGTGACATAATTAAATCCTAATCCTCCACCAATGATTTCTCCACTCTCAACAGTTCCATCAAAACTTGTGAGTCTTATACCATCAATTGGTTTGTTTATGAGCATATAAAGATCCTCTTGCTTAATCTCTGATGTGTCAGAAAATCCTTCATAAAATCTCTTACTATATATTTTTTGAAAAGCTAGTATTTAATTTTGAAGCTTTGTGGAAAAAGGAAGATTACTTACTGTAAAACTATGGATGCATAGTCAATATTCCCCCATTCCTTGACAATTATATCAGGAATCTTAGTTGAAGTTATCAAACTTGACGTGTAATTTTCATAAGCATCAAATTTAAAAGAAAAGTAATTTGAATGGCCAGCTAGGTTAAAAACTGCAAAATTATAACCGATTCCTCCATTTATAATCTCACCAATAGCTCCACTATTGTTAAAACTTCTTAGTCTGACTCCATCTATTTTTCTAGATACTTTTAATGTGTAATTAAATGTTGCGATAGTTCCTAGATGTGTATTTAATGTCATTGAATTTTCACTATAAATTAAATTTGATATAGTTGATATAAATTTACTAAGTGTTATTATTCTACCTGGAGATTTTAACCGAATCAATGTTAATTGAACCCCATATTCTATCTATGTCTCCTTGTTCGGCAAAATTTTCGATTTGATCTATTAATGTTATCATTTTATTGCATAAAATCGAATTAATTAATGAGGAAATAATAGAAATGCTAATAAGTGTATGAAAAACCTTCATTTTTACACTTGATGCTCGAAACATAACCAAAAAACTGACTATTACATGTGGAAAAATTTTTGAGTTGTCACACAATCATTATCAATGAATAGCACGTGAAAATTCTAATCTACAACTTTATTATCAGTTTCTCTTATCTTAACCCTTATGTTTCTATACGCCAATATTATTACTCATCGACTGGAGGAATTTTCGTGCATCACATCGTCAATTTTTAATAAAATTCATAAAGATTAATCATAGCCAAAATTTTAAAACAAAATTTATCTTGTATTTAAAGAATTAATTTTAGGAATTTTATTCAAATAAAATGAAAAGTATAATAAGTGAAGTAATAAACAATACTTTTGAATATGTCAACTTAATCGAATTATTTCCAAAAATCTCAATCATAAAGTCATAAGGTTGTCCTTTATGTACCGCACTAAATTCAAATGTCACGGAATTTTCATTTATACCACCCTTAGAGATAACATATTGTCCATCCGTATAATTAAGATAAGTCAATCTTATTCCAAAAATAGCTTCTGCTGAAAATGTTGCATTACCTTTTGCAAAAGTGTCTGGAGCTGGATAATTTTGAAACCTTTTTCTGAAAAAAATTGAAAATTTTTGGAATTTTTTCGTTGACTTTGTGGCTGACAAACTTACTCTTCGAGTTTAGTCCAATTGTAGGTTCTTCCGTAAACTATCTCTCTTGTTTCGAAATAAGTTCCATTTTTGAATAGTTGAATTTCAAAGTTTAGATAATTTGCATATCCTCCAACTAAAATTATTGCATAGTTATATCCAATACCACCTTGAAGAATTTCACCAGATTCTATCGTGTTATTGACACTTATCAATCTGATTCCATCGATTATGCTAGTGGTGTTGATTCTTTTTATTGTTCGGCCTATAACACCAGAATCAAAATAGTACACAGAATTTTCGAAAGGTCTGAAAAAATAGAAAAAAAAAATAAATCAGTTAATGATACAAAGTCAAAACGTAAGCTCACGGAATATTTTTTGACGCATAGTTAACGACTCCCCATTCTTCAATAATTTTGTCTGGAATTGGTGCTGGTGTAGTATACGGTATTAGACTAGATGTGTAGTTTTCATAAGCATACCAAACAAAACAGGAATAATCAGGTTTTCCAGTTAGCATAAATTTTACGTAATTATACCCAATTCCTCCATCAATAATTTCTCCATCTATTCCTGTGTTATTTATACTTCTTAATCTTATTCCGTCCATTATTCTTGAAATTGTAAATGTGATGTTATAAACACGAACTGTTGTAAAGGTTCCATTGCGACAAGTCATCATTGGTCTTTTAAAAATTATTGACTAAATTAATAATTAACTAAATTAAAATTTTTTTAAAAATTACTTACGGTCCAATTCTTACAGAATCACTGTTAATAGCTCCCCAAGATTTATCCACATCACTACCTTCTGTAATGTTTTCTAAAATCTGATTGTTTAATTTTTCTAGGTTCTGGAAACTCTTTAATTCATTTCCATAAATTAAGCTTATTGAAAGTAGAACTGCAATAAATGCAGGAGATGCCCGACACAACTTCATTATTTTACGTCAAATATTAGACTGCATAAAAGTATCTACTTGATATATTTAATAGTTGCGATATTTCTTATCTTTTTATTATTATGTCTTCCATGATTTCATCATCTGAAAAGTGACTAACAACGTCAAATATTGCAAGTTAAACAATGACTTAGTACTTCAAGTTTGAATTGAATACATTTTTATTTTTTATTGCTCACAAACATTTTATCTTAATAAATTGAAAAATAAAATCAGCATAGACAGTAGAGTCAATGAAATTTTTGTTGTTATTGCACTATTTCCGAAAATTTCAATGTTAAAATCGTAAGGTTCTCCTGGATAAGGTCCTGTAAAGTCAAAAGAAACAGAACTTGTGTTTAATCCTCCATTAGTAATAACATATAATCCATCGGTGTAGTTTAAGAAAGTTATTCTTATTCCTTGAATAGTTTTAGATGTAGTGAATGTAGCATTTCCTGTTGCTACACCTCCTAATGGTGGATAGTTTTGAATTCTTCGTCTGTAAAATTTTAATAAATTAAATGTTCAATATCCAAAAATTTTAAGTTTTTTGATAACTTACTCATCAAGTTTAGTGGCATTAATTGTTCCATAAACACGTTCTCTTGTTTGAAGATAAGTTCCATTTTCAAACATATTAAAATAAATATCAACAAATTCCCTAACTCCAACAACTCTAAATCTAAAATAATTGAATCCAATTCCTCCTTCTAAAATTTCAGCACTCGTTAATGTTCCATTGCGACTTGATAATCGTAATCCATCAATAGTTCTTGTAGCATTTACTCTTCCTGTTACTACTGATATTTCTCCAGGATTATTCCATTGTGTGAAACCATGTCGTCCACTGTTAATAATATTAAATTTACAATCATTGGAAATCATAAACATCTTAATACATACTCAAGCTGCTTTGATGCATAGTTAATAACTCCCCATTGTTTAAAAATTATATCTGGATTTGGTGTAGTGGTTGTAGGACTACCAGTTGTAGTGATCAAACTAGATGTATAATTTTCAAATGCTTCCACCAAAAAGTAAAAATGATGAGCGTGACCAATAAGTTGGAAGGTAGCAAAAGTGTATCCCACACCGCCTTCAATTAGATCTCCAAATGCTCCGGTATTATTAAAACTTCTTAGTCTTATACCGTCCATAGTTCTAGGAGCTGCAAATGTCACATTCCAAGCAGCAACTGTTCCTATGCTTAGATTCATTGAGTACCCGAATGGACTATGAAAATTAAAGTTTCATTGAGAGATTGAGATTTAAGGTATGAAAAAAAATACTTACATTCCAACTCTAACAGAATCACTATTTATTGCTCCCCATGTTTTGTCTATATCACCTTCAGCTACTAAACTATCAAAACTTTCTAAATTCTCAGCAATCTCAAATTGATTACCGGAAAAGTCTTCTGCAAAAATTAAATTGAATGCTAAAAGAATTGTAAAAATTCCAGCTAGAGTCTTGAAAGAATTCATTTTTTCGGTTTCACTTCTTCAACTACTAATAATTGACTGCTGAATTTCGGAGTTTTTATTTAATTTAATATAAGGTAAGATAAGTTATCAATTGCTTGTTTTGTACAACAGCTCACACACATATTTAAGTATATTCCGATTGACGATCAATTGACACGCGATACATGTACATTGTCAAGCGAAAATTATCGACTAATCTTATCTTAATTCAATTGCGTATATTTGGACTAAAATGAACTGATTCACAATATTTGAGTACTTTGAGAATCGTTTTTACGTATTAACGATTTATTAATTTTGACACAGTTTGACGTGAAATAAACGTAATTTAAAAAGCTCATGAGCTAATAAGAAATTAAAAATGTTGTGGCTTGAAAGTAGAACATGTTTCCAACAACACTAGTTTGTTTTCTGGAAAATAAAACTGGAAGTAATGAGAACCGAGAATAAATTCATCGCACGAAAACAAATATATGTAAACTATCGATTTTTAATTTATTTACTAATTGCGTGAATCAACAACGAGTAGCTGACTTAGTACGTTCACTTTTTTTGTTGTTGAGAGGGATTTTTTTCAGGTTAAAAGAATTGTTTTCCATACAAAAAGAACAAATTAATTTTTATTTATTATTAAAGGTGAATATTATTATTAAAGTATTTTATTCAAGTGTCTTTACATTCAAGCTTAAATTAGCTTAATAAATTATAAACAAAAACTAGCATAGTAAACAGAGCTAACGAAATTTTCACATTGACTGCATTATTTCCATAAATTTCAATGTTGAAATTATAAGGTTCACCAGGTCGAGAACCTTTAAAATTAAAAGTCACATAGTTGTCTTCCAAGCCTCCGGCAATGATCTCATATAATCCTGTAGTATAGTTTAAACTTGTCAATCTAATTCCATAAATGATTCCGTTAACTAGAATTGAAACATTGTCATTTGCAGTTGTCCATATTGGTGGATAATTTTCAAATGTTTTTCTGAAAATTGTCAAATAAAGTTTCAAGTGGTAAATGACATTAATGATAAGTTTACATTTCTTGTTAAATGACATCACAAGAGACTTACTCATCAAGACGTGCAATATCGTCAAATTTTCCCCATTCTTCTACACGCTTCTCAGGAATTGGGGTGGTTGGTATTGTTGTTGGGTTAGTTGTAGTCTGAACTGGAGTAGTCGGTGCATTTCCATTTTCAAATAATTCAACTGAAAAACTTAAATAAGAAGCCTTTCCAATAACTCTGATTGATGTGAAATTTAAACCAATTCCTCCATCGGTAATTACTGCCTCTGCTGCTGTATCATTGTAACTAATGACTCGAATTCCATGAATTACTTTTGATAAATTTATAGAAACGTCTCGTTGTGCTATGTGTCCGGGGACAGACGCTGCTGAATAGTATGTTTTTGGGCTGTGGAAAAAAATTAATTAAGAATTATTAAGGATTACTTTACAGCACATACTTTAATACAACAGATCCACTGTTGACTACACCCCAAAGCTGAAGAACTCTTTCAGGTAATGGCGTTGTTGGAACTGCAGTCGTTGTCTCAATACCTAATGTATTGTTTTCATAAGCTTCAGCAATAAAATAAAGAGTATTAAAGTTTCTTCTAAGCATAAATGTTACAAAGTTATAGCCAATTCCTCCTGCAATTATATCTGCACTCGCGCCTGGATTTTCAAGACTTCGAAGTTTTATTCCATGAATTGTTCTTGACACTCTCATTGTTGCATTTAAGCTTGCATTATTTCCTACTGCTAGATTTTGGGAGAAATGAGTTGGACTGGTGAAGAAAATGATAATTAAAAGATTTGAATTAGTTATTTTAATTTAACATACAGATCTATTCTTATTGAGTTTTCGTATATTTGTCCAAATTGGAATTCTTGTCCTAAAATTATATTGAATGCAAGGAAAAGTACAAAAATTTCTAAAATTGCTCCCGAATTCATTTTTGGTATTGCTTCTTTGATTTACAATAAGTAACTGCGGATTTATAAAAAATTGCCTTATCGACAGGTTCCAATACTATAATTTTGATAGCCTATCAATGAACTGATTAAAATTTGGTGGATTAAAAAGTATTTTCTATTGAACATTTATTTTCGTTTGAAATTTTATTGATAAGTGTAGGAATTTAAAGCTTATTATCGGCTACTTCAATCTCAAGTCATGTGGAAATATATGAATCGATTACTCATAGAAGACTCAAAGTATTAAATTTTATTTTACATTTCATGGTACTTCATAAAATTGTGAACTGAATAAAAAATTAAAAATCGTTTACAAAACTGATTTTAATCAGCAAGCATCAATAATTAAAAAATATGTTTGATATCTTAAACCCCATAGATATCAACATTGAAGGTATATCCACGTCCAACAGCTGATGAGCGTAAATTGAAAGTCACATTTCTATGTCCAATGCCTCCATTAACAATATATGCATAACCTCCTGTATTATTGGTGTTTAAATCAAGTGCACGGAACAATGTAATGTTTCTAAATGCGTTACTGAAAATATAATTGTTGCTTATGATTTGTCCTGGAACGCCTGTTACGTTGAAAATGTTCCTGGATAATAATGAAATTCAGATCAATTTAACTTATTTTGTGGATCATAAGTTACTTACTGATATAATAAAACAGCATCTGGTCGAACTGTTCCAAGAATCAAATCATTTCTCGCCCAAACAATTCCAATAAATCCAATTGAAATTAAAGTTACAAAAAGTAAAACTTTGCGTTGTTCCATGACTACTGATTTTAAGTTTTTAATTTATTAATTCAGACTGCTTGGGAATTCACTGAAGTCTAGACTTTTATAGGTTCTATATCAATAAGCAACGATGTTATTGTATCTTATCAATTTTTATTAAAATTCTTTTGTTTCTGTCTGGCAAAGAAGATCGATGGTTGCAAAATGTGTTAAAAATGACAGTTTACATGTTGTTATAATCATTGACGCACTTTCTGCAACAAGAATTCTTTTTAAAAAAATATTTTTGAGTTTTATTGCCTTTGAAAATTTGCTAAAGTCGGTCAATTCTTAACTTAAAAAAAAAAATAAATTTAATGTTTATTTAAAAAGAAATTTATTTCAATTTACGTAATATAGTAACAAAGAATCAAAGAAACAGCAGTCACAAGTATGACAACAACTTTCAAAATTGAATCATCAGCTAGAACAAACCGAAATTCAGTAAAATAATTTTCATTTTGTTTCTCACTTGTTGGATATGATTGACTATTATTAGTCCAAATAATTGAATTTTTAATATATTCTGGATCTTCATCTTCTAGACATTCTAAATGATTTGAGGAATTTGCTGCTCTTGCTTCACTTAGCCTGTCAGACAGTTGCTTAAAGAAGCTTGTTAAATTTCCTTTAATGAAATCTTCGTCTGGGATTTCACCACTAAAAATGAGAATTTTAAAAATATTGAAATTAAATGTTTGTAAATAAATTTCTATTCATACCTAAAAAATATCACGATTCCATCGTCACGATTTGGGCTTCTTCTTTTCTCAATAGGCGATAAGGCATGGACTACGTAGATGATTCCAAGTAAGAGAATTATTTGCGACAATCTCATTTCTCAATTTTGTTCCTCGTCGATTTCTCATTTTACACTGATTAAAATATGGAATGGAATTGATGTACAGAATAAATTGTCAAAAAATTATTCACTGACTGTGAGATAATTTTTTAATGTCTCATAAATGTTGACTAATTCAAGTGAGCATGATTTGTGGAGATTGTGTGCCAAAAATATGATTTTAATTTGTGTTTAAAATACTCAATGTAGGACGATAACTCTTGCTGACTAAATATTTAAAATCTTTTCAAATTTTTATTTTCAAAAATTAAATCTAAGAAAGAAAATAAATCAAATTTTTTTAAACAATTAAATTACCTAAGTCTAAAATAAATTTTTTGTATTTGTATTTTGTATTTTTTTTTTTTTTAAAAATCATTAAATAATTATAAGTTAACACAACTAAACTGATTTCAAACTAAAATAAGTAATTAAACTCCATAAAATCAGCATGACTGACAATTTTGCTGCAACTGCAGTACTTGCTGCTTTTCCATAAACATCAACCAAAATTGAAACTTCTCTATCAGCAATACGAGATTCAATTTTAATTTTCACTTCACCGTTATTTAATGCTCCTTGTTTTAGAATTATGTTGGCATCGGTGTTGAGTTTTTGCACAAATTTTATTCCATGGATTGGTTCACTAACTTTAATGTCATATTCTCTTGATACGTTAGAATGTTTTTTCACTGAGATAAAGTAAAAATCTCTGAAATAAAATGTGAAGAATTTAAATTATTTTGTACCTGAAAATTCTAATTTACCTATAAAGTACTCTTCTTGTTATGGTACCGAATGTAATGTCATGAGATGCAGATGCCCACAAACAGAAATGTACAGATGTTAAGAATAAAAATATTGAAATTTTCATTTCATTTATCTTTCGTTCTTAATTCATTAAAAAATTTATTTAGACTGATTAAAACTCAGAAATGTTTTATTTTTATTTGCTTTTGTTTATTCGTCAGCGATGTAAAATCAAAACTGATTCATTGTAATTTAAGACACAAACGATACATTTAACTGTTATCTGAATCATTTTAATCACATTGAAAATTTTAAAATCGTCTTAACTTAAGCAGAAAGTAAAACACCACCAAGTAAAACTAAGGAAAGAAGGATTGGTACTGCAACAATATTGGCCTCATTTTTTTCTGGTCCATAAATTTCAATCAATGAGTTGATGTTTTTACCCTTTTCGGAAGTCAGCATAATTGTA
Source organism: Chironomus striatipennis (assembly GCA_026123125.1). Taxonomy (NCBI): domain Eukaryota; kingdom Metazoa; phylum Arthropoda; class Insecta; order Diptera; family Chironomidae; genus Chironomus; species Chironomus striatipennis. Next base: position 1,330,865 of record CM047392.1, read on the forward strand.
ACATCTGTTTGATTGATGCCTCCACTTTCAATTGTTACATTGACGTGTGTCCCCTCAAAATTTGTAACTTTTATTCCTGCTATGATTTCTGATGGCTTGTATTCTCCTTTCGCTGTTTTGATTTCATTTTCATCAGTATTACTTTTTTCCAATTTTTGACTTAATATGTTTATGGACATTAAAATTTTTAATTAATTTTGAAAATATTATCAATTCGGATCAATTCTATATTACCTTAACATCAAATAGTTAGTGATTCTTCCAAAAACTTTTTCAGAATCTTGTGCTAATGCAATTGCGATGAAAATTACAAAAATTGGAGCAAATTTAAAAATTGACCTCATTTTTTTAAGTTTCTATTCGTATAAAATCTAAATTAAACTAAATTTTTTATGATTATTAATATTATTGTTTGTCAGAGAAATGACTGTTCGAACGAATCACAAACTGAGTAATTAAAGATCGTAATTTTATCGCAAATAGTATGCAATAATAAATGAATGATTCATTCAGATTTAGAGCATTAATGAACAACATAAGTCTCACGACACTAGAACTTTTTAAATCTTTTCTGAAATTTCAAATAAAATTATAAATTTGTTCAATGTTTTCGGAATGCAAATTAAGAAATTATTTAAATCAAATTATTTAAAATTTATTAAAGCATTATTTTTGTTACTTTAATTTTGACAATCGACACTTCGAATTTTGTCAGTTAAATGCAATTAAAAATTTGAAAATAAAAATTGTTAATTGATAGAAAAATCGTTAAAGTATGCAATTTATTTGATAAATCAAGATCCAGAATGGAAAAATGCAAAAATATTTTGATTTCAAAATTTTTGTTTGTTTACAAAATTTTTTGTTTACATTTAATTTCGAAGCTAATTTCGAAAAACTTCGAAATGAAGTGACGGTAGTCGGCTTTAATTTATTAAAATTTTCTAGAAAAATAATTTTTCATCTCATCTCATGACAGGTTGTTCACTTCTGAACAACAACAATAAAATCTGTAATCAGCTCGGAAGTTGAATAATCTCATGCAAATAGTCACACATAGAATTTATGAAAATGTAAAATTATAATTTTTATTAAATGTAATTTGCTCCAATAAAAATCATAACAAGTAAAATTGACCAATAACTGTTCCTTAAAGCTATTCCATGATTAATCAAATTCATATCAGCATTATACATCTCAATCCTTATCTTCAAATCTTGATCTTCTTTTGTTGAATTTATTTGGAATACAACAAATTTATTATAAATACCGCCATCTAGAATTTCGCTTGTGAATCCAGTTCCACTCTCATCAATAAGTTTGATTCCAACTATTCTCTCACTTGTATTAAATCTCTCATTTATTGAGAGGATTTTATCGTTTGCCGGGTATGCAAATGATTCACTGTAAGGGGAATTTTTAAAGATATCAATTGTTATATGAAATCATTTTTTCATTCAATTGCTCTAAAGTTTTTAATTAAATTGAATTATTTTAATTAGGTATTTTCAAAATACTATTTTGGAATTTTTGTACAGAAAATTTCATTTAAATTTAATTTTATAAATAAAACTTATTTACTTTTTTGTAATAAAAAGAAATTAAAACTTTCAAAACTCACTTGAAAATTAATTTTGAAACACCATTAATAATACCAATTGTTTCATTTTGATTGCTACAACAAGCTAATACTGGTAGAAGCACAATTATAACAAAATAATTCAAATTATCACTAAATTTCATTTTTTATTATTTTGTTTTTGCTGATAGTGTAAAAATTTCTTATAAAAACACCTCTGCTTGGTTATGAGTACGTTATACGAATGGAATATTTTTTTATGCAAGTTTACTCGAAGAAGTTTGTTTGCTAAGAAATTTGTTCAACAAAATTTTAAAAATTAATGCGATAAAAATTTATGAAAAAAAATTGATTAAATTTTTATTCACTGTTGAAATGAAGAAGCTTCACAACACAATGATAGCTAATTAGATGCTAACAGAGAAGATTTCGTTATGATACAAAATAATGTTATTCACAACGCAGTGAATATGTGAAAAGATAAAAAATTCTTCACACACATAGAAATAAAATTAAGATATTTTCTATTTTTGTCATATTTTGAAGATAGAATGCTTTATTAGTTAGGTCAGTTCTGCGAAAAAATTTTAATTTGAATTTTTGAAAACTAGATTGAACGGTTGTAGAATTATTTTAAATAATTAATGTAATATTTTTAAGTTAAGAAATTAGATCAGATAAAATAATTTACACAAAAAATAATTACCATTTATTTATTATACATCACTATAATATTTGTTTTTAAATAATAAATAAATTTTTATTCAAGTTTTAAAGCTTTCATTTAAACAAATTAACAATGAAAGTTGCATACATTTAAGGAGTTTAATTTTAAGTAAAGTTAAAACGGCGTGATTTGCTCAGTCCAAGTTTTTGATAATTTTTAATCTAAAAAAAGTCATTATTTTTATAAACCGTTTGGAACTGACATGATAAAATTATTGATTCAACTCTTGTTCAATTCTGATTGACGAGATTTCTTACTGACTAATGACAAAGATTTTTTAAAAATACAACAAAATGCATTTCAAATTAGCAGAAAATTATTAATCCATTTATTTTTATCAATTTTTCTAATACAACGATACCAAAACTGACACAGCCAAAACAATTATCGATACACTTTTTTGGATAGCACTATTGTGGTAAAGAGTCATACGTGTGTTTATTGCTCCACCTGCTCTTAAACTTCGTGATCTAAAAAATATAAAATTCCTGTTCATCCCACCTTCGACAATCTCAACTCGACTATCAACCCAAGAAAATCCAATAGCTTGAATAGGCAAATCAAATGTTAAGTTCCTTTCGACACTTAAAATTTCTCCTTCTACACCTGGCACCTGAAATCTTTCACTAAAGAAATAAATAGACGTATAAAGCACATATTAACAAAAATTTATTTTTGCTCACTCGTATAGAATTAATGAATTGTTATGAGTACGTCCAATAAAAGTTGAGCCCCAGCTCTGAGCATTGATACTGTTGAAGACTTGAAGAAATATCACAGCAATCAAAATATATTTGTTAAACATTATTGTTTTGAGTAAGTTCTACTTTTCTCGTTAATATCACAACACTGAATAAACGTGTAAAGCCAAAACTGTATTTATTCGCTTATCAATAGAAAAAATTGAAAAAGAACCATATCAAGAAAATTTTATCTAAATTCAGCATTTTTTTTGATAAGAATCCATGAATGAGTTTTTAAGAAATGCAAAATGATGTAAACAAAACTTTTTGGGAAAAACACTCAGTTTTATTGTATTTTAATCTTCTGATTTTTTTGGGAAGCGATTAAGTTAATTTTATTATCGGAATGAGAATACTGAAATCAAAGCTGACTAAGCCTTTAAAAGCTCTTTAAAAATCTATAAACCATAATCCCATTAATCAAAATATTGGATGTCAAACTTTACCAAAGTTAAGTTTTTGTCTTGAAATGGCAGAATAGTTGACAAGCTACGGACAATTATACATATTTATAATTAAAAAAATATTTTTTATCTTTTTATTTTTATTGTAAATCAAACATAATTTAAAAAACTAAGCCATAACATAAGAAATAAATCCACATAAGCTCAAAACAGCTATAGAAAACTTATTAAGCCCAGATCCATTTGCATAAATTTCAACTTTCGTGTCAATTGGAATGGCACTTCCAAATCCAGTTGACAAGATTTTCACTGTTTTATATCCAATTCCTCCATCAATGATTGTCGATAATCCACTCACAATATCCAATTTTATTCCTTGAATTATGTCTCTCACTTCGATTATCTTTTCCATTGATAAAGCTTCAATGGTACTTCCTGTTTTAGTTAAGTGTTCGCTATGTGTAGAAATTTTCGGAATTTTATAGATTTTGTAATAAAATTTTAGATTTACACTCTACTTACCTATGAATAAGTTTAGAACTTCCATTAATTTCTCCAAAAATTAAAGGAATAGCATTAAAATTTAAAATTTGAAGGAGTATCACAAAAATAAGTAAAAGTTTCTTCATTTTTTTGTTCTGAATTCTGCAATTTTCAAATAGTAAATGGAAACTAAAACTAATGTGTGCTGTGACACTGCTTTTATGTGTAAAGCCAAACCCATCGTTACATCAGATTTTGTTATGAATGTCATTAAATGTATCAAGAAAGGTATGACTTATGTGGATCATTTCATGTTTGACTTTGTGAATCAGATTCAATAAATCAACAAGAATTGAAATTTTAGTTCTTACTGAAAATTTTTAGCCTAATTGAAAATGATCTTAATATTGAACGAATCATGAGAAATAGAAAAATTGTAAAGAATTTTAATTTTCTAAACTTTTTATTATCTAAATTTTTCAATAGTTAAAAGTTTGATTTTCATATTTTTTTAAAAACAACTTTTATTGGATGAACAAAATCCCTGATACTAATCTATAATTTGTAAAGAACTATAAAACATAAGTAATAATTCACTATACAGCATAGTAAATCATACATAAAGCCGCCACTAAAACCATCGATAAACTTCTTACAATAGCTCCATTTCTATAAATTTCAATGCGTGCCTGGATTGGTAAACCAGTAGAATAGCTTTCTGCTTCAATTTTACAATAATCGTGGTTAACACCGCCTTCTACTACATTAATCACACCATTGAATGAAATTAATCTTATCGAATCAATTTTTTGTTTTAATTTGATTGTCTTTTCAATTGTAACTTTAGCATTCATGTCTCCATCCTTAATAAAGTCTTCGCTGTAATTGCAAAAAAAAAAAAAAATAAACTTTCTCAAACATGCTGTAAGTAATAAAAATAATTACGAATGAATAAGCTTTGATTTTGCAGTTATTTCCTTTCCAAAAGTACTAGTTGAACTTGATTGAGGCAATGTAAATGCAAGAATTTGCACAAAGAGTAAAATTCCAAAAACTTTTTTAATTTCCATCATTTTTGATATTTTATTACGCCTTATGATTTTTACAGTTTAAGTTCTCTTTTCGTACTAAATTCTCTATTAGGTAGTTTGGTAATTTTTATCATCAAAAATTTTCGTTATCTTTGTTTACCACGGGTGTAAATAATATGATAAGAGTATGAAATAACACTACACATGTTTGAAGTGTGAATAATGAAACTCTTTAATGCGATTGTATTACTCATAATTTTATCTAAAATTATCAACAATTTTGAAGAAACGACGACAAAATTATCGATTTTGATTGACGGGATTTCGTGATGAATGCTTTTAAAAAACAATAGAATAATAATTCCAATTGATAATTTTATTAATTCATTAATTACTCTTATCAATTTCGATTATACAACGAAACAAAAACTGATACAGCCAAAACAATTATCGACACACTTGTTTGGATTGCACTATTGTAGTAATTGTGGTAAAGTGTCATACGAGTGTTGATTAATCCACCTACTCTGTAACTTTGTGTTCTAAATACAATAAAATTCTTGTACATTCCACCATCCACAATCTCAATTTGACTATCAATCCATGAATATCCAATAGCTTGAATTGGTAGATCAAATGTTAAGTTCCTTTCGACACTTAAAATTTCTCCTGCTACACCTGGCAACTGGAATCCTTCACTAAAAGATAAATAGACATAAATAAAACTTTCATCGATCTAAAAAATTTTCTTCCTTACTTGTATAGGATTAATGAATTGTTATGTATTTCTCCAATTAAAGCTGAGCCCCAGCCTTGGGCATTGATATTGTTAAAAACTTGAAGAAATATCACAGCAATCAAAATATATTTCTTGAACATTTTTGATTTTAGCAATTCCAACTTAACTAGTTGATGTTTCAATACTGAATGGATTAATAATGCCAAAACTGTATTTATTCACTTATAAACAGAAAATATTGAAAAAGATATGACCATATCAAAAAAAAATATATAGCTCAATACAACAATTTTTGATAAGAATTCATGAATGAATTTATAGGAATCACAAAATGATGCAATGATTTTTCTTCGTTATAAACTCAAAGATAATCGACATTCTTTTTTTAAAAATTTTTAGAAACTTCTAAGAGTCAGAAAAGTAAAAATTATCTTGTAATAGTTTTATTTAATCAAATTTATCTTCGTACAAACAAAACTGAAATCAAAGCTGAAAAGGCCAATAAAATTATTGACACACTTTGATGGACTGCTGAGTTGTGATAAATCCAAATTCCAGTACTCAAAGCTCCTCCAAAAGTGCTGGTTGTCGTGAAACTTATAAACTTTTGATCTAAACCACCAGAAGTGACATTAAAGTCACCCAAAAGTCTATAAACACTGATTCCTGTGATTGGAACATTGAAATTCAAATTTCTACTAAAGGTGCGGTTTTGTCCTGGAATTGCAGGGTAGTTGAAGGTTTCACTGTTTGGAAAATATTCTTGAATTTATTAATAGCCATTTTATTTTAAGGATTTGAATATTGTAGCTTACAGAATAAGCTATGGACAATTATACTTACTTATAGAGTAGAACAGAAGAATTGTCGATCCTTCCTACATTCCAATAAATACCCTCAACATTGAAAATATGAAAAATTACAAAAATTAAAATAATTTTGTTAAACATTTTCTAAGCACTTCTTTTGAGCTAAATTTTCGAATTGTGACTGAATATGTAACTTTATTTCTTGCATCAATAAAACTATACTTTTTTATCTTGAAAGCATTGATTTGATTTTTCCGAAGAACCTTCCCAAAATTTTTTATTTTTGCATTTGATAACAAAAACTATTTAATCCATAAATACTGATATGTTAGACAATGATTTGACAAAAAATATATGAGATGATTAGTCATTTACCTGTTTTACGATAAGACGTTTTCTGCTTTGATAAGCAGAGAACGTGTCTGTCTTTTGAAAACTTTTCAGTGAATTTATTCCTGAAATGAGAATATTGAGAAAAAAAAAAAAAACATTTAAAAGCAATTCATTTTGTGGTAAATGTTCAAACTTCAATTATGTCTTTATTTCTTATTGTTCCTGAAAGATTACATTAATATAAAATAAATAAAAAATCTCTTTAATTGAAATCAAGTCTTTCTCAAATAAATAACCCATTTCAATTTATAATAAAAAATAGAACAAAAGAAAATGGAAATGTCATGGGAAAGTTCTTGTGTAAATAAATTTCAATGGCAACAATTTACATTAATAATTGTAATAATTAAATAAAAAACTAATAAAAAATAGAAAAATTATAAAAGTTCATAAATTTTTTTACAAGTACATTCCATTAACAAGAAAGTCTGCGTCGACTGCCTTTCCATGACGTCGTCTTCTCACGTGTACTCGTTTCATACGACAGCCAATAAGTATGGATAATGCGGCAAGTACTAAGCAACCTAGTGTTAGTGATAAAATTGCTCCCGTCGGCTTCTCAATGCGTTCACTATATTCAGATATAAATTGAGCATCATCATTTGCTGTATTTTTCAATTGTTTCAGCTGTTCATGTAATGGCTTTTCATGAACCTTCACTTGCTTCTCTTTTTGTTGGACTTTTTGCTTTTTATGTTTTCGTGTTTTCTGGAATTAATGGGAATCAATTAGAATTTTTTTAATGATAATTTCATGCTAACTGATGATGTCAGCTTACCTTCTTAGGTGCCACAGTTGTTGTGACATCTTCCCCATCAGACTGACTCTCATCTCCTTCTACATACTCTTCTGAATATTCAGAATCTTTTTGTTGTTGTTGCTTCTTATTGCTAGCAACTTTATCCTCAATTGGAACTTGTTTTGGTAACTTTTCACTCCACACGGGACTATTTTGTTTAGGAATTTGTGGAATTACAGGTTGTTGCTGTTGTGGTTGTGGTGGCATTTGTGGCATTTGGGGCCAGTCATTGCGAGTCATTTGCAGTTGATCGCGAAAAACTTGATCGTCAACTTGATTTGATTGAGGCATCATGTAAGGGTCTCTTTGGTATTTTGGTTGATATTGAATGTTTGGAAAGTTATTTCCGGTTAGAAGGTTGTTCTTGTGGCTGAATATATGGCTGTCTGTGTCAGTATCTGGGTACAAAGGAAAAGTTTGATTAAAGTTTGGTTATAGACTAAAAGTTGTATAAATTTTGATGCAATTTTTGTATAAAGGTGCAAGTACCCTAATCTAAAATACCAACTTTTGTATAAGTTTGATGATTTTTTTTAGAGCAAGGTTTTTTTTGTTTGTTTTAAAATTTAATATTACAATTAAGTTAGAACAGTTAAAGTCGTGACCCAAGAACTCAACAAACCAATTATTAATCAATCAATTTCAAATTTTGTACTCAATTCATTACATCTTAAAATCAAGCACGACTGAATACTAAGTCATAAGAAATAAGAAAAAGAATTCACTCGACCTTATAAAAAGTAGTCAAGTATTTAGAACTTCTTCATTAAACTGTTGAATCACGAATCGAACAAAAAGATGCGCTCATTAAAAGTTCATTGCTTTCCATTTAAAATTCAATTTAATTCAATAATGGATTTTTTTTAGTCTGTGGATTATTCATTGAATTGCTTCTATTGCATTTCATTGTTCTTAATTGAAGAAATGAGAGAGAAAGAAGGGAATTATGCTAAGCATGTGTGTATGTCATGTTCTCCAGTTTACTTGCAAGCTTGTTGATTAATTTATTCAGTTTGGGGGAGAGTGTTGAACGACTGTATGTGTAAATGAACGAATAGTAAGATTGTTGTTAAGTTTAAGAGATTTAACAAAAAATTCTTTAGAAAATAGAAATTTGAATTTCAAACATACGTTAAAATTTCTAAGATGAACTGCGCTTTAAGTTCTTTAAACCCAATCATTAACATTTCTCATGCACAATCTTAAGTCTATTCTCAAACTGAATGTCTAGATAAGAAATACATTTACCCGCATGCATGAATTGTAGGCACGCACTCAAGTCCGTTCATTAATCTTCTTTGACTTTATTTTCATAAATTTTTATTATTTTTTGTTTCTTGAAAATAAAAGAAATTCTTGAAAATTGGTCAATTGTCGTCTTTATTTCAGTCACTTATTGCTCACTTCCGCTTCAAATATTTCTTTATTTTTTGCTTCTCTTATTCTTTATTTTCTGTCTGTTTCATATTTACTTACTTTTTTTTCAACAAAATCGTAAATTAGAATGTGAGAGATATTTTTTTCTGCGAGTCGTAAAAAATGATTTTATCGCATTTACGTTTTGGTTTATGAAATTAAAGTGAGTGGACAACCGGTTAGAAACTTTTTTATTTTTAGAATAATTCGTAATATTCAACTCAAAACCTATTGATGTTATACATTTCTGGAAAGGTATTAAAATTTCTGATCTAATGGTGTGAAAATTTTTGGAAAATTCACAAGTAAAATAGTCACTTTTCGTAAGAAACGCATTTTATGACTTGCACTCGATAATGTTTTGCTTTTTCTCTGCTTAGATTCTATAAAACTTCTTGTAACTTTGCATACTTATTTTTCAGTAAAAAATGAATAAATTGTTAAAGTTTCAGATTTTTTCATCAAGTTTTTCTCGAGTTTTCCTGACCTGAACTTTTTCATACAAAAGTGAATATATTTCAATAACTAGACAATTTAAAATAAGATTGTTTATCAAGTTTGATTCCATTTTTTATTACCTTTCCATTGGTATATTTCAATCTTGGATTAATCAAAGGATTAAAGAGAAATTAATAAAAAAGTGCTGAAAATGTATGAAAATTTCAATGAAATTTTTTCATCTTGAATTTTGTTTTGCTTTTTCTAATTAAACTACTTAACTATATTTAATGTTTTATAGCTTTTTAGAAAGGTTTTTGCTTATACTTTAAATCAACATTAATGTCACAGCACAACTATGAACACAAATAAAACTGTAGGAGCTAGAAGTTGATAATAACAAAAAAATTTCAAATTTCAAAAAAAATTTTTTCAAAAATTCTTATTTAAAGCTTTTAACTATTAAGTATTGATTGAAATGCATTATTTATGTTGTTTTATGACATAATAAAATTATTAAACTCAAACTAATAGGATAATAAAGTCAAAATTTGAAAAATACCAAAAAAATTTTTTGAAATTTGAAATTTTTTTGTTATTATCAACTTCTAGCTCCTACAGTTTTATTTGTGTTCATAGTTGTGCTGTGACATTAATGTTGATTTAAAGTATAAGCAAAAACCTTTCTAAAAAGCTATAAAACATTAAATATAGTTAAGTAGTTTAATTAGAAAAGCAAAACAAAATTCAAGATGAAAAAAATTTCATTGAAATTTTCATACATTTTCAGCACTTTTTTATTAATTTCTCTTTAATCCTTTGATTAATCCAAGATTGAAATATACCAATGGAAAGGTAATAAAAAATGGAATCAAACTTGATAAACAATCTTATTTTAAATTGTCTAGTTATTGAAATATATTCACTTTTGTATGAAAAAGTTCAGGTCAGGAAAACTCGAGAAAAACTTGATGAAAAAATCTGAAACTTTTAAAATTTATTCATTTTTTAATGAAAAATAAGTATGCAAAGTTACAAGAAGTTTTATGAATCCTAAGCAGAGAAAAAAGCAAAACATTATCGAGTGCAAGTCATAAAATGCGTTTCTTACGAAAAGTGACTATTTTACTTGTGAATTTTCCAAAAATTTTCACACCATTAGATCAGAAATTTTAATACCTTTCCAGAAATGTATAACATCAATAGGTTTTGAGTTGAATATTACGAATTATTCTAAAAATAAAAAAGTTTCTAACCGGTTGTCCACTCACTTTATTTAGTGTCTGAGTTGCAATGTGTAATTCTCATTCTAGTTGATTGTTTCAAATTATAGCTTGAAAATTGAACAGTTTGCTGGACGTTTGATGAGATTATGAAAATTGCTTTGGGCCATTTTTTTAGTACTTTTCTGAGTCGGTCAGATGAGATTGTGACTCACTGAGGATGAAGACTACATAGTGAAGAGTTGGCAGATTAAAGTCAAATATATTTATGTAATTATTTGCTAAGATAAAAAGTCAAAAATTTTATATCTTTCTGTGCAAATTTACATTAAAAGATTTTCTTATCATGTAATTTATTTATTCTTTCAGGAATTCTTTTTCATGAAGTTCATGAATGACGTCTAAAAAATTTCCTAGATTGATATTATGATGATCGAAAAAATTCTAAATCACATTTCATTAATTTTATATTTTGGCCAGCTTAGCTTTAAAATATTAGACACAACAAGCAACTGACCCCTCATGTAAATTAATATTATTCTTTTGCGTGCTTTGCCACATTACAGTTCAAGTTCAAGGTCAAAGACTCGTGTACTTATTTAATTCAATACACGTCTATTTTTTATGAATATTAAAACTTTTTGAGAAATATGAGCAAATAGAGATCCTAAACATGCAAAAATTTAGATTCTTTTTCATTCGAAACTCAGAAAAATAAAAATAGAGATAAATAATTTAATATCCAAAACTACACCTCACAGTCATGACTCTACTTTTTATGTTTGATGTAAAAATTAAACAGAATGATTTGCAGAAATATATTTGCGTACTGTTTTGGAATTTATGTCTACATGAAATGTTTATATAGGTTTAACATGTCTTCTGCTTTCTAAATTAATAGGAAAGTAGATTTGTATTTGGGTCTTAGTCAAATTGTTTAAATTTATTTTTGTGAAAGTTTGACAATTCTGAGGTTCGAATCTTCAAAATTTTGGTGTATCTTTGAGATAACTTAAATCAGTTTTTCCTAATCATATACTTCTCAACCAGACTCTAAAAACTTAGAGACTCAAAATAAAATTTCGCAGAATAAATTAGAACAAAATCCTAACATTAAAAGTTTCACGTTGTCTTCGTGGTATTCATTAATATTCCTTATCAAGATTCTTGATCAAAGAAACTTCATCATTTAACTCTGCTTGAGATATCATGTGGTAAAAGCCACATTCTGTTTTTAGTCACTCACCCATATATTGTGCAACATGATTTTGTGAATATTTTGGCGCCGACATGGGATCTTCTCGATTATGAATAATGGGATGAGGCATTTGATTAAAATTATCGTTCATCTAAAAAATCAAATTTTATAATTAAGACGATAAATAGCTGGTTGAAGGTTATGAACTTACAGATGAGACTAAGCGATTCCTACTTATTTGATTATCTAGCTTTGGTTGATTTTCAACGCCAGTCAAAATACTCTTTACGGTTACAGAATTTGTTGTTGGACACTATAATAAAAAAAAAAATACCATTTTAGAGCCCCTTTTTTCGTGCCTCATTATTCAATGTCTTACCTCAGGCCCTTCATCACTTCCATCTTCACACTGCGCTATTTGATCACAGACATTGTAAATCTGTAAAAGACAGGCAAGTTAATAACATTTCATATTAATCATCCTTCTTATTGCATCAATATCTCACCGCAATGCATTCTTTGGATGTTTGACATTGAAATTGAAATCTGCCACAGACAGACGATGATGATGATGGGGATTTTGTTGTTGTTTGCGTACTAGATACATCAGACAAACGCACACCAAGAGGTGGAATGGTTGATGTTGTTGATGGAAGAGCTATGAGCTCTGATGACCTAATTGATATAATTGAGTATGATAGAATGTTGTAGAAAAGTTTTAATTGCATACTAACTTTTGATATGAGCTCGGACGTTTTAGACTAACTAATTCTAATTCATTTTGCGATAGTTTTGGTTTAACAGCAATATCAGAAATTTGATTAATCATCATAGACTGCAGTTCATTACGAGTTACTGTCAAAATACCGCTCGTATAATTTGTATGGCTTGTAAATTTGCATCGAAAATCATCGGAGAGGCCACAGTGAAAGAGGAAGCAGGTTCCAGAACTCTAAAATATGATAAAATAAGAATAAATTTCAATTTTGTGAAGGTCAATTGAATATTCCAGCACGTATGAGACGAAAATGAAGCAAAAAGTGAAACAAATTGGATTTGAGAGATTTTTTTTACTCTACATTGATACATCCAGCGTTAAATTATTCCACATGAATGGATGGATGTTGTGAATGAATCAATTTAATTTGTTCAGGATTTTTAACGGGTCATGGCTGAAGAAATTGACTTGAGGATCTCGATTGAATGATGAAATGGGTGATTTAATCTAGTGTTATAAAATTTTTTGTTTACTCTCTACTAATTTAGATCTATTTTGATGTACTAGATTTTGATGTTTATAAAATCTAGTACTTGTTAACAAAAAGACTAGAATGACATAAAATAAACTAGAATATTGAATTTGCATAAAAATTTGATCAAATGAAGCAAATTACCACAAATTAAATTACGTTACTTTAATGAAATATTCAGAAAAGTAAAAGTATCGTTCCACCTACCAAATAAGTAATTTAAATCCCCCACAAATTTAATTACAATAAATTTTAATCTCGAATTCCCAAATCTTTTATAAAAGCCAAAAAATCGTAATAAATCCTTTAATTATAATCGTATTTATTACATTAGTCATCTCACCATAAAGTCATTAATAAACGAGTTTGAGAAATGTTGAAAAAAAAGAAGTCAGAAAACACAAATGATGAGGAAAGTAAGAAGAAGGAAAGGTCTGAGCATTAAAAAGGTTTCATTTTCTGACCCCAAATACTAAATGAAATATAGCTCGATGATATCATCGCATGCCGTCTAACAACAACAATTGAGCTTGTTTCAGATTTTTCTCTACAGACGGTTTGGTGCTTGCTTTTGTTTCTTCTCATTCTCATTGTGCAAATAACACTTTAAGTATCTCATGACTCAATGATTCACAATGTCCGTTTCAATATCAATATTTACCTTCTCTTCATAAATGAAAACATCGCATTCGTCTGTATTACAGCACATTTTCATGCAAGCTTCGTTGGAGGCGACTTCTTCATCATTCAAAAATTTTGCGCCCATTGCCTTCGATTCTTCGGTACGAATTATCGTCGATGAGTGGATTTTGAAGTTTTCTTAAATGAAAAGGAAGAAAAAAGTTATTAAAATTCGTTGAGACTGTGGATGAAGGATGTAAGAATTATGAATGGGAAATGAGATATTTTTTGATTAAAATTTACTAAGATTGGATTTTTAAAGAAAGAACCTTAAAGAAAGTGATTTTCATGATAAAAATTATATTTCAATGTTTAATTAATTTTAACAAATTAGACTAGATTTTTCTATCAATTTTAACCAATTTGACTAGATTTTTTTCAATTTAAAGGAATTGTACCAGAATATTTGAAAAATATTATACTTTAAAGGCTTCAATGTTCTAGAATAATTGAAATTTTATACCACAGAGCAATTCTATTATTACATCGTCTAGAATAAACTTTATGAAAATTCAATAGAAAATAATCAAGCATGAAAAATTACATTACTTTCAATAATCCCATCACATTTAAATAAGATAAAAGCAACCACAAAGAATCTGATAATTAATTAAGTAAAATTAAATTATTCATACCCGCACAGACGTCCACATCCAATCGCTTAGCAACATTGTGCGTATCATCGTGATAAGCAATAGTCACGTAATGATTTAACAACAACAACATTAATAATGTATGATAAAAATGCAAAAATGTGTGATTAAATGAATTAATGTCCATCTTTGGTCACAGTTACAGGTTTTCCTTTACACCACAACTTTGTTGCAAAGATTGAGAAATTCAATATTGTTGAACTTTTATTTTATTTTTTTTTACTTGAGACAAAAGAATTTCTTTCGTCACAGTAAATTTTGCCTATAAAAACACAAAAATTATCTCCTTAAAAGTCACACGGTAATGAATACATGTTATGTATGTTATTATTGATGTTCCACTAGTTTAATTTCAACATTTAAAAACAATTTTCAAGCTAAGTTTCCCTAAATACGATTTAAAAAATATCAGAGCTCTTTTGCAATGTGGCAGATATCAACAAACTTTTCTATCCGTCTATTTGGTGAAAAATCGATAATGAAAAACTTTTTATCGAATTTTTCATTCATTCTTTTTCATTTCCATTCATGGAAGGAATGTTGACTAATGGTATTTCCCCTCTCTAATGATGAGCTTCCAATGCGCATGAATCATTTGTGTCCATTTAGATTCTTATGCATTTGGAACCTATGACAATGAACACACACGAGGAAAGGAAAGAAAAGAAAGCACATGAATTACAAAATTATACAGTAACGAATGTAAGCAAGTAAGGAAGTCAATATTGGAATATTTGAACTTGATGCTGTAATCCAATGTATCTTATATAAAATATTCAATGCGGAATTTGTCTAAAATTATTTGATATACCAGGATATACCTTTTACATAGAACCTTGAATACTCCCTAATCAAATGTCATTAGACAATTAAAATGAATTTAAACTTTATTGGCCCAAACTGATCTTTGGTAATGCTCAATTTCACTGGAAGTTTGAACACCAATAAACGAAAAAACAATAACAACAATCATACACAAAAATGTAAGAAGTAGCAGCATCAAAATCCGGAAAATGAGCAATAAATTCCTTCTGTGTATGAACTTTTCCCTCATCTCAATAAATGTGGAATGTGTTAATGAACCTTCATGACCTCCAAATAATAAACTTTATTTTTGGATGCAATGAAGTCGAAAAAGGAGATAATTTGTGTCAATTTGTTTGGGTCTTCCTTTAATTGGATATAAATGCTGGATTAGTCGATTGGGAATGGAAATAAAATTTATTGTGTAAATTTTCAAGCTCAGCAGAATTTTCAAACGACTTCTTACAAAATCTTGATGAACTTTTAGCTTTTAAATGTTGAACTCATATTTCCTACATCACAGCAGCAATCAGACATTAAAATTGTGGATGTTTTTTCTATGACCTGAAATTTTATTAGATCTTTGTCATTTTATTAATTGTAATTGTCTGTCCTGAATTATAACATTGAACCCTTTGGTAATTCTTGTTATTGTCTGAGGAAAATGAAGCAAACAACTTGATGTCCTTTGTCTTTATTTTAAATTTACTTACAGGATGTAAGTTTTGTCTGGAAGCTTATAATTTTAATATTCAATTAAATTTTTGATTTTTAATTAAAATAAACTTTTGAAGAAGCAATATGGATGGTTTTTGTGTAAATATCTTGGAGCATTCCAGACTTAATGATACTAGGTAAACATCAGTTCGAGAAAATAAGAATTGACTTTAAACATTTACAAATTATACAACACAAAGTTTTCCAATAACTTGACAATATTCTTAAATGATGATGACAATCCAAATAGCATCACTGGCATTTAGACTTTATATTTAAAAATTCCAGGGTATGAACTTTTACTTAACACAACAAATCAGAACTTTTCAATTGAATATATGTGTCTTCTTTGCACTTTATCCTGATTATTTATATCCCTCAGGAAATGAAATCCTCTTTGTCGAATATGATACTAGTGGATGGATTGAAATGTGTCTTGCAATATTTTTTAATTCCACAGCTATGTGTAGGTATGGTATGGTGAAATAAATTTGTAGGATACAGTTACTGAGTTCTTGGAAAAATGGATAAAAATGTAAAAGGAAGGAAATTATACAAATGGTAATGAAGATGATGTCTCAGTGCTACGCAAACAACAAATGAGATTATTTGCAGATGGAATTGCTTAGATTTATGATGAATTTATAAATAGGATTGAAATGTTTTATCTTCAAGTTATTACTGAGTTGCTTAAAGCTGAAAATAAATTAAATAAATTCAAAATTTAAGTTAAGAAATAAAATGAATTGCATAAGTTTTTAAAGGCAGTTTTATAATATCTCTAACTTAGAGTTTAATAAATCATGAAAATTCTAATACTTTATTATTAATCCAATATATTTATATGTCTTCATACAACTGAGCATCGACCAAACGCCGACCATAGCTCAGTTGAGTTGCTCAGTTTTTTGTACTGAAAATTTGATAGTGTTAGTGAATTTTTCAAAAATTTGAAAAAAAATAACGGCCATTTTTCTCATATGAAGACATATATAAATATTGTATTAATCAACTACAGATCCTGCACATTAAAATACAAATCATTAGCAAATCACCCTCAAAACTCGAAATTTCCAACCACCAATTAACGTTGATTACTACAAAAAAAAATATTCAGTGCAAAACCCTCAATGCATACATACCATGAAGAAATTTTTGATGCTACCATTGAACTTCAACTATTTTCTTCGCGAGAGATTTCTATCATCATTTATTTACAGATCATTCGCCTTTGCCCATGAGAAGATGGTAAAGTGCACTTTGCACATTGCGTCACATGACAAAAGTTCATAGAAACGATATAATGAGAGTAACAAAAAAAGAAGCGTGTAAAGGATGCGAGACACAAATACAGACAAAAATTTTTCCAGCGCGCATCCTGGAAGGATCAAATTTTCTCTCATAAAAACTGCATGCTTTACTATACAAAAAAATTTCTCGTGTCTAAGATTAGTTCTCATTCAAGCTGCAAGTCTTCAAGTCACGTGAAAATTTTTTTGTGATTTCTTAAAAAAAATTGTTACTTGAAGATTTTTGTAGCTGAACTCTTTGTTCTTTGAAAATTGTTAAAATTCCTGAATTGAAAAAGTGTGAAAATTGTTCAGGTGAAATAAATTCATTGAAGATTACTGGATATAATTAAGTGAGTACATAAATCATGAATAAATGCTTGGCTGATTTGCAATAATAATCTACATAATCCTCACTTTCATGTCTTATTCTTCACACGCATAATGAGTATATCTTAGATCACGTCAATTAACCCTTGGGAGGAATTTTGAGATGATTTTTCTGGTCTATTATTTTTGAATGCTTGATATACTTTTGAGTGTCTTTTGAGAAGAAATAAAGTTTGGTTCATATTATCTTTGGAATTTTTGATTCAAAATTTTTCAGATTTGCAAAAAACTTAAAAAAATTTATCAAATTTCCAAGTTTTCATTCTCAAATCCTTATTTTCTTAAAAGCCTCAAAAAGTATAAGAAAAATTCCTACAAAATTCCTACAAGGACAAATCATTCATGACTCATAATCCATTCATTATTCCATCACTGAAAATTTATTTTTAACTAATCCAAAGTGCAAACATTAATATGCTTCAACACTAATCAAATATGATGTGGAAGAAGTTAAAGCTTATTAAAAATTCAAGCAAGTATGATATGAGCAAACAAAGGAAAATCTTTTTCTGCATTCTATGCTTGAAAGTTGTGTTAAAAGCTTTTTATATTTTCTTGGAAGAAGATGATGTCATTTTTATTCGAAATAAGGAAAAGGAAAAGCTGAAGGAAGGGATTTTTTTGGTGTTTATGATTTTTTATGGATATGGAAAGGGGTTGAAAGTCTGACGTGTTAATTCTATCTGTGATATTAGAAATACATTGTTTCTTGTGTTGACTTGTGGCATGGACTGATAGGAATATTTACAGGATATGAATATGGAAGGGGATGACAAGCTGCAAGGATGTGTTTTTGCTTTTATTAATTTTTTGGGTGCTTGATCCTTTCTTTGAATAAATTCAGACGTCGCATCAAATAGACTTATTATCCTCACAGACGGGTTTCGTCTATGCAGTGACTGACCTTCGTGAGCATCCAGATAAGAACAACTTTATTCTTGTTATTCCAATGTTTTGTTCCATTTTTAAACGCTTTTAACAATGAAGTATCCTTGACCATCCTCAACCTCACTAAACTTTTAATAAACTGCTCAATCAAACCATTCACAGCTTCCTATTCATTAAAGAACTCTTTTAAAATCGATGATAGCTTCTTCCAAGAACAAATTATCCTTTTCAACAACCTTTCAATTCCTTAAATAAGACAACAAACAAAGATAATAAAGATGAAGTGTTTAACTCAAACTTTACTCCCACGAGAACTTTTTCAAAACCTCAAGCCTGTTGCCAGTCAAAAAAAAAAGGAATTTCCTACTGCTCTAATAAACCAAATAGAAGGTAGATTCACGTGTAGATGATGAAAATTTTCAACAATGAATGAAAAAGAAAAAAGTTTTAAATTAAATTTCTTTTTTTCTGCCTTCACAATTTTCATCTCCTTCATGCTGATCGATAAACACATAAAAAAGATGAAAAAGTTTTTTTTTCTCATTCAGCATTGTTTGGTTAAAGGATAGAAATTTATGGAGATTCATTCATAATCTTTAATTAATGTCTTTTGTTCATTCATTATGGTTATTGCATAGATCCTTAGGTGTGTCTTCAAGAAATGGAGATGAAATGATGAATTACATCAGTTATTTTATTTTTATGTGAAAAATCTTGATTATCTTAAAGAAAATGAAAGAAAAATTTTCATTGAAGGCAAGAAAGAGAGTTGTGATAACAAAAAATGATTGAGTTAGCTGAATAGATATGATGTTCATGAACAAAGTACATTTTATCACAAAAGGAGGTAATTTAATTTTCGTGTAATAAAATGTTAGCTTTAATCTTGAGTTTCATGAGAAGATTCGAGGAAAATTTAGACGATTGTGCTTCCCACGCTTTATTTTAAGTGATTTCAAGGGCTGATTATTTGTGATGTGAATTTTGAATTGTTTCGTTTAATATTATCAAATTTTTGCTAAAAATTTTCTTAAAATTTGCACGGATTTTGAATTCAAATTAAAAAAAAAAATACCAAATTTCATCTTTAAAACATTTCATTGAAAAAAGAATCGCGAATTTTTTTTAAATTACAAGATATCAAAAAATGGAAGTGAATAAAATGTGAGAGATAAAAATACCTTTGAAGAATTATTTCATGGCCATTGACTTTCAAGGCTCCAAAAAGTAGCTACCGTTCATAATAATATTCTATATTAAATTTAATGATCATACAAGTACTTATATTTTTGATGGCATTAACTCAAAGGAAAGATGAGAATTTTTCCAAGAAGGTCTTAGCAAGACGATCAATTTCATATCTATACTTGGAAAATCCTCTTTAATGAACATATGTTGCTTTGATGCATCTGGTTCTTAAGGACTATTTAGATATTTTTCGGTCTTGACATGTTTTATTGATTATTAATCTGCGCCCACACATTTTCACTTAACATAGCTTTCTTCTGTGGGATTAAATGTAACAATAAGATAAAGTTCTTGTGCTGAAACCTCATGACGCCTTTTGTCATGCTTAACTGTGATGAAAAAAATTCCCACACAAATTTCAATTTCCTTAAAAAGTAAACTTATCAGAATTCAGAATTTTCTAGGTATGAAAATCCACAAAAAAAACAATTGTTTAGTTGCATGTAGACTCGAAGTCAAATTTGAACAGTTTCTATAGCATTTCCTCCTCCAACATAAAGAACATTTCTAAGATTTTCGTCTGTTGATAAAGCCCCATAAAATTTCAAGCATAACCTTTTTCAAAATAAATTTTCAAAGTCAATTTTATTTCCATTTGGATCTTACACAACAGGCCTTAAATCTCTACAGCAACAAGAAACAATAATATTTCATAAAAATCGCTTAAAGCCTCACAGAAATATTTTTTCTTTTCATTAATTCCTATGAACCCAAAAGTCTTAGCAAACACCAATTGTTTACTACTTAATAGTCCGTAAAATTTAATTCTGTTGCGTATGAAGTTCAAAATGATAAAGTTTATGAAACGTATCATGAAGACCCAATTTTTTATACATTATCCTTAATGATTCCTTATCAAGAACTCGGTGAGCATTGTAGACAAGAAGAGTGGATGTACGTACATAAAAAAATATTTTTTACATCACTATGTGAAACTTAAAACGGAACACGTGTTATGGATAAATTACTTTTCGAATTCGATTGTGCATATATGAAGGACAGAACTCTTTTATTTTATGGGTTAAAATGTGCTTACTCAATAAAATTCAAGACTATTTATTGATATATGGACGTGTTACTAAGATATAGTTCCTACTCAGGTAGAATTTTAATAAATTTGACTTTTGAGTCACAAGTTTTCACACATCTTTTTTTAAAAAAAATTAGATACAAAATTCAATTCAATCAATTGAACCATTTCAGTCTGAATAAGAGTTTCACAATTTAATCCAATTAAAATTCAAAAGAATAAAATCAAATCCCAAAGTAATCTCCATAAAGCAACCTACATACAATATATAGACAGCAGCCAATTACAATTATTATACAAATCCATCAGACTTGCATTTTTTGCATAAATCTACAAAGTTGCAGAAAAAAGAAGCCATAAATAAAAATTACATTTCAGCTTGAATCATTCGCCGATCGTGCCTGAGTAATGAATCATTAAGTAACTTTTTTGTTTTCGTCATTTGGAACTGCAAAAAAAAAGTGCAACAAACATTTTTTATGACAATATAGTCGCTTTATTTGTGCATGTATTGGGAAAGAGCGAGGAACGAAATTTGTTTGAGAATTGGCAATTTTTGTTATATTTCTTTTAGCAGTTCTATCTGTAGTTCATTCCACTTTGGAGTTGTCGAATTTTTATGGGAAGGTGCTTTTTTGGGGTTTGTGAACTTAGTTTGGATGTGGATTATGTGTGGCTGGGGATTAAATTTTCATTCTTAGATGTCAGCTTAAATCGATTGTAAATGTGGATTCTAGTCTAGTAGTTTATGCAGCTAGACGCTTTTCAATAAAATTTGCAGATTCAAAAACCGTTTAAAAGGCGTTCAGCAAGAACGACTACCTCAAAACTTTTAAGTTTTTGCTGGTTTTTTTCTCAGTTCAATCACTCTTTAAAACATGCCTGACCTGATTTTCTTCCTTCCCGAAAAAAATATATCTTCTTTCTTTCTTTGTTCATTTTCATGTTGCATGCTATCCCGAAACATTTTCTTCTTATATCTTCCACCAAAAAAAGAAGAACTTAATATTAAAGTAAATAGAGTAGGTTAGTGAACGAAGCCAAAGCCAAAGTGAGTCACAGTGTATATAAAGAAAGTTTCCTCTCAGCATTTTTATCGGGAGTAAGGATTATATAATGTATAAATACATATATGCTCGTAGGAATATTTCTCTCAATATAGGGAATGGAGACACAAAACGTAAGTGTTGCGCAGAATCAATGATGAGTATTAAAATGTGCCCAGCATCCTTAAATAAATTCCTCATTTTATGAAGAAAAATTGGATACGGAAACAAAGGATTCATAGAAATTGATTGTTGTTGCAGACTTTTTGCATCCTTTGGCCTCATTTTCTATCCTTTGAACTGCTTTCATCAGCTGAATAAAAAAGAGTTCAGTCAATTGAGATGTTTATCTTCTTGGAAAAGGGATCCTTTTATGTCTCTTTCATTTTCGTGAGTCATCATCATCACCTCATGCATTAAATTATTTTTATTCTTATTCCTGACTGACTTCTTCTTTTTTGCGTGTTTATTTTCATGTGTACTCACGTAGGTCTTTGTATTTCTTTCCGAGTGAGAACAAAAAGTGCATAAATGGAAAAAAGAGAAAAAAATATGCTTTGTAAGATTTCCTTTTTATTATTCCATTCTGCCTTCGTGTGTGCTATTGTGTAACTTCTTTTTTTGGAAGCTTAATCGATGTTGATTCAAAGGGTAATCGTCTAATAATAGAAAGGTCTTTGAGATCATGTAAAGGTTTTATTCGCCTTTTGAGTTCTTCGTAAATTCTATGTGGATATTTTGTGAGTTTTAAGACTTACAATATGAATGTAGACTTTTGAATTTGAATTTCTTTTGATGCTTTGTCATTCTTTCAACACTTGTAGATTTAAATTGCGATTTAATGAACTTGATAAGAAGAAAACATAATTAACCTTATTGTGTGGCATAAAAGACCTAAAAAATTGTATTTTATGTTCAGTCTTTCAAAAATGTTGAATTCTAGTATGAACCTTTAATTAGCAATGAATACTTCTCGGTTTTAGCAATATCGAATAATCTAAATTAAATTTTAGTCGTAAAATCTTAGAAAAGCATTAAATCTTTGGTTAAAAGCATTTAATCAACATCAAATCTCTCAAAAAGTTTTATGAAATTTTCAAGTCTTTCAGAAAAGTTTTACTTTAACATAAACACATTTCAATTTAATCTTCTAGAAGCATATTTTATATCAAATTTAATTTTATGCCTGACTGTTTACTAGGAAATAGATTTGTAGCAAAATATTATTCAATTTAGAAACAATTTTCATCATTAAAATTACGAAACTTCAAAAATAAAATCCTAGGAAACAGAAAATAAAGCAAAAAAACTTTTCAATTCGAATATATGAGTCATGAATATTTTTGTATCGCAATTTAGAAGCCATAAATGAAATTTGAGAATCTAAAATTTTCAAAAGGTAGAAATTTTGTTATTCTATAAAAATAAAATAGCAATGAGTAACGATATCGTGAGCGATAAGATCTTTTGGAATGAATATGAGCAGTAAATTGAGCTCATAAGTCAGCAACAGATTTAAATTGTGTTAATATAAAACGAGATTTATGATACGAAATTATATAAAATGCATCAAAATTGACCATATTAGTAATGTGGTCATGTGAAAGTTTTGTCAGAGTTTTTTTGGGGTAATAAAAGTTATTTCAGAGTACCAAAATAATGAATCCTCGAATATATTTTATGACTGATTTATAAAGTTTTTGTAGCTCAAAAAATCCACAACGCAATCACAAGGGATCACCATTAATGCGAAAGTTCATGAAACTTTAAAAATTTCATTGCTATTCAAGTTTAACAATTGTTCACGTACATAACGCGCACTCTCAATTGTCTGCTAATCTCACACTCTCACACAAAAGTCATCGACTCTCATTAACGATACTCTCAACCTCTCTCAAAAAAGTTATTGTGTGTAGCACAAGCATAACAAATATACTTCAGTCTTCTTGAGTATCTCGTGCCGTTTAGTCGAGAAGAATCGGAAATAAAAAAGCAAAATTGCGGAAAAAAATTTTCTTATTAAAAAAAGAAGGAAAAAATAGTGAGAAGTGAGGAAAAGGAAAAGAAGTAGGAAGAGAAGCATTAGTCAGTGATAAAAAGAATTTTTTATGTGATTAAAGAAGAAAATTGCGTAAAATAATTTTAAAAGATAAAATTGAAAAAAATTAAAAATTTCAAAGCCAACTAAATTCAAAATTTTCAAAAACATATCGAAAAGTGAATTAATAAAAAAATTGACCAAATAAAGTCTTTAAAGCACCAGCTGAGGCTCACACGAAAATAAAGTTGGAAAAAATTGTGTACAAAGTGAAAAGCAAAAGAAGTAAAAAGTGAAGAAGCAAAAAATATAAAAAGTAAGAGAAAAAGTAATAAAAAAATAACTGATCTTCTTGTTTCATTCTTTCCATCAGTTCTTTCTCTTTTAATCTTTAACTGGTTATTTATAAATAAGAATAAGAAGAACGCACACACAATTTCTTATATTCAATTTTTTTATCGCTTTTTCTTTCGTTGCGCGGATTCTCCTTCGTTACTTTATTTTACTGTCGATATTCTTCTCATATATGGAGAGGAACTTGACGCTGTTTGTGCTACATTTGATGTCGATATCATGAGCATCATCTTACTAACCAACAAGTTAACTTTTTGTATGAACCTTGTTCAGGTTTCACTGCTTTCTTCTTGGATCTGTTTTTATTCCTGTTGGAAGTTTTTATGATTGAAATAGGGACTGAATTGTGCAGGATTTAAAGTTGTTTGTAGTTTTGATGATTTTGAAATAATTTCAAAGTCAACTTTTATAGCAAAATAAAAAGTTTCGATGCAAAAATCAATTTTCAACAAAACTGCGTAGTCAGCAACTACCAAAAAACTTCCAACAATTTAATTTTAGCACTCAAAACAAATCAACTTCCTTTACCAAAATAAAAAAAAAAAATATTAAACAAAAATTCATCATTGATAAAAATCAGCTACAACAATTTTATTGAATTGCTTGCTACAGGTCAGAATAGCCGGGAACATAAAACCGATATCAGTTGATTAGATATTATCAAGTATATATTTATTTAGTAGACATTGGCATCGTCTCACGTCTGCATATAAATTTTTTTTAATGGCAAATGATATTCTTTATCTAAAGTTGGTATCGAATTTTTAAACAAATGGAATTTGAATACGGGAGTGCTGGACTGTTACTTAAAGTTAGGTTTTATGGTTATCAAAGTAAATTTTAGTAAAGTTAGGATTTCAGTAGATTACTACAATTTTTCAATGAATATTCAGGTTCATTCCCCAAAAAAAATGTCTTTAAATTTTTTAATAGTCAAAAATTTCAAATTTCCTCTACTTTTGACCCACAATAAGCTTCAATTTATACAAAAATCATTATCAAAACACTAAAAACTAAATTTCCAGCCAGAACTTTCACACCAGTTTTTAAATCAGTCACACGAACTCACACAACATATCCAAAATTACTTGATACCTTCTTCATTCATATGTAAATTATTCACAGCTAGTAATAATCAAGAAAAAAAGAGATAGAAAAAAAAAACAAAACAAATTGTATAATAAATATTTTTGTGGCGATAAGATATCACATTTCTATTTAGCATATGATTATTTATGTACACAAACATGTGTGACTGTGTGGCTAGTGTCCACTTAACATTTAAAAAACAAAAAATATCGAGATATCATTTCAGTGAACACACCAAGTGCATTGAACCAGATCTACCCAGAAATGAACACGATGCTTTCGCTGTAATAAAAAAATAAAGTCACGAGAAATCAAATTAGTTATGTGACGCGGCAATATAAAAACTAGAAATGGGAAACAAAACAGAGAGAAGAAGAAGAGAATTTTTTATTAGATTAATTCTTCATAGGGCTAGAGGCTAGTGTATGGTGTATTTTTTGTGACGTTGAGCAATATGCTCACATGTTTTTGTTGTTTATTAAACTATGGGATGATAGGAGAGGAAAAAGTTTTAACAAAAAATGTCCTGAAGGAGAGATGAGGATGATAGTTTTGATGACAATTTTTAAAAACGCTTTATCAAGTGACGTAAAGTGGATTTTACATTTATTAAAGTTTTTCTTTATACTGCTAGAATTAGATTAGTTTGTCATACTAGAATTTGAGAAACATAAAGAAATTTTCAATTTTATATTGCATCCCTAAATTTTCACATCCTGCCAATTTTTCTACAACCATAAAAACATTTTCTGCTCAATTTTCTTTAAATTCTCCATTAAATTCAACTTTGATAAAAATTTATTGAATTTCTTCCAAAATATTTATCTCACGTGCCATTAGAAATTTGAAAAATTAAATCAGCACGTGATGTACTGTTTTGAATAAAAAGTAGAAGAGTTTTTGTTTGAATAACAAATAATTTTCAAATTGTTCTTTTATTTTTCTTTAAAAATTGTTAGAAAAAGATTCAAGAATAATGGAAATAACTTGAAGCTAATTTTTGCATTTAAAGGTTTAAGTCCCTTTTAAGGTTTTTAATGATCGGTATGAAAAATAATTTTGAGAATTTGAATTCAACATTTTGACAAAATAATGAATTTTATTAAAGTTCAGGGTCTTTCCACCTACTTCAAGTTTGACTCATAAAATTTATATAACTCACTTACTAAGGTATTATAGACGTAAAGTTAAAAGAAATTGAATTTAATGCATCCTTAAAAAACAATTCCTGAAGGGTTTCAAAATGTTAAAAAAAACTTTTAAGTGAAAAGTTTTTTGATTCTCTTTTAAGGAACAAAGTTTATTGATCTGTTTTCGTCAATTTGTAGCTTTTCCTGTTTTCCTATTGTGTTGTGAAGTTTTGTAAAAAGTTTTTAAAAAAATATTGGCACTTAGGCTCTGAAATGTTTACTAAACTTTTGTTGATAAATAAAGCCTTCAATAAGACTGCAAGATCCTTAAAAGCAATCATATCAAATAACTCATCCCTTTTTATCACATTCCAAACCACAACAGCAACAAGAAATAAGTGTCAAAATATTTCTTTCCTTGCCCTTTCTCAAATAATTAATTTTTATCCTCTCAACTTTTTGTGTTCTGATGGGGCATAAAACTTCATGTCTGAGCAATAAGTCACATTTAATTTCTTTTTTTTTCGCACGAGTTTTAATTCTCCTTGCGGATATACAACTCACAATTATGGTAAATTTTTGAGACTTTAACGAGCGAATTTAATTTGTGAATTTGAATTTAATCTCAACAAAAAGATGCGATTGTTCCCATGGAAAGAGGATATTCAAGACATTCTCTTTGTTTCAAGCTATAAAATTAAATTCTGAATGGCATAATGGCTCATTTTGTGACTCATTCAGCGACACTGGGTCATTTCAAGTGCGCGTTTTGTATTTTTATTTCAACCATTGAGTCACAACAGGGATGTTAGTAAAGAAAGATTGAAACACTGATTCCATCGCTACCTCCCTGAAAAGCATCAAAGGATCTTTATTGCTGCATAAAACATATCGATTTTGTTAATATTTTCTTTTGGGCATCTGTAAACTTTTTTCTATTCATCCTTACCAACTTTCTGTTATATTGCAAAAATAATATGAAGAAATAACTTTTTTCATAACAAGTTGATTGGAAAATTTTCCAATTACTGCTGCTGTCGATCAAAAAACATAACTTTAGTGATGTTGAAAGGATTGGACTTTTTTGTTAGAGAAATTTTTTTAATTGATTTATGAGAAAAATTTCCTTTGCCCATATTTTATGAATGCCTTAAAAAAGGTCTTTAGGGAAAAATGGTCATTTTGTATCAGAACAATCTCTTGAATGATGAAATGCTTTTGAATGTTTGGAAGGGTAATTATGTTGTTGATGATGATGATGGGCTTACGCCTACATGAAATATGTTTGGGAATTATGACGCAAGCATTAAATTCAATGTAAGGCTTCTGAAAGCTTAATAGTTGGTTATAATGACGTCTATTGACAAAATTTAGTGATAAATGTTTACATGTTGTAACTATAAATGTATTCTTGGAATGATTCGACAAAATACTTGAAAATTGATGGAACCAAAAGTTAGACCAATTAGTCACTTTATAGCATGTTATTGATTGTGTTTTTCATGACAATTCCTAACCTTTTTCCTTTTTCAACAAATCTATTATGTCCATTTGACCAATTCTAATCTGATAACTCGACAAATTGAGAGAAAAAAATCCCAATAGAACCTAACAATGAACAGTTCAGAGTCTTGCAAAAACCTCATAAAATTTCCACTCCAGTCAGTTAAAAATTCATGAATTAAAAATAATTTATATTTGCTGACAATTCAAATAAATTTTATTAGATGTCCATACGGAATTAAAATCTCATTTTCTATTTATTGAATTTTTATGTGCTTAATAAAGTTGTGGACTTCATGAAATTTCCTCATCAGTGAAAATAAATCAGATGAATATTGAATTAATTTTTTTTACATAAATTTTACATTCATGACCAGACGAGCGACACAAAAGTAACATTTTAGTCATTTTAAACACATAAAGCACCCACACACGTTGTTGTTGGTTTTATGATGAAAAATTTGTGAATTTAAATTTATGGATTTTGTGGAAATTCTGCATTTAATGTGGATTTTCCTTTTCTATTCGGATTTTGTTCATATTTCATCGAACAACGACATTAATGGCTTATTGCACATTTACAATGAATTTTATGACATATGTAGGTTCTGGTTTGGGGGAATCTATTGGAAATAGAATTTTAACAGCTTTGAATTCCGCATTTAATTTAACCTCAATAATTCCCCGTTTTCAAGTGCATGAAAGTCGAGTGTCTTCAATATATCAATTCGCATCGATAAGATAGCATTATTTTGGTATTTTTGGGGCTTTTTCTGTCTTAATCTTCTGTCAATCACTCGACCAACTTCCCTTTCACATTCGATTACTTTATCTAAATCCCATAAATATGACCTTATCCACATCCAATTTCGCCATTATCCAATCAAATTAAATAATTTAGGACACGTCAGGAAATCTTTATTTATATCCAACAATTCACGTATTAAGAACAGCAAAGCATTTGTGCATTGGCAGAAACAGTCTTTATTTGTATGAAATCTTACCTTTGAGTTTATAAATTTATGTATATCTACTTACCAGCCCACTATCTTTTTCCATTAGCTATACGACCACAATATTATGATACGGTAGACATTGCGGAGCAAAAGAAAGCAATCGACACAAAAAAAATCCTCGTTTTGTGGTAGCTTTTGTTTAAGAAATTTGCGAATTTTGAGTACGGTTTGTTTTTGGGTCGAATAGACTTTTTGAGGGATTACAGATTGATGGGGTCAAAAGTTTGTGATTATTGTTAAGCTTTTTGTTCTTTTTTGAGGATTATTGATAGATGTTGGTGGTGTTGAAGAGGATTTTGGAAGCTTAAATGGTCAATTTAAGTAAACTTTTAGAAATTAAATAATTGTTGCAATTTAATGCTTGATTCTTAAATAAAACCCAAAAAAGCTCAACATCCACCACAGAAACCAATTTATCTCAGCCAATCTTACTCGCTTTTCATTTCCTTAATCCTCAAACACACCTACTCAATTTGAAGAAGTAAACTTTTATTTTATTGCTAAACTTCCTTTTCTTTCTTCTTTTCATTTTCTTTCTAGATTATACTTTATAGAGCCTAATTCTAAAGAGCAAGAAAAAAAAGAAGGAAATTTTCTATCGACATTCAAGCGATAGAAAAAAGGAAAAGAAAAACAAGAAAAGAAAATTTTTAAATTGTTCACCACACAAGTTAAATCGATTGGAAAATTGGTGAGTATCTCGATCAATTTAATGTCACTTTTTTATTCTCATTCTCATCACACTTGAGACGATTGCTTACATTTAAAACATGCTTGTATATCATGTCATAGAAAAAAACAAGACATTATGTAAGCAAAACAAATTTTATTGAGACATGTCGTTTACTGTCAAATAAAAATCCAGTTTATTGTCGACATGTAATTATTATTGATCCTCATTAAATGATTCCTTTATTTCCATGTTAAGACGATGGATATACCATAATAAAATGGAATAATTATTCTGACCTCGAGTTGCCTCATTCATGTCCTACATTTTAAAGCTTTTCTTCTACATACACAGTAAAATAATGAATAATCGATGAGACGATTGCGTTAATATAAATTGACTTTTACATTTTGAGGCTTGCTTCTCTAGATTAATGGATTTGTTTCTTCTATCACGAAATTATTTAATTAATTTGCAAGATCAATTATTTTGAGAATCATCAATCATTGTTGCACAAACAAATTATTATTTATGATCCATACATTTTGTTAAATTAATTTTTCTATTGTTCATGAAAATTTAGATTTCAAATTCAATTTACATTAATGTTGAATAAATTTTTGAATTTTTTCAAGGTTAGTTGAATGTCCCTCTTAAATTTGTAAACGCCCCGTGTTTTCAATACAAATTTGAAGAGCACGTTACAGAGATAAATATTTAATGAAGCATAGAATACATTCTCAAAGAACATTCTTTCAGTTACCAATTAATAAAGCCTTAATTGCTACCCAAAAATTACACCAATTAACGGCTGTAACACAGTTATTTCATTACCAAAACATAACAAGCCTTCAATGAGACAATTTAAATAACATGCTGTTAATTTATTCAGTCAGAACTCTCCTTCGAGAAAAAACTTTATCGTTTGAAAATTATTCATGCCAGAGAAAATCGCAAAAAGTTTCCAAGAACAGATTTTTCCAGCAAATTGACAATCATTTTTCAAACACAAACAATTAGAAAATAAAATGAGTCTTGCTTAGATATTTCATGTCTCATGTCTCGTTTTATTCATCATCTATTTTTGTCTCATTGAAATTTTCATGTTTTCTTTTTCTTGGCATGTTTGCTTTTACATTTTCAGCACAGATGGAATGAACGAAGTGTGTGTTCATGAAAATGTTAAATATTTAAAAAGAATAAATGCTCGAAGGTTGCAAATTTTTGAAATTTTTTTGCATTTTATGAGAATGAAAAAGTTGTGAAATTTTTTTCTGTTGATTTTTGCGAGCTTGGGGATGTTGAAATTAAAGGGTTTTGAGCTACATATTAAGATAGGCACATGCAGTTATGGAAATTGATGCAAAATGCACTTGGTTGGGTTTTAAATATAATATCTTAAGCTACGTGGTTACATTCAAATTTTTATTTTGATATGCTTCCCATGTGACTTCAAAACAATAGTCCTAACCCCAAAACAACATTTTTTTGCTCTCAAAACCGCCAATAAATGTTTTATTTTTTGCCACAGGCATGTACAACCTTAAACTGCTCTTTCTTCTTTGTTTATCTTTTTTGACGCTTCAAAGTCATTTCTTCTATTTATGATTATTATTCAATTCTATTATTATTCCTTAGCTATAAAAAAACTTTCACATTTTTTGACAGCTTTATAATGGAAACAAAGAGAAGAGAAAGAAGAGAGCACTAAAGCTTTGATGGCTATGGGCATTCATATACAATCGCTAGTTACCCGGATGTTCCTCTCCATATAGCACATAGGTAGTTGCGGTTCATGATTCACATGCCATAATCTATGCTGCAAAATCTTAATGAATCGTCAACTGAAATGAACTTTTATCACTTTTTATATGAAGTAGAAACACATGTCTGTTTTATGGATCTAAATTGAGAGCAATTTATTCTTGAGGATGAATCTTGATATCATTAATCATAACATTTAATCATTTTCCAACGTTTTAATACATGAGATTATGAGGAAAAGTTCACATTATGCTGTAAAATTTATCATAAGGTACAGACAGCTAAGAAGATTAATTGGAGACTGAATAATTTTTTATATAGTACTGATGAATGCTGTGAACAATTTTATGATTTATTGTGGAATTTTATAGTTTTGCAGTCCAATTTGTTAACCAGATTCACATCCACAAAATTATATCACCACTTCCAATCCAATAGCTCAATTTCTCACATTAATCCATGACTATCTTACTTTCCCAGTAAGTGACCAAATGACCGAATAAGTGGTCGATTATCGTTCATAAAAACACAAAATTTAATGAAGCATTTACTTTCACATTAGACTGACTGTATGATGTGTTATGATCACATGCTATCCGAAAAAATTCATTTCAACCTCATGGGTAGTTCCAACAATTTTTTTTACATGGACTCAAGATCTGAACAGTAATCATCACGCGATTAACGTTCATTGAGCTCATTTTGACTCTCTTATGAATTATAAATGAATGCTAAGTTACTTAAATTATTATTTGTAATAATCCTATATTTTATTGAAATATTCGAGGAGAATTGGGAATAAGGTTTCGATATTGGATGTAATATAATCATGTATTTACTTTTTTAACTATAAACAGAAGACGTTTGTAATGATATTTATCTTATATTCAGTGCACATGTTACTTCTATTAATGTAAACAACAAAATGTGTTTTTTGTATGATTTTCATAACCAGCTCTGTAAGTTGAATTCTATTGCTATGCTTTAGCTTTAAAAATATCGATTATTTAATTATTGTTGGAAAATGGAAATTTAATGAGGGCATCTTGACTTAAAGTATGAAGTAACGAATTCAAATTTGAATATTTTTGAAAATATGAAATTAAGCCGAATTGTCAATTTTATATAAAAAATTTCATCAACCTTTTCGATTGACATTTTCGCATCAATGTCGTTTCAATCTTCCAAGAAAATGGGTTCGAAATTTTTCCTTCTTTTTAAAACCAAAAAGGCGACACGAAAAAAATTCTTCAAATAATTTCCCACAACCTCATTCTGATCCAATCTTTACTCTAGTAAAGTCAACGTAAAATGATTCACACTCAATTAAATTCCTGTTCTACATTTAAATGCACACAATCTTGGAAATTATTTCTATTTACATTTTATTCCACACAAAAATGGCTGTTTGATCTAATTAATGTCATTAGAAATGAGAATGTTTACATAAACAAATGGAACTGTAATTAAAGTCACTTCGTATTATAATAGAATAATCAAAAAGTAAAGTAAAACATTACAATCATATTGTCAAGATGTTATTTGTCGATTTATAGGCACACAAAACAAATCCATTTGTCGTTTCAAATGATGTCAAATATTTTTTTTGCGATGAGAAAATCGGAACGAATAAGAACAAAAATAGCAAAATTAAACATCACAATTGAAAGCACGCCAAAAAAATTTGTATGCAGAGTATTTTTTCATCTTCTCTGTTTCCGATCCAATTCCTCTACGAAATAAGAATTTTATTAACACCCACACAAGACAAACACGCAAATTTAAGCAGCTGCAGCGGTGTTTTTGTAGAGAAATGCAAATTATTTAAATTGTTGCTTGTGTTTAAACTTTTTTTTGACTTCAAAAAAATTTAAAATTCATGAAAAATTTAGAAAATTGCTTATAAATGCGCTATATTCCAACCCATCCTCACAGAACATCACAGTTTTTTATCTTTAATTTATTTTCGTTACGGCTGCCGCTCAAAATGTGTAACAATACATAAAATCCACAAAATAAAAGCTCAAACGCTATGACACTTTAATGCAAAAAAATTGTGTGTGTGATCATACAAAAATAGATGGAAATAAGTGGAACAACGGTAAAAAGACATTCAAGTGTTGTACGCATGGGACCATAGCTAAATCGATTTGGAAACACTATCAAAATCAGCTTAAAAACTGAAAGTTTTTTAATTAACATAAATAATTAATTCTATATTTTCATCTCGCTCGCTCATACGTAACTTAATATTATTATAGTTTAAATCCCCTATGTGTGTGATTCAATGCTTAAGCTGATGACTAAAGATTGCGATGATGTCTGGTGATGAAAACTTTTCTGTGGGGTAAAATTTAATTAATTTGTTGTTGAAAAAATTTTTCAAAATGATGCAAAAAAATTGTAAAATTGATGCAAATAAGTTTAAATTGATGTGAACTGTCAAAAATGATGCAAAATGCAAAAAGTATACGAATAATGCGAGAACGTCATCAAAAATAATATTGACAATGATAACAACAAACAGGTTGATCGTGTGCTATGTCCATAACTATAAACACACATTCAATGAGGCAAAAAAAATATAATAATAAAAAGAAAGAGAAATGAAGAGGATTAGTGACGACTGCAATGTGATTTACACATTCTTCCGATTCATTTTTGATTTCATTTGGCATCGATTTTCATTTTCAAAGCCACACACATGGTGTGGGATGTGTGGATGGTCGTAAAAAAAATTATTTAAATAATCATCTTTTTATAGCTTTTTCGTGTCGTTATCATAAAGATGTTTACTAGAGAAGTGTGTTGCATATGATATTCAAATTTGATAAGCGTAGATAATGAAACCTAATTCCTAGCAATTTACGATGACAAAAAACTGCAGCCCAAAAATTAACTCAATAACAATCATGAATACCTTAACGATGATGGGCAATATCTCAATTATGGTCAAACTTTTATACCGTTACCGAAAAAAAATACCTATATTGAAAAGATCTTTTTTTTTCTCTGTGATTCTGAATAGGCGGCAAGAAGATGAGATAAAAATCATACTTCACAGCGCAATAACGTAAAGTATAGATGAAGAAAAAGGTAAAGTGAAGATAAAAAGGTGATTTGAAGCGAGAAAGCAACACAAAAGAGAGCTTTATTTAGATTTTTCAGAAGCAAAATTATACCCTAGCTAGAAGTTCTTACAGAATCTCTGTAATTAGATTTGAGTATATCAGATTGTATTTAATCAAGTTGGGCTTTATGAAAATGGAACGGATTGAAAATTTCTAAGGGAATTCTAATAGATTAGTAGGAAAAAATGGCACATTTTGCGTTTAAATAAAATACTAAAAAATAATTCAAAAATTTAAAATTTTAAAAATAGATTATTGTGTTTTGAAAAAATTAAATTTTTGAAATATTAAAAGAATCAAAATTTCTATCCATTTACTTCAAAGGATTCATTCCAAAAAAAAGCTTATAAAAGCATTCAAGAAAATTACGATGTTGGCTAATGATGAGCTACTCATTCACTGTAATGATGGCTTTTACGCTAAATCATGATATTTTGAGGCTAATTTTTCGACCAGCATCAAAAACACATTTTCTTCTTCCATTTTTCTATCACATCTCAAACCGTGAATGAAATCATTTGAAGAAGAAAAAATGTTTTTTCTAGCAATTCAGATCACATTTTAGGCAACAATGGTCAGAAGACTTACTAGAATAAAGTGTAATCGATCAATCTACACAACGTCCATAAAAAGAGGCTTCAATGTCTTGATATATAGGCAGAATGATGGAAATATTATGGGTCAATTATTCTCTCTCGAGATTCTTTTTCATTTCACATTTTTTTACTGCCTTCTCCATGTCGAATTTCTTTTAACATTCAGCTGTCATCTATTCAGATATGCATGGGTTGAGAGGAAATTTATAATATTAATAATTTTTATTGCTATGGTAAAAGAGGGTTTGAGTACTAAGCCTTGACCTTACATTGAATTTTCAATTCATTTTTACTTAATATTTTGAGGCTATAAAATTGACAAATTTAACTCAATCCAAAAAAATCATCTCAAAAACGGTAAAAGAGATTTCGCATACTTACTAGGCTTAATCTATAAAACCACTAGCTATAATACCTTCTTAAAATAGAATAAAAGTAATTTTATAACAGTTAAAATTGCCTCGAATTTGAGATTTTTTGTATTGAAACATGTCGAATTACGATCCAGTATTGAAGGTTGTTCAAGAAGAGAAAATTATTTACCATAGATAAAATTTTAATTGCCAGTCTTAAATTCACTTGGGTGTGAGAAAATTGAAAGAAGAAGTTTGTAGAAAAGAAGTGAAGAATTTTTGCGAGAAATTGTTGGCGTTGCTATGTTGAATCTTTATTAAGTTAAAGAAGCTGTCAATTTTAATATTTTAATTCAGTTCATTAAAATTAAAATTCTAATTTTATCATGAATATTATCAATTTTTAAAAATTATTTAGGTATTTTTTATTCAAAATATTAAATTCAAATTTTCTAATTTAAAAGTTTAAAAAATGAATTTAAAGTTTTAGGTTATGATTTCGTATCCAAAATTCGTTTATTAATATCTTGCGAAAATCTACAACTTTATCATCTCACCTAGATCTACAACATGTGTATCTCTCGCACCAATCTTGATGTATATCAAAAAGCTTACAACTCATTTAATTACGAAAATATAATCCAAGATTTACACAATTTTTATCTCACGATGTATTTAAAACTGTTTCTTTTCTTCATTTCAAGCTGTAAAATTACGTCAATGCAGAAAATGTCAAAGGTATCAACATTGCCAATCTAAAAGACAAACCACAATTAATTTTCTAATTTTCTTTCTCTATACTTTGCATGCACAATAATATTCGCATCGTAAAGTTGTAAAATGAGGACGACTAGGTCTCTTAGTACCTTCAGTGATTTAAAATAGACATAAAATGCTAGCTGAAAATTACACAACAAATCTGGTTTTCAATTCATGTTAATGCTTTACTGCAAAATACAAAAGTTCAAAGCATGTTTATGCGATTTGCGAATTTCATAGCGTGAACATGAAACATTTTCTTTTTCCTCTTCTAAAATGCGATTTGAAATCGTGTGTGCAGAATTTTCTATGGGAAATATTTCACCTCAGCTTCAGAAGTTTAGTGAGTAGGTGTTCATGTTTAAAAAAATGTTTCTCAGTCTAATAAAATTGAAATGCCGCAGTGCATTGTGAGATACAGCAATAAATTATTGAGCATAAAGGAATAAAAAAAATTACGGAAACCATAAAACTCAATTGTTTTTATTTACATCAAGATCAATTGGAAAAGTTTTACGTTGTAGCATCGATTAAGGTCCGGTCATGATTTTCACAGTGAAAAATTAAATAAAATACAGCATAAATAATTGCTTAGTAGTTTCAAGGTCTTGTAGGATCGATTTTTTTCATATGGTAGCTATTGTTTACCATTTTTGAAGAGCATTATCGCACCTACATTAATTAACTTTTCTTTATTCATGTTTTGTCGTACAAAACAGTCAATGTCAATGATGCAATTATATATTTTTGAGGATAAAGCGCATTTTACTAAATAAATCGTTCAAGTACCAGAGTTTAAATTTTTAAAGTTCAAAATTTTTAAATTTTCATTAATTTTCAAATTAACGGTTTTATGAGTTTAACTCTTGAGTTTTTTAAAATTTAACGGATTTGAATTTCAAACTGAAAAAAAGATTTTGAGATTATCTAAATCCCAAACTGTGGGCAACATTAAATTCACAACCAGCTAAAAAGCAACTTAAATTATATATTTAAGCAACATTGAATTTTGTACACAAAAAATTATATGATTTGTATGAAATCTATGGACAATAAACAACAATTAAGTAGCAAAAACTACAAAAATCACAAACAAAATTTAATTAAACGCTCTTTGAATAATTCTCATTCAAAATAGGTGACAATGAAAAGTGACATCTTTATTCCAAGCTCAAAAAAGGTGTTGCGTGATAATTGTTGTTACTAATTATTTATGCAATGCCTCACAAAATTGAATTACACTTAACATTTATGCTGTGCAACTACAAATTGCTATCCATTATTTTTATTTTTTAATTTGCAACAAACATAACAGAAAATGGCAAAGCAATTGAAAGTGTCATAAAAGATCGTTGCACAAAAGAGCAGAAAAAAGCTTAATTAAAGACATCATTAATCGCAAATTGTGAGAGATTATGACGCCCAGTTTTGATCATCGCACAGCATGAGCTATATTTTTAGTGCTGCTGTTGCCATAAAAAGCAATTTTGACAAAAGATTTTTGCTAGTTTTTACGACGTATGTTGGGATGGGCTTTTCATTATTAAAAATTTCTTTATGCTTAGGTTATTTTTTGTGGAGATTTATAAATTAATATTTTTTAATTATTGTGCCCGTTGATGGCTTGGATCATCAGTTAGCGGATATGTTTTGGATTATTATATATTTGTGTAAAATATTGAATTGAAAAATTTCAAATATTTTGAGGTTAAAATTTGAGGTTAGGGGAAGCAACTGCATACAATTCTGTAAAAAACAAAACCACAAGAATGTCTATTTAAGAATGCTTAAGCAAAACCACATCAATTGCACATACATGAGTTTCAATCAAATTTTCCCCCCTTTTATTAACCACATTAAACAATACTTAATTAGGTGCAGTATATGCATTAGTAGTCAATAATTGATTTTGAAACCAACAATTTTTACATTTTTTGCGAAAAATTATGTGTATCTTAACCTTGCGCTAAATCGAAGAC
Source organism: Chironomus striatipennis (assembly GCA_026123125.1). Taxonomy (NCBI): domain Eukaryota; kingdom Metazoa; phylum Arthropoda; class Insecta; order Diptera; family Chironomidae; genus Chironomus; species Chironomus striatipennis. The sequence goes on from CM047392.1 coordinate 1,369,225, forward strand.
ATTTTGGATTGAATTTTGCGTCAGATAATCATCATTATATTGAGTAGCAAAAAAAACTGCTAAATTATGGATCATAAGTGTAATGCGAGATATTTTTTGTAAAGATTGAAGATTATCGAGTAATTGGTTACTTAAACTCAAGATTGACAGATGGTTTTTTGTATTTAAAAATTGAAAGTTTCATTTCACTTTCATTAAGTAACCAAATCTACAAAAATTTAGGAATGATTAGCATTGCACAAACTTTAAATTTCGAGCTTAAATTCATCATCAAACATTTCAAAAAAATTCATCTGTTCTGGACATAAACATTTAACAAAAACTCATCCAAGCCATTTTTTTAATATCATAATACTAATTTGTCTGAAAAAGTTTTCGTTGTTATTTCATCTCCTGTATTTCATAATAATATTAATAATTCATTTACTTATTCATGAGCAGTTGAAGAAAAAGTTTTTTGTTTGTATTATTTTGCTCGATGAATTTATAAAATAATTTTGTTTGAGCATCTTCATCAGACTGTTCGTATGATTTGAGGCTCTAAATGCCGCTTTAACAAAGCTTGGTGCTATAAATTTTATTATTTTACGTGGAAAAAAACCTTGGAAAAATTCATGAAATTGCTAATAAATGCGAAATAATATGAGGAAACAAATGATTATGATGATCATGTTTACGAGCATACAACACATACATTTATTAATTAATGAAATCATAAATTGTTTTGATGAACAAGAAGATAAATTTTCAGGGGATGGTAAGGCTGATTAGTGTTTTTTTCGTAATTTGACGTAAAAATTCAAAGTTTTTGAAAATTTAAATTTTCTTAAAATTCTAATTTGGGCGTTTCCACGGATTGAATTTTTCAAAATTTTCGTCTTTGAGTTAAAATTTCTCTTAAAAGAGCTATCCAGACGATTAAAAGACTAATTTATGTCATGTAGAACGCTGAGTTCTGCTTATTTCTCCTTATATCTTACCTTCAAATGTATTCATTGATGAAATATTTGAGTTTAAGTGAGCGTTGGTACATTTCAAAATGTGGAATTTTTAACTTTAAACTTAAATTTTACACTATTTAGACATCCATACAACATTTTAATGCCGTTTTCATGCACATGGTGTTTACTTTTATATATTTCAATACTTTAATTCACTTTAAATACACTTATTAAGAAGAAAAATGAAAAATTTGTGAAAATTTTATGAAATGTACCAACAAAAAGCGTTTACTTGAGTTTTTTAAAAATTTGAAAATGAAAAAAACCGTTAAACTAGATATCAAAAATAAACAATTTGACTTGTTTAAACGCTAACTTAAATTAATTTGTGGTCGTTTTGCTGTGTTCTTAATGACCAACTGTAATATTAACTTATTTTGAGCTATTTGTGTTTAATTGTCGATGTTTGTTGAAGTTCAAAAATTTCAAGTAGAAGAAGAATTACAAGCGATTTTTAAGAAACTCCATCAATCCGTGGAAATGCCCAGTTTCTTAAAAATCGCTTGTAATTCTTCTTCTACTTGAAATTTTTGAACTTCAACAAACATCGACAATTAAACACAAATAGCTCAAAATAAGTTAATATTACAGTTGGTCATTAAGAAATGTCAGCAAAACGACCACAAATTAATTTAAGTTAGCGTTTAAACAAGTCAAATTAACTTCCACGCATCGCGTGTAAGTTATTGGTTTCACTCAAAATGCCCATTTTCGAGTTCACTATGTTCCCATCACTTTTATGAGAAGTTTTTGGTACCAAAATGTGCGTCTCGATGAGTAGATTCATAATCTACAGGAATTTTTCAATTTAAAGGCCATTAAAGGGGTCAAAAAGCCAAAAAACTGATTTTTTCGGTCATAAAATTTTGTAATCGGGGTCACAGCTTCACCATTAGACTTTCGGGAACTGATTCTTTTGCCATATGATCAGGCAACATAAGCAATTGGGGGAATGGAAGCTAACTTTTTGATATATGCAAAACTTTATAGACCTTTGAACAGTCAAAGTAGGGCCAAAAAACACTCAAAATTGACCATTTTTGGCACCGTTCTCGCTTGTATTAAGCTCAAATTGACTAATTCAAAAACCATTTCGGGGTATTTATGTCTAAAATGTATAGGCCAAGTTTCAGCCAATTTCGTCCATACCTGTGTCCACAAGGTCCATTTTTCGTTTTTTTGGGTACGCATGGCAGGATGAAGTTATGAAAAATTTTGTTTGGTCCTAATGGTCTCTAACCACCGATATACAACATAATTAGTCGTTTTTTACCAAAATTTTTATCTTTTTCCTAAAGTTTTTAACTTCCACGCATCGCGTGTAAGTTATTGGTTTCACTCAAAATGCCCATTTTCGAGTTCACTATGTTCCCATCACTTTTATGAGAAGTTTTTGGTACCAAAATGTGCGTCTCGATGAGTAGATTCATAATCTACAGGAATTTTTCAATTTAAAGGCCATTAAAGGGGTCAAAAAGCCAAAAAACTGATTTTTTCGACCCCCCAAAAATTTTTCTCGGTCGCGCTGACGCGCGACCTCGAATAATTTTAATAAATATATATTAAAGTTTTTTCAGCAAATTTCATAACTTTTATTTTTAGATTTTTTATTTTTTTAATTTCAATGTGTATGAAATTGTACTTTTAAGGGAAGTCTTGGATATGGCAGATGTTGGTGGGGGTTGTGGATGAGATGTTCAATTTCATCCACATTGAAATCATTTCACGACGAGTTGCAAGTACACTTTTTCATAGATTTTTCTCTACTAATTTAAGCTAAAAAATATAAGCTAAATTGTATACATCATAATTTGTTTTAAGCATATATTCTGTAATCTGTCTATGGAAAAAAAATTTTGAAGGTGGCGTGGAAGTTCGTGGCTTTCTACGTAAGTCGTGTTTTGTTTATTTTTGATATCTAGTTTAACGGTTTTTTTCATTTTCAAATTTTTAAAAAACTCAAGTAAACGCTTTTTGTTGGTACATTTCATAAAATTTTCACAAATTTTTCATTTTTCTTCTTAATAAGTGTATTTAAAGTGAATTAAAGTATTGAAATATATAAAAGTAAACACCATGTGCATGAAAACGGCATTAAAATGTTGTATGGATGTCTAAATAGTGTAAAATTTAAGTTTAAAGTTAAAAATTCCACATTTTGAAATGTACCAACGCTCACTTAAACTCAAATATTTCATCAATGAATACATTTGAAGGTAAGATATAAGGAGAAATAAGCAGAACTCAGCGTTCTACATGACATAAATTAGTCTTTTAATCGTCTGGATAGCTCTTTTAAGAGAAATTTTAACTCAAAGACGAAAATTTTGAAAAATTCAATCCGTGGAAACGCCCAACTCCATCAATCCGTGGAAATGCCCATTTTTGAAAAATCCCGAAAAGTCGTTAAATTTGTAATCTAATTAAATTACATATTAATTAAAATGCAGTCCAGTCATCAGAATGCACTGCAATCCAATATAAATGCAAAATAAATAAATAATTTCATTGTGTAATACTCTCTATAGAGCCTTTCCTCTCCTGCAATTATTTATTATCACTGAAAACACCAATTAAGCAAACATCCGAAAATTATCAATTAAAGCCAGTGAACATAACAAAATGCAATAAAATTCTGTGTGCGTTCATAAAGATAATGAAGAATCTGGACGCGTATCGAAAAATAATAAATTTGAATTGGCCCAAATAATCCCTCGAACACAAATGTGCTCCACATTTATTTATTTGTTTGCGCCTAAAGCCACAGATTCGCTTGGTGAAAATCTTTTGTTGCTCATGTATTGGCTTTTTTTTATTGTCTCACCATGTCATATAACCAAGAACGATTGCTGTTTGACGTGCAAACGAATAATTAAATGGAACGGAATGGAATAAGTTGGAGAATTAATTAACGTAGTAAATATAACAAAGTTATTAGCAACAGCATCAAAATCCTTATAATAAAAACATTGGCTTTAATGTTTAATGTTATGCTTTAAGAGTTAGAATATTATTTTTTTAGAGCCTACTGCTTACGTCAATAGAAATTAATTGAATTATCTTTGCTGTTTTTTGAGATTTTAAAGCTTCGAAATTTGTCATTTTGGATTTTTGGATTTTTTTTTGTACATTTTAGTGACTTAAATTTTGCTTAAACTCTTGTTCGGATTTAAACTTGCTGGAAGACTCAACTTCAGGCAATCTTACCGAAAAAGTTGTTTTTCTTTATTTACCAAAAAATTCAAGGCTGTAAAGACCTTCAACTTCACTTTCAACCTTCAAAAACACAAGAATCATTAAGATTTCATAACAAGAATCTTTCTCGAAGCATAAAAATTTCACAATTATTGATTTTTTGAAAATTAATCATAAATTCTCATTAAAAATTCACATTTTTTTTTCTTCTTTCGTTGCTGAAATAATTAATGCAGAGCAAGCAAGTTCTGTTATCATTACGTAGTTACGCTCATTCCACAATAACATGAAAATTCAAATGGAATAAAAAAAATCTAATGAAATTCTCAAAAAGAAAATATTTTCTATACGCAATAATGCTACAATAAAAATTCCTAGGACAACAATAAGAATTATGCAGAAAAATATTTTTGTTCTCTTTTATTTAATATCTCGTCAGCAACGGCATTGAACCAATTTTTTATGACTGTTTACCTCTTCTTGTTTGAAGAAAAATTTCATTGATGTTTTTTTGTGTTATTGAAATAAATGTTCGCCAAAAAGACGTATTTTTGGTTTATTTGGGAGATGTGGAAGGAGAAATTGTGGATGGGCTGTGTGTTTTGTTTGTTTTCATCGATATTAGTTTACGAATTGATTGTTTTGAATATTTGTTGTTTTGGTTGGAACCAAGTTTGGTGAACAACTCTCTGGCCGTTAAATTTTGAAAAATTTAAAAAATTTTTTGAGTTTACTAACACTATCAAACAATTTTTTAAAATAAACAATGTTAAATATCAACATAATTTGATCAATTTCTATGTCAAGAGTATGATTAAATGTTTAATTAATCTTAAATCATCATGATTTATGGTTTTAATTAAGATCCAGTGAATAAATTTATTGCAAAATGCAAATTTTTCTAAAATTAAATTTTTGTTGAATGTGTTCAGAAATTCAAATTTTGTACTTTAACGATAAAATAAGGTACCTTTTTGTTTCTGAACACAAAAAATTCGAACCGTTCGCCATACCTGGGGTTGGAATTTCTTTGATTTTCATATTCTTTTGTACTTTATTCTTAGTTCTTTGAATTTGATTTCCTATTTTCTCGAATTTCAATACCAAAATATCAAACAGCACAACAAAATTCTCAATTTTCATTATTTAACCTAAAATTCATCCAGCTTCAAAATTAACATCCAGAACAACCTCAAAAGATGCAAAATGTAACAAAATTTCAATCTCATCATCATCGCACCATGCAAAACAAGAATCACAAAAAGATTCAACCACTAAGACTTCTTTATTCCACGACATTGACAAAATGTATTTCATTACATTCGTAAGGTGTTTGAACACATTTCATTCTGGATTTTCTCATGCAGTTCTTTGAACTTTCTTGATATTTTTTGGCTGTTGATCTTCTCGTTTGTCTTCTTTGTTGCAAAAGAAAAATTTAATACTGTCAACATCCATAGACGATGAACAAATTTCTTCTTCCGCCTGTTTGCAAAAATAATAAAAATAATGAAATTTTTTTGTACGGATTTGAATCATTTATTATAAAATCAGTACGTACATCTCATTTCCTCACTTACATCGTAGCGTGAAAAATAAAAGATGAAAGTTTCATAGATTTTTGATAAATGACTGAAAATTAATTCAATTCAATTTAAATTTTTGACACAGCATGCAAAAAAAAATATTGTGAATAAATTATTCGAGATTTTGTTTCTGTCGTGTGTGGCTCCTTTGCGAAAAAATTGGACAGAAAATTTTGATTTTAAAAAATTTGGCTCATCATCTTAATTTTGCATTTAATTTATAACGTTTTTTTAAGTTTTTAAAAATATAAAATTTTGTATTAAATTTTCTGACAAACTCAACCTACACGACACACCATATTTTGAATGCAAAATAAATCATCGACAGAATAATGTTATTTTTTAACAGCAAAAAATCTCGGAAACGACAGTTTTTGTCTCTATAAAAAATTGAATTTCAGTTCTACGAATTTTTCGTTGACATTAAAAAGTTTCGCATCATGTCAATTTAAATTGACAGACAGCAGTATTCAATTTCAATTTAATAGCATTTAATAACATTTTGATCTGTTGTAATGCGATTTAATGTATACTTCGATTCTGGTTTATATTATTATTTTTTGCACTAGGTGTGGTAATTTTATGGTTTTTTGGAAGGGTTTATGGTAACTTTGTGAAAAAAGTTGAAGAGTCCCTTATGTATATTCCTTTAAGGCTTTATAAAATCGATAATCGATCACTTTATTAGCAACAATATTTCATTCATTATATTAGACCAATTTCCTTCAGACAACTAAAAAAAAAATTACGTAACAAATCAAATAGCAAAAATGACCTATAATTTAAAGCACGTTAGCATTTTGAATGCGCAAAAATCTAGCAAATGTTCAACATTTCATAATTTCCTATATGAGAAAATGATTGCTTTTTTCACTTTCCAATAGTGTTGGATGTAGCTTGCAAAGCGCAAAATATTAACGATTAAGTAATCTCCTCTAGTAGACCGTATGTATGAATAGCCATAAATACCCGAATGCACTTGAATTTGCCAATATCATGTAAGTAACGAAAAAAATGTGCATAATTATAATAAGTTAATGAAAAGCAGCACGACTATTAACAATTACTTGATGATATCATAATAATTATTATACATTTACGTCTGCTAATTGTTGTAATATGCTTTAAGAATGAATAATGGTGTTTTCTGCTGTGCTGTACATCATTTTCTTATAATAACTTTTTCATGAATTTTCTCTTCATAAAATTCATCATAAAAAGTTTCATCAAATTGCTTGAAAATTGAATTAAATATGGAACAAATGGGGTAATTGATGGAAATTATGTTGGAGAAAATATTTTGTGATCGTAGGACGATGTAATTAAGAATTGTGTAGGTTTATGCCAGTCTATGCAATTTTTGAGGGGAAAAATTATAAATAACGTTCAAAAATTATTTTGAATTTCAAAAATAAAATTTTCGTTGTGCTTTCAATCATAATAAGTTTAAAAAAAATCAATGCAAATTTAATGTATTACCTAGTATTACTTTACAAACAGATAATTCATATTTAATGTTCCTTAAAAGTTATACAAAAACAAAACAAACATAAACTTTTTTACAGCCATTGTTTCACTCTGAACTGTCAAGGCTGCCGGATGTATGAAACTTAATAAAATTATAAAACTTAAAAAAATATATGAGAAAAAATTAGCATCTGACGAAAGATTGAAAGATATAAACATCATATTTTTACTGTCTACAGCACACGAAATAAAAAAGTGATTATTAATTGAAAAAATTTCTTTTGATCATTCATTTTAGTCTCTGAGAAATTTCTCTCTGCAGCCAAAATTAGAAGAAATTCAATTACTTGAGTGTGTCTCTTTTCATTTCCATCCACCCTCACAGACATTGTACATTTCCTTTCAAATTTAAAAATGATGAATGATAGATTTATTTGTTTTGTTTACAATATCCAGCATGTTGCTACAATTTTTATTTTTTGCTGTGTGCTGAATTATTTTTAGTCTATTTTTCATTTATGAGAAAGTAAGTAGGAAGATATGGTCGTTAATGCAAAATTTTTTAAAAAATATTTCATTAAATAATTTGCGATAAATTGTTGACAAATTTATGCAGCCTTTAAAGTCATAATGGCCTCAACGACAGCCTTTTTTAATTTTAAATTGAAAATAAATTAAATTTCATTCATTGAAATTAAAGATTTTAAACCGTTTTGTAGCATTTTGGAACTAATCATAATTTGCATCAATATCATTCAATCTTGTCACAAGACTCTAAAATCTTAATGCACAATAAAATATCTTAACTAATTAACTTCTGAAAAACATTTTGTAAAGCATAAAATTGAATTAAATTTCTTCCTTCCTCTGACCTTACTGGCATAACATCACAAGTATATCTATATCATCGGAAGCATCGTCACGATTATTAAATTTGATACTATAAAAGCAATTTTTCCAAGGTTTTTTCATGATGTAATTATGAACATCTTTTATTGTTTCTCGTGTCTTTTTGCAAACTTTCCATCATCAAACTTTCAAATGCTTTTATTGCTTTCGTGAATGAGGGGATGTAAGAACATCCTCAAACATGTTGAAAAAACTTTCATGGCAAAAAATAAAGAATGTTTTTTTTGCGAAGAAAAATGAAGAGCACTTGTCATAGATGATGACTGTCTGGTACCCTTAAGGATGGAATCAAAAGAAGCAACACATTAAGTACAAAGAAGTAAATTAAATGGGAAGAACAAAAAGAAAATTGCGACAGGAGAGGAAGCAAAGAAAGAATGTCATTTTTATTTAAGAGGATGGCAGTGAAAGAAGCTAGATATTATCAAGGGATGGAAAGTTAATTACTTTCAAGGTATGATGAGAATGATTATGATATCTTGAGTATATTTTCAAGGACTTTAATCCTCAGAGCTCTTCAAGTTTCTAGACAACTAGTTAGTTCCATTCTGAACAGACAAAATCATCAAATGCCAACCTTGAATTCTATAATCTCATTCCAACAGACTTGACGCATATAAATGTGACTCTTTCTACCCTTGCAAAAAATAAAATCTGCTTCCATTTCCGATATTCAAACAGAAAGCTTGAATAAAGCTTTATGCATAAAACAGAGGGAGAATATTCATATATGAATGCGATAAGAATAAATTTTCATTAAATTCATATTCAGCTGGCGCCTTGGAAATTTCTCAATGTGACACGAGAAAATAAACTTTGAAGGCAGACTGAAAATGACAAAAGATGTGAGAGTCGAAGAAGAATAATTGAATTGTTGTTCAATAAGTGTGCAGGGAAGCTGAATTTTTTGTAGATTAAGTTGTCCTTTTGAGGTGATTTGGAACTAAATTTTGCATCAGTTTATTCAAGAATCTGGTTATTAGGTGGTCATTAACTTATTATCGATTCGATCTTGTAACTCAAACAAACAAAAGAATTCCCAATCCAGCAATAAATCGTCCATTAATTTCCAATAAAGCAAGTCACAAAATAAAAAAAAAATAGCAACGAAATTTTTCTGTGTGGTCGTTGAGAAATGGCGAACAATTTACAGACTTTATGGTTGCTCCGTCACATGCTCACACGCCATTGTAGCTTATTTACTTGAGACGCACGCACGAAATAAGAAATATTTCTTGTTGTTGTTGTGCACGCTACATTAATTTTGCACATCAATCAGCTGCACACATCATTATCTGTAGCATACATATATATATTAGTTTTGAGGAACAAGAGGGAATCGATTTACTTTAACTTCCATATCAATGTTAATTGCTTACTTCATGCAATAACGATGATGATGAAGTTTCATAAATGAAATTTATGTGTTTGTGCCTTCTTGTCTTGTAAATAAGCAATTTAACAATTTTACACTGACTTGATTCGAGTTTCGAAATGAAAAACAAAAAATTCAACTTTCATGTCAATTTATCGTCGACTTGCGCTTGCCATCATCAATTTTAATATTATTTTTATTTCAAATGTTAATGTTTCGCTCTCATTTGTTTCCGTCTTCACATTATTAATAATTTATGAACGAAATGAAAAGGTGAAATAATTTCTTATGAAATGCTTGAAATTGGATCGAATGACTTGATGAAATGAGAGATTTTTGGATGTTTGAAGTTACATTTATAAAGTCATTAGTGAATATTGAATTTTCTAGGAAACTTTTTTGGAAATTTGACGAGTGAAAGTGGAAAATTCAATTTTTAAGAAGAGATTAAGATTTTCAGTGAGATCCAGCTGTTGACAATTTGATAAAAACAAATTGATTAACGATAATCTTAATTATTTATTTGAGCTCTTCTTAAAGTCATTGAAATTATATAATTGTGTCAAAAATACTTCAGTTCCTTTAAAATCATTACACGAATTTCTGAAAAAAACCTTTCTGATCTCCAAAATAACCTCTCAACATCTTAATAAATCATTGAAGAAAATTCAAATTAATTTTCCATTTAAATTAATTCTTAATCATTACGCTGTAAGCTACTTCTTATCTAAAAAGCCATTTTGCTTTCAAAAATTCATTTTTGTACCCCAGTTCCACGGAAATCATTAAAATATTCTCAACTCAAGTTTCATAAACTAATTTTTTATCTCGAAAAATTCTCAGAACCATAACAAAAGAAGTATAGAAAATCACAAACTAGCTCATTGTTTCATTCCTTTCATCATTGCCTTAGGCATTTGAATGCCAATTTTATTTTGCACTGAATATGCATGAAGCTCAGAACTTTTTATATTCCATCCATCAGCATTTTTGATGTAACAACAATAAAAAATTGTTGCCTATTTAATATATAAAAAAATCTTCTAAAGTCAAGCTACACGCTGAATAGGGAGAAGAATGGATGGAATGCAACACATAGAAACAACCGCAAAAGCAATTGAGTTGTAGAACAATGAAATTATTATTATTTCTCTTGTTCCTTCTCCACTCAACATTTTTTTTTTTTGTTGTTGTATTTTCATTTAATTTATTCATCTGAAATGAAATACAAACACAAGAAGATTTTGTAGGAATGAGCATGTGGATATGCATGATAAATTAAAAGAAGAAAAAATTCTATATAATGAAAATGAATCTTTTTGTAGCTAACAAAAAAAAAAATCAACAAAATGGAAAGAAGAATGCTTTTTATGTGTAACAAAATTTTTCTGCTGATCGACTCTCTCACGCACTTAGAATAGTAGTAGTCTTGTTAGTGAGGAACTAAAGGAATTGATTAAATTTTTGTAATATACAACATAACCTCTAAATTGTTAATTTTGTTAAATCTTTGAAAATTTGAAGCTCTGAAAATCCCAAAAATCATTCAAGAATACATAATCCCCTCAAATGAGCTGCATCTCCCTAGACATTCACATGTTTCATGCTCATACCCAGAAAAAATTCTCTCAAGCAAAAATTCGTGAAAATTCATGCAAGGCAGAACAAAAAATATTTTTTACCGCCGATGAAATGTGAATAATTTTTTTTTATCTCGTGATGAAATGGAACTACCTTTTGTGGTAGGTGAGAGAATGAGCCAGGAAGATTAACGTAAAAAATATTACAAATGTATTCATTTTAAAAACAATGAAAAAATGGGAAGAGACTGGGTGGCTTTTTTATGAAATTTTTATGGCAAAAAAAGTGGAACTGAAATTTTTATTTTGTGGTTTAGCGAAACATAAATTGGATTTTTAAAGGTAGTAATTAAATGTACAGGATAGAAATTATTTTTTTGTGACTCCATTGCGGCTTTTGTTACTGGTTTTCATTACTTTATGCACTGAACTTTAAAATTTCAATGGACTTAAGTTGGATCTGTAATTTAGTAAATATCAAGTATAACTTAACCTCAAAATCTTGACCTAACCGATCCAATAAAAAATTTCACAGAGTTAAATCAATTTGCGTCAGCAGTAAATACCAACCTCAATAAAAATTCCCATAGACCCATTACTATGCACACAAAAAAAGGTTAACTTAATCAACACTTTAGTTTCAGTCCGAATCGAATGAGATTTCTCTGTCTATCCTCTTTTTCATTCCCAAACGAAAAGGGCATGGCAATCAAGATCATCCGAAAAAAATTCAATAATAATGAAAGAAAACAGAAAAATTTTCTAGAATAATTCAATATTCTGACCATTCATCATCTGTACATATTTTCCGCTCTAGTCCCCCTCCTTTTCCTCCGTCTCACTTCCATTTCATGTTCGTGAGAAATTTCTTTACTGTCTGCTGTACTACTGAGAAATTTCTTTCAATTTATAACCTTCTTAATGCCAAAAGGAAAGAAAGAAAAAAATTTGATAAATTATCAGAAAATGAGTTTTTGACCTGCGGCATATACACCGACATACATTGTATGGAATACTGTTGCTGCCTCGTGATTTCTTTGAGACTCTGTGATTTAAATGAAAATTTATTAAGTTTGGGCTATATATTTTTTGATTTTTGAGGTTAATTCATGCATCAAATTTTCAATAGACCATAGTTCCCTCACCTTGCACTAGCCTGACAATAAATTCATCCAATAATTGCCAACTCATGCACAATCGCAATAATAACAGCAATATTGATGAATAATATGAATAATTAAATTTTTAACTGTCGGGTGATCTACATACTATTTATAAAGCATCAACCAATGTCCTCTAACCGTATCTTTTAATAGTATGCCCTGAATGAACTTTAATGTCGCAATCATTTCCAATGAACTGAGAATGAAAATAAAAAAATGACAATAAAGAAATTTGCATATTTCACGAATGCTAATTATACGCCATGAATCAGTAGCCTCTTTTGATGCGTCAATAAAATATGCAGAATACAGACATATGCAGCACAAACTTTATATTTTTTGGCAACAATAAAATTTCTAATATTCAACATTTTTTTCGTGTATATTTTCAGATTGCTGTTCACTGAGCTGCTGTCGATATTTCATTCTATAACGGTAAGTTGAAAAATAACCTTTGTGTTAACATGTCCATGGTACATTATAGAGAACAAAACAGTGCTGAATAAAATGACTCAATAGCTTTAAGTGGAGTCTAATAAAGATATTAGCTTAAGTAGATGAACAGTTTGAGGAAATGAAGAAATTTAAAATGACAGACGAGTATTAAGTCATTAAATAAGTATGCTATGCTGATTAAAGTGATCATTTATGAAACAAAGGTTACATTTAGATAAGAAATGAATGATTCACAGATAAAGATAGTTTGTTGATCATCCTACATAATCTAAACTCTATCTTCCTCACATTCACAAAAATAAATAAATCATTCCTATTTCTTCAAAACTCAACAGTAATAAAGAAGAAAATTATTAGTGTGTGGATGACATATGCCTTTCTTTTTCCTTCATTTCTAGTTAAAAGCTCATTTTTCTTCGAAAAAATTAACAAAAGAAAGTCCAATTTAAATACAATGTGAGAGATTCACATGACTGATATATTCTAGCTCCAATTCATATGTACATTGTCTTCATTCTTTATAAATCTTTACATAGCATAGCAAAGCATAAATTCCATGTAAATATTAAATGAGATCAGTTATCGCTGTTAATGCATTGTGAAAAAGTACCAAGTATGGAAATGAGTAAGATAATTAATATTCATTCATTAGTTTCACTCTACGTGATCCGTTTCATTCTATGAATGATTGAAGAGTGCCCTACGTGTCTAAGTCAACAATACCTTAGTCTATTTTTAAATTATATATGCATGCATAACGTTAATGAAAATGTCCGCGATTGACTCGAATTTTGCATGCGAGTAAGCTCAAAAGTTCTTACTCATTCACCGCACGTTCCAAACCCAATATTGTGTCACCCATTTACATCACCTTTTAACATAAGGACTGCAAGTGTCAGTCATTTAATCTTAAGTATGTTCTCGTATCAACAATGTTTAAATGGTGAGGATGTGCTTGTATGAAATATGAGCAACATGACAAGCCTTTTTAATCTCCTGATTAATGATAGTGTTGTCTCCCAACAGGTATTTATAATGTTTACAAGCAGGTTGTGTGGATTGAAAGTAAAGATTATTAGTACACTCAAGATAATATCCATTTTTAAGATTTCTTGAGTTATGAGAAAAAATTCTAAATTTTTAAAAATCTTTAAAACTTAAAGTTTTTGAACTCTATTAATTTTTTTTATCGAACTTAACTGCACGCCGTAACCTTATAAATTTTTCCTTTCTTCTTCTTTAACAACTTTACTCTACCTTTCATTTACATGAAAACTTACATCATGTTAAAGTTCAGATCTCTGCGGTTTGCAACAAAAGAACAAAAAAGTACTTTTTAGTTAATAAAATATTTGAAATTTCAACCTTAGCATACATATTAGCAACCACATCATGGTATGTTTCACATACAAGTACATATTTACTTTTTTATTTATGCATGTGTGTACATGTACAGCACTCAACAACCATTTCCCTTATAATTAAATTTGAATTTGAAAAAAAAATAAAGTCGGTAGAATGAAAAGGAACAGTCAAAGAAGAGAAGCATGAAACCACATGAGTGCACATAATGCACACACTACAATGCTTGATCTTTAATTTAATCAAAAATGCATTTATTAAATGTTTATCTCGAATATGGCAAGTGCTTTTAATGTTGATGGCAGGGCTTATGTACATTCAGTGCCATATATTCACCTTCAATGTCCATCCCTTGACTCAAACACAACAGCATAAATAATACGATAATTTATGCATTTATGTGCTTATCACACTATGCAATAGCGCTATATACGATGATAGGTCAGTGACCTTTCGAGCGAGAACAAAAAAAAAATAAATTATACACATGAAAATTCGTTTATTTTGTCTCGTAGTGTGAACATAATCTAATTCCTAGCGGCAATAACAACATCAGACAGAACTTTACCCCACAACGGCATAGAAAGTGAGATAGAGAATGAGGCAGCATAAATTTACAGCTTTATGAATATGTAAAAATCAACGACGTTGAGTAATGACCCAGATTTATTCATGATGCTCAGAATATTATGTGATATATGAAAGTATCCATCGTCAATGAGCAATTATGAAAGAGAATAAAATGCTCAGTGAATAATTCAATTAACTATGGATGGCTATGGATACTCATGTGAAGAGAGGTTTCTGAGTGAAAATTTGATTGATTCAATTTGCGGCCTGACTGAATGGGTTTCATGAAATTTTCACATATATTATAATGCCTCAATATTTGATGCCATTCTTGATTAAATGACTTTATATGCCCAAATAAAATCCATTAAAAACTACTCAGTTGAGACATCATGTAAATATTGTCACAATACAAATTAGCGTGTGTATAGTGATAAATTTGTCAAGTAATCAACTTTTTAATTATGAGTTATAGGCGTGAGTCATTCAGGTCGTATTCCTCAATTTCAGTCGAGTAAGCTCATAAATAAGCATTCCGAATGTCACAAAAAATCATAAATTATGTCATAAAAATTACTGATTAAAATTAACTTTCATTAAAATCCACTTGAACTATATTTTCACTTTACGATTCTTTGACAAATGGCACATACAAGCCTCTAGCCTCTTGTGCTTGACCTTTATTTTTTGACAACCTTTCATTTCTTGTTCGTTTTCACTTTCTTTTCTTGTCTACATTTTCTTTTTAAATTAATTGAATGAAATTAGTCGTCATGTGTGTGTGTGGGTCTGAAATTTGTGGGTTTTTAATTTGTATCAGTTTTGATGATTAAGAAGTTTTAATTCAAATAAAATCAAAATTTAATTCAAATAAATTTTGAGAGTAAATGCCAAGTGAAACCACAAATTAGGGCTATATTCAAGCAAACCATCACTTTCGTTGGAAATAAGTATTTCACATTCAATCTGCAAATCAAACTTTATTTTTCATTAGAGATTAGAAACATTACAGCACTATAGTTTAACAATTTTTTTGACCTACACCTCGAGGGTTTTTCGTTTCCATTTCATCGCGATGAATAAATTTGTTCTACATACATTATACTTTCTATGTTTTGTTTTAGTTCAATGTCTTAATGCCATAGTTATTGTCAGTGCGTGGGACGAGCAATACCAAAGGTGTCAAATTTTTTCTCTAATTTCTTCATGTTCTACAAGTTTCTTATTGATTTATTTTTGAAAAGATTCATCAGTATGTTAATTTGACGTGTCTTGCTGAGTCATGTTCTTGTCGGCTTGTGCCAGAGCATTTAAATATTATTTAAATTTTTTAAGCTTAAACGACATTCCGATGACAATTTTTTGCTCCCATTAAGATTTTTTAGTAATGAACTGGGGGTGTGGATGGATGTTGAGTTAATAAGTGGAGCATGAGTAGCTTGACATTCACGTTATCGCTAGTATAGACAAAATTCAAAATTTTCATACAGTCCACAATAGTTTTCAGATTTCCGTTAAAACCTTCTTCCCATCCACAGTCATCTCACCTTCAACCTTCCAACTTCTGTTTTGTCTAAAAATGGATTTTTCATACCATCAACTGCTATGTTTTCACACGTTCTAAAAAGGAAATGTTTTCTCTTCACATGCTAGCTAATCTTTTAAGCTTATTTGATTCTATTTACAATGAATATTTTTTTCTATGCTAATCAGATATTCGATAAAGTAGACGATCAATCTATTAATAGCTTTATGAGACAATGGATGATGCTTTAATGGTGAAAATTAATCAAAGTATGATTAATTGAATGCAATAAATTCTCTCAATGACTTGTTAAAAGGTTTCTTTAGTAAGTATCGATGTACAGAAAATTTAAAATGTAAAATAAGACATAAATGCTATTAACTTAATTGCCCAGTTTCATAATTTAAGTTTGTAGGAATTTTATCTTCTTCTTTGATGAAACCAAATTGATTGAGATTTTTGTAAGCGCATTTTTGAGACCTTATCTTGTGAATTTATTTAAAACTTAATTTAATTTCGTGTGTTTGTATAAACATCTCCAAACAAATTAAAAGTCATAATTTCAACCTAGACACTTCCAATATTTTTTAACGTAATTTTGCTAACAAGAAACTTGAAAATTTCTCAACCTCTGTAAGATCCATAAAAGATAAACTCATGGAGAGAAAGAAGGTAAAAATTAATTGAAATGTCATGAAATTTTATACCTTCAGCATTCAAGAAATTCCCAATGTCATACAAACGAGGTGTGCTAAGTGCTGCTAATTACATACTAAAATCGATTGTTGATCACAAAAGTCGAGCTTTTTTTCTTTCTCTACTTTGGTAATAATAAATGAGAGTGTGAAGAAGATAATGACAATGTTCTGTAGAAATATGTAAATATTTGTGCTAATTGAATGCTGGATGTGTGAATGACAAACAGTGAAATTTTCACGGGAATTGAAGTCATTTGGAGCAACGAAATTTACTTGTGTGGTCAAATGAGGATTCTTTTTTGATGGACACTAACTAAAATGCAAAAGATCACTGACCTGAGTCAATGTTTGTAGCCTTGAGACTGAAAAAACAGCAAGCGAATTGTGTCACTAAAGTTCAAAAGTTTGCGACTACATTAAAATTTTTCTGCAACACAAAAGTTCAGAAAACTCAATTCCAAGTTAAAAAACTCATAAATCCAAGCTATTTAACAAGCCATGACCAATTTGCAGCTACAAAGAATCAACTAGTAAGCTATTAAGAAACTTTTAAAACTCCAATCAGCCGAGAAACTTGGTTCCATTTGATATAGCTATTATAATCATTTTTAATACAAAGGTTAGTTTTAATTTTATTTCATAATCCTCATGAGAATGCAATACATGAACTCGATTGTCAACAATCCATGTCTGACATGGGTTTTGTGAAGGAAAAAAAATAGAAATATTGCTAATGATTTATAGCATTTCATATGTGTACAACTTGGAAACAGAACTAGAAAAAAAAATTGTCATATTTTTTGCTCACTGCTAATTGCTTTAATTTTCTAGCCAAACAAAATGCATACAAGTCGTGTCGTAGCCAATGCTTTTTATTTATTTTCACAAGCTTTTTATTTTATTTTGTGTTATTTTCTGCTGAACTTTTTCTTGTTATAATATTTTGTACAAATAGCTTGAGAAACATTTAGTCTCTTTCACTCTTTCTCTATGTACGTTTGGAATATTTGAGTCAGATGTTTATAGAATGAGGTTTTGTGGATGCATACTAATATCTATTTGTTTTGGAGTTGTTTATAATTAATGTTCATTTAAGAATTAAATTTTGCAATCATTAAGTTTGCTCCAAAAATCACATTCCAAATAAGGTTCCAAAATCCTTCATATATAAGTTATTTAGACATCACTGATAAACATCCCCAAATTGTGGAAAATTTATAGAATTCTTGTGAATTATGCAAAATGTTGCAAATAAAAAAGGTATTTTATATGGGTCATGAGATTTTATCATTGCATCCAGGTACAAAGTTTCAGAGCTGTTATAAAAATAAAATTCAGCAAAAAGCCACAAAAATTTATTTCAATCATTAAAAGCCATTCAATTATGTGAAAAATGTTGCAAATTTTTCTCTCCATTAAAATTATTAATGGTCATTTAATTCCGCATCCATTTACACGTAGCAGAAAAAGCGCACAAACTTTTCATTAATATCATTCTCGAAAAGCTTGAAGGAACAATAGAATTTATTTTTCCATGACTTTTTTCATCTTACTAATGAACAATTAGGATTATGTGGAAGCTTAGCCTATTAAGTATAATGTTAGCATTCTCGATTGCATTTTTTTATTTTTCATTATCTCCTTCCGTATATTATTAAAGTCATAAACAATCGTCTGGTGATATACTTAATTGAAACGTTATAGTGATGATATAAATTGCAGTCAGCATGTGCTGCTAAGTAATTATTTACAAATATCTTGAAGAACAAAATTAAATTTTTTTAAGCTTCCCCCAAGTAAAATTTTGAGTACTCCATTTATAGCCACGTGTAGACCTTTAAAATATGTTAAATAGGAAGGAAATTTGTGCTAGCAAGTAATTGATTTGTATTGTGTTAAAGACGCATTTTTAAGTCTTGATTTAACTTAAAGAACAATTAAGTATCAATTTGACAAACTGACTATGTTTCTCACTCAAAATTCATGCTTATCACAACTTTCCTCGTCCATAATATAGACTTGTATAATTTTCACGAAACAAACTTTTCTTAATGTTATGAAAGCACCTCACATATATACAAGAAGCTCATTCCATTTCCAATCCGCCTTTCCGTTTCGTCCCCATCACAAATAAGAAAAAAAGCCCTAAAGAAAGAAAACTTCTCTGCCGGATGTAAAAGAAGAAAGGAAAATATTTTCTCTTTTCGCATTATGTAAACTTCTAAATATAGCTAGAATGAGCAAGATGATGACTGTGACCATGTGAATATTTCTTCCTCAATATTTTCTTTTTTACTTTAGTAACTGATGCGAATCGATGTAATCTCATTCATGAATTTTTATCCAACATCTTCTTCTTCTTCTTTTGGGAAAATATTTTTATTTGCCATTTGCTATGAATGGCGTTTCTGTTTACTCAAGTTGTCGGATTATGTTAGAAATTGAGGATGAGAAGATTGGAAATTGGACGATTTTGGCAGTGAATTTAATAGAATAAGATTGATTTTGATTGCTTTATTGCACACGATTTTTTCTATAAATTTGAAATATTTAGCATAAAATCTCTTCCTTCATTCATCAATATATGAATAATTTACCTCCCACTTTCTTCTAAAATACCAATCTAAATTTAAAATAAAATTCAAAAATATTTCAAAATAATAACAACCTTTCAAAACAATCCTCAATAAATGACCTCCAAGAAGAACCTCATCACTTGATAAAAATTCAGAACACAACATCGATTTTTTCCACCCATCAGTTCAATTATGTAAATTTTCACAGATATTTTTTTGTATAACATCAAAAAAAAAAGTTCTTCTTCTGCCTGAATACTTAAAGATAAAGGAATAAGTTGAATTTAAATTTTCATGTAGAATAAATTGTGTACATAAATAATTCATTGTTACATGGATGTCTTAAATACCCGTGAGACGTGCACAAGAAAAGTTTTTTTGTTCAGGATTTGAAACAAGAATTCACTTGAGATCATCGATCGAGTGAGATGAATGTGGTTTACAAGCAAAAGAATTTTTTGTGGCATCCGTTGGCGGTTCCAAGAAGATTCAACTCAAACAAGAAAAATTCATTAAAAAATCCTTGAAGAAAGACCAACTTTTGGGTATCTTAGATACCATATTGCATGCACATTTGACAGCAATAAAGCATATAATCAATTTTCAAGTTCAAGGTTATCACAACCAAAACATATTGTATAGTCTACTCATTACACATTGCCCATCCATTAAATCTCTTTCTAAACGATTAAATTTCATAAATGGCACGTTCGCGGTTTTGCTCATCCAACAAAAAAATATATAACAAACTATCTCACATGCGCTTAGCTATTTATGAGAAATAATCCACATCATTGGTATGTGATCATATGTGATGAAACAAGAGAAAACAAGCTGGCTGAACGTGTTAAATCTTAAATAAAAAAAAATCCACAGCCTAATCGACTCCATCTGTCGTTATGCAGATGTGATGTTTATGTTTCCGCCTTTTGCAGATTTTCGCTTTAAACAAGAAAAAAATTTTACCTCAAACTCAAAAAATTTCACTTAACCAAAAGAAATTATCTTTCCTTCTTGCTGTTTAATTGAGCAATAGATCGAGTGGTCAAGGAGGAAAAAATATTTGTTCAACAGAAGAAGCAAAAGTTGTAGACATATTGGAACTGACATATGGCTATCGACATAAAATCTTTGCTGTACAAATTTATTATTTTTTTTTCTATTATTATATCTAGTATCGCAAATCATTAAGGTCAGCGGGGTTACAAAGCAACAGCAAAACAATATTTTATGAGTCATGCCAGATTAAAATTTGAATTTCAATTATTTAGGCTAGTGGTGCTGAATATTTTCTCAGTTTTGTATGATAATTAGGATTGAAAATGACAAACAGCTCTTAAATATCCATTAAAAGGGAATAAATTAAAATTTAGCTATTAGGAAGTGAGACTTGAGGTATTATGTAAGCTAATCTGTATGCTTAAGTCTTTGTTTTAGTGCCGATAAAATTTGTTAGAGATGTTTGTGATTTTTAATGGTTGTAAAATGGATTTTATGATAGAGTCAAGCAATTATTAATTGTTGGGTATAGCTTTGAACTTTGACGGCTACTGACTTAAAAGTTGAGAAGAATTCATATTCTATACATCTTCAAATTCAGTATAGAGAGGATATGAAGATTAAATACTTTTGTTTCTAAGGAACCTAAATATTTGTGTAAATCCAAATTTTTTTCAGAAACCTTAAATATCAAGTACATGGTAACACATCATTATTGGCTGGTAAATCTAAAAAATAAAGCAATCTAAATTCGAGCTAAAGAAATCCAGCTGAGATTTTCCATGAAAATCACAAAAAATATTGAAGACTGTCACAAGCAAAGCAGTTCATGTCATTCTAATTTCCAATGACTTTCAGTCATGACAACACATTAAAGTCATTCTGTAGTCACCAACTAGTCCCATAAGCATGGATGGATAAAAATAAAGCATAATAAATTTCAAGCTAATCCTAATGAAAATTAATTTGTTAATGGCTAAGGTCAAGGACATAAACTTTCTTCGAGTGGATGTAATAACATAATGAGTTTTTTATGGCAAATTTATGTAAATATTACCTCTGTAAGGAACAGCACAAAATTATTCCTCCACAAAAATGGAGCATCTCATTAATTATTTATTGAAGGTACGAAAAAAATAAAGAATATTTTTTGCCTCGTTGTCGACTCATTGTCTCAATAGAATCCACAAAATTAATTCATTTTCCTTGTTTTCTTTCGTGTTTATTTCCTCCCATCATTGCTCCATACATGCCATTAATAAATTATGATTGACCTAAATTTCATATAAATCTACATATTATTTTTTACTTTGCATTTCTAATGTCAAATTTTCATGTGATATGATATTCTTGTAAAGATGTCATAAAAGAATTTCTTTGATATGATAATAAATATGGAAATGCCTCTAATCAAATCAATATTGTGTACATAAATATTATTCTATTTTTGTTTATTTTCTCGACATCCAATCAATATTTGGTTTGAGTAGGATGGGCATGTAAGAAAAGTTTAACTTTAGTTGTCCATAGCGCATTTGATGCTATTTTATTGCCACTTGTTGATCATCAAATTAAAATTGAAGCAAAACTTCAAATTTTATTGAAAATTCGAAAAAATTTAGTCTAATTTTAGACAAATCTCAATTCTTCATATAAACTCAATAAAATGAAGCCAAAATGTCTCCAAGACGACAATCCGTTTCCACAGAAATTTACATCGAGAATCTACTCAACCAAAAATTGTACAACAGCAGCAAAGTTTCAATTGAATACGACAGAAATAATTTTTGTGCAAATATTTTATTGAATTATGTCTTTGAAAACTTTAACATTTAAGGAAAACAAAACTGCTACGTGCTTTAAAGTTTTCGTCGACGGAAATCACGACAAAAACTTTTATGGCTAGAAGAAATTTTTTTTTCAAAAAGTTCCGCAACGATAATCAACAAGAAAATCTCGTTTTCCATCGATGTAATGATAAAAGTATCAAATGTAAGACAGCTTAGAGCTTTTTTCAAGCTGTGTACTAAAATAGAAAATGTTTCATTCCTTAATTTGAAAATTTTATCTTCGAGACGTGAAAAAGTTTTCATTTCTAAAATTAGACAAAAAAAATTATAATCAAAAGAACAGCACTTAATGGAAGCAACGAAATTTTTAAGCATCTGAAATAACATCAAAGATGTACGGAAATGGCAAAAATCATCCTTCCAAGAAGGTATTCGGAGGAGAAAATTTAATTAACTGAATATTAATCATTTAACCCTTTATCCTGCTATTAATCTCATTCTATGCTTTTAATCTGTTTAACAATTCACGTGATTAATCAATTTTCTGCTTCTTTGATTCCTCTCAGACATGAAAATTTAATAACTTAGAAATTATTATTAGCAATAAAGCAACACGAGCATGATTTATAAATTATGACGAATATTTTTTCTATGTCAATTTTTTATCACATTTCAGTCATAAATCTCGTTATGCTTGTTATACACGAAGAAAATTTCATTTCTTTGATATATTTCCACATGTGTCATGTTCATCTACACAATAAATCCTTACTTTGTATGATTTCAGTTCTGTTTATAAAACCATAAAGCTTTGCAGTCATAAAATTCAAGGAAATATTGCTGGAAGCTCTATGGATATAAATTAAATAAAAGTTTATTTAATTTCTGTCATAAATGACACGAGCAGAGGAAATTTTTTTAATGGAAGTTCTATGGAAAACATCAAAATGGAGATGATCCTAGAGAAAATGTGCATGAAGTGATTCTGGGAATTTGGGGAAATATTTTATGGTGATGAAATATTTGAGTGCTTTCTGGTTGGATGGATGTTCTTAGGAATTCTTTAAGTTGAGGATTTTTAGTGCTTTCTTTGAGAATTTATTTAAGTGTGGTCTGGTCGAAAATTGAATAGATTTCAGACAATATACAAAAATTTGTCGTACATCATCACTCATATTTCTACAATTTTTTCATCCCACACCCTTGTTCATCAATTTTTCCACCATTCACATAAAAATCCATTCCTAGAAATGCATTCTGTTGATTTATGAAACAGTAAAATAAGAATCTTCGAAAGTACATAAAAAATTTCACAATACTGAATGGTAAAAGTGCATTATCGAAAGCTGTTGAACAGAAGGCTTTTCATACAATTTTTCCATTATTGAACCATAACTGCAGTTTACTTTGTTCTTTATATAGTTCATTGTTCAGCTTCGAGTGCACATCTTGAGTGCGATAATGACTTTCTGTGTACATTATTTTGAGGTGGCAATAAAGAAAAATATTTCAAGCATATCATTGTGCACAACTGCACATAAATGTTTGCATTTTCAATTCACACCGACATGTCTTGTCTTCCTTTGCTGCTTCCATTGATGACATTGTATACATTGTGGATGTAAGCATTCTTTAAAGATAATGTGGTTGTGCTCTATAATAGATAAAAAAATGAGGAACATAACAAAGGAATATAAAAATAATAAAAAAGTGATGTAAAATTTCTTCTTTTTTCCTTATTATTCAGCTGTTCTAAACCTTCACTCAACCATGAACTATTTTATTTTAAGTACATAGAATATCGAATACAAATAATTCCTAATTGGATTTTTAGCGCATTTTTGCAAAAAATGACGCTTATAGTTTCACTTTGTTCGGCTGGCTGGCTGGCTGGCTGGCTGGCTGGCTGGCTGTATGAGCTCTGAGATCTCAGAAACCAGACATAGTTAAGAGTTCTGTTATGATGAATTATCTTTCTACTATCGAGTTATTCCGGCATCGCTTATTAAAAAATCGTTAAACGATCTACAATTCCTGTAATCAACGATTTAACATTATATAAGGAAAAAAATCGTTGAAAACCCCTCGATAAAAATTTGAATTTTTTTTTGACCGTTGGAATTTAAAAATTTTTTGACCGTTATTTTTGGTCGAAATTTTTTTCTTTCTTTTTAAAGGTTTTGTATTTATTATCAAGAAAACAGACTTTTCATGCATAGAGCATGCTAGAAAGACGGAATTTAATGAATTTTGTTATTATTATACAGTTTTTTTTTATAAAAATTGTATTTTCTTGCAGGATTTTTTGATGATAAAAGAAGAATTAAGGGATTTTGTAATTCAAAGCAATTTCTATTTAATCGATTTCTGATCGCTACGACAAAAATGCGCTTAAGTCCCTCGATTAACAACACGAGGACTTTGAACATTTTTTTTTTGTTTCCCACTTGAAAAGAATTACCGTGTCTCATTCTCATTATTGCACTCTGCATTGTACTTTTTTTTTACAATCAGCTAGTTAATGAACAAAAGAGAGGTTGATTGGTATTCAGTGCACAGCACATAAACTTGAAATAGATTAAATCAATTCAATTAAAGTACATAGTTGATAATGAAATATGTGACTGCTACTCTTTTACATAGTTGTAGTTAGTAGCAGATAGTAAATTGAATGGTGTGTAGGTTGAGATTGTATGAGCAATTAATTAGAGGATGTAACAAGGAAGCTAGTTCGAAGTTTGGATTTTACATTACTTTTATTTTGCAACTAAAGCAGTTTCCAATAAATTCAACAACTACCTCAGATCCCAAGATAGAATTTACCAATTTATCAGTTCTACTTATTGCTACCTTATTTGATACAAAATTAATGACTTAAAGGAAAGAATTCATTGATACAACACCAGACAATAAACAGTGTAACTACAGACACCCACAAGCATTGCTCATATGTACATTAGTAAGTACCGATTGCTATAATTTAACTCGACTAGACTTGATGACTAGTGAAAGCGTAGCTTTTTATGATCGCAATTATTTCTTTTCTTAAGGCCGTTTGAATATGAATGGTTATGAAGATGTAAACAAAAAAAAAATTAATAACATTGAAGTTTTAGTGGAACTGTTAATGCACTTTGGAATATTTTTTGATGGAAATGAAGCAGTTGGTGATGATTAATCATATGAGTCTACAAGACTTTATCTTCGACATGAAAATTCGTAATATCCTACATTTTTTAAGTTTATAAAATAATTTCGTGTTTCCACACCAAAAACACCTGAATAACATCGCAAAATTAATTCATATAAACTTTAAATGCTAAAAATTCACCCAAAAGATAATCAAATTCTAAAAATATTCTCAACAGTAGCAAATAAACACGTATAAAAACCATTGCAGACTTCTTACTTTAATTTTAAACACAGTCGAGGCTTTCAACGAAAACCCCTTTTACATGACACGAAGACATTCGTGCAAAATGTCGAGCTAATTACCAACTTTTATTATTCAAATTACTGAGGGTTGCCTTAGCTCAATTTTTGACACTATAAAGTCTGAGTTTAATCGATAAAATTTTGTTTGCAAATTTTTGAAAAGAGAATTTTGCAAATTTATCTGATTCCGTCCAAAAACCTCAATGTCAATTGAAAGAATTGAAAGAAAAAAATTATAAATTCAAGTCACAAATTTCCATTACTTCCAAAATATATTTTACCATTCATCCTATAAATTCATAAAAAATCATTTTAAAATGCAAATTTATAAATGAAAATTTTCTAGAAAATAAAATTGACTCAGCCACACCAGAACAGCCAATAAAATTAACAAAAAAATCATCGTCTCCATGCTATTAGGGCTTATCACGCAACATCAATTAAAAAAACTTTTTTTCCTCTCTTCATATTAAATTCATAAATAAATGCCTTCGGTGTGGTTTATGATTATAATTTCAAAAAATATTTCCGACATTATATAGCCGCCACCGACATTGCCTCTTTTCTCTCTCTTTTGCTTCATTTCCATTTCATTCAATAGACTTTTTATATTTTTTGAAGTAACAACTCAAATATGTGTTTTAAAAAATTACAAAACTACTTTTCATGCAACGCATGTGTAAAGTGTAGTGCTGATAATAATGAATAAGAAGAAGAAGAATGTAGAAAGCCGGGTGAAAAGGCACATAAATCAATATTGTTATTCGTGCAAAGAACGATACAAAGAACATGTAGACATTATGCTTGAACATATCTAAAATGCATTTCAAATGGAAATTAGAGAACATGAAAGGGAATCAATAGAATTGAGGATTTGAAAGTTTAATTGCATTTTTGAGAAGTTGGAAAGGGAAGCTTCTTGTGATGATGTTTTGAATATTTGCAGCTCATTCATCAGAGTTGTAATTTTATGAAATTTTGAGCTAATTACTCATTGATATCCTTAAAATTTTAAGACAATTTTGGCACAAAAAGTACAACTCTGATATCAAAAAGTGATTAAATTTCAATTAAACACTGTGCATGCAGCACTTTATACCAATCGAAATACAAGCTATATCTGCACAATCTCATCGAATTTCACATAAAATTTTCAATAAATTCCAAGACACATGACCTTCTAGTCACGTTATTAATGAATGATCGGAGACAGAATTGAATGAATTGGAAAAATTATGAAAACAATTTCACGGTCATTTCATGATTATCATGGCAACAGATTGATTGACCAGGATTCTAAAAATAAATGATTGATAATGGATAACAAGTATAGACATCAGAATTGTTTGATTTTTGCTGCTCTGATAGACAATTGCCAGTGAGTTTACATGAAACTTACGT
Source organism: Chironomus striatipennis (assembly GCA_026123125.1). Lineage (NCBI taxonomy): Eukaryota > Metazoa > Arthropoda > Insecta > Diptera > Chironomidae > Chironomus > Chironomus striatipennis. The sequence continues at coordinate 1,396,313 of CM047392.1, forward strand.
CATCGTGTCTATGAATAAATGGAAATTTCATGTTGATGCAAAATGGGAGGAAGCGTTTGTGATGTTTTCGATTCGGAAGTATTTTTAGAATTATTGGAAATATTGCGATGCAGTTTGTAGGTTTAATTAAAGGATTACTACGCAGCGAAATTGAGAATTGCAATTTGAAATTGGATTTTTTGTAAACTCTGAAAATCCCATTAAATTTTGCATGACACAAAACATCCAAAAACATCACAGCATCTAAAATTTCATGAATAGCTAAATCAATCATCAGTTTCCATTCTTATTGTCACCATGAGGCATTGCCATTGGTTACGAGACGTCTTTAAACAAAGCTCTCGAAATAGATACATAAGAATAAGAAGAGTCAGTCCGTCATGTTAATGAACTACTATAGACTGTTGCTTCAATCATAATCAACAGCAGGGTAATTTTTTTCTCTGCATTAATGTAGCAAGTCTTGTGTATATTTTATCGTATATTTAAAATAATGAGCACTGAGCAATGACTATATGGTCAACAAGCGGAATGGGTTAATATGTATATAGACAGTCTGTAAACATCATCATCATGACTTTGTGTAAATATTTGACAGACAATAAACAGCAGATTTATTGATTGAGATGAAATATGAGGCATACACAAAAAAAAAAGTTGTTACAGATGATAAATTTTAAACTTTATGAAATTAAATTGAATGCCTTATTAAGCCACAACATCATCATCTGATGATAATCGTTGTAATGATCGTTATGAAATCATGGAAAGTAAGTCAGCAACCGACAAACGTAAATCTTTAAATTTATTGACAATAATCCTCTCATCACGAAATGTGGATTTCAATAAGCATAACAATTGATGATTTTTATGTTTTTTGAGGTTGTTTGTAGGTTGGTGGGATGATCTTAACATTTATTGAGCATAATCTTTAGAAATGTTATTGAGCATAATTTGTCGGATTATTTTCAACAGCATTAGCTCTGATAACCTCAAAATTATCAGCTGTTCTTCAAACTCAAACCTGTACAGACACTTAATAAGCTTAGACATTAATTTCACATGAAAAATTCATGCAATTAGAAAAGTCTGAAACTTTTTCGTCTACTGTAGATTTTCATCACATACCACAGTCTCAATCAATCAAACTCTAATCACAGCATGTGTCAATGATTAAGCATCGTTGAGTGACTTTAATGAATCAATCAATTTACTGCTTTGTATTGATTTTATGTTGTTGATACTTGGAATTTCTTTGTTGAGATGCTTTGTCTTGAATACAGATGAGATAAGGAACTTAATTGCATCATATATGCAGCATATCACTAATTGACGCCATGATCAGATCATGATAATATTGAGTCATTAAATAGAGCAATCTACATCAAAACAAAAAGCTTTTCTAGTCAACAATCTGACTGGATCTATCCAGTCAAGCAGAATCGACTGATTTGCATACGCAAATGTTCTTCAAATTGTTTTGAATTTCAATGAACTTGACTCTGCCTCATGAACTGATAATAATTTGTAAACTTAAAGTTATAAATATCTGCACATAACACTTTATAGCTTCCTGATTTTGACGTGATTAAACGTTGTGATTTTTGTTTAAAAACTGCCTCAACCTTAATACTGATAAACTAAATTTTAATCGATTTTAATAAAATAAAACTGCTTTAAGACAATTTTATTAGCAATTTATATATTCAGCATGTCGAATTAGTACTAAATTAAATTTTAATTTTTAATCAAATCATTGTGGAATCTATGCATTGTGGGAGGTATTTTGGTGAATTTTGTCTGGGTTGTTAGTTAGAATTGTGGATATTGTAGACATAACTTGATAACTTGAACTTGCTTTAAGCTAAATTTCTTAATAAAACTTTTCTGAATTCTCTTTGCTTTTAGGCATTAATGCTTGATATTTACCTAAAATCATACACTCCATATTGAAGATTCAGTCGTTATAAACCTAAATTACGACATGGTACTTTTAGATTTGGAACACTATTAAATTTAATCTCTCATAAATTTCCATTAGCTGTAAAGTTTAAAATTCAATCAAAACAACATCCAATAAATCCAAAATGAAATTCGATAGGCAAATTAGATTTTGGACATCAAAAAAAAGCATAGAGATATCCATGTTTGGCAATTATTTCGATAAATTAATTTACAATTCAATGCATGCATAAAAGGAATAACGACATGTTTGTTGACATTTTCGAATAAAATAGCTTAATTTGTTGCATGGCTAGGCACGTCATTTATGGACAACTGTTTGACACATCTTGTAATCTTTATTATTAATACAAATATTCTATAAAAAGTAATCGCACAATAAATTTTCGATCATCATCCAATTGGTATTGACTTATGGCAAACCTTTTAAAATTCAGTTTGCTTACTACAAACAAGCTTTTGTGTCTAATTTGTAAAACAAAGCAGAAAGAGCATCTTAATTGGGCAAATGCCATCAACTAAATGAAATTATGAATGCTTCATCTCCATAAGTATTCCAAATTTAAATTCCAAAATGTTCAATAAAAATCCAATACAATGAGCGTTGATTCTGCCTCACCTTCCCTATCATCGCTTGACATCAATGAATAGAGAGTAATAAATAACAATAAACAATAAAAAAAGATTAGGAATAATTTTTTGACGCACTTCTTTATTGGATTTTCGAGTATGAATGGATATGCTTTTGTGCTGAGAATTTAGGTGTCAGAATCACAGTTGGTCTATTGATATAGTGACAGAAGCTATTATATATAATCCAGCAAAGACAAGCTCTAGTCACGAAAGATCAGAAAATACCAAGAATCACACCTGTAAACTGCCTCACAGATCGAAGAAACTCATCGATCCGGAAGACTAGTTGTAGACCAACTGCATTGAAAATTCCTGAATTTGATCATCCAGCCAATTAACCAAAGAATTTCATTTTCAAAGTAGAAGAAAAAATTCCAAGAATGTTCATCATTATCAAAAGCTATGACTTCTTGATCATGTATCCAGTCAATTACACAGACAATTTATGATTCATTTATACAATACATGACATGTTTATAGCAATAAATAATTCCAAAAAAAATCTGTAATTGTAATATTGTTGGTATTTATGATATAATGGAAGCTAAGCTCAAGATTGATAAAATAAAGCAACTGCCTTAACTAATGAATGATTATGAAACCAGTGCATTAAAAAAATATTATTCAATACATTTTTTTTGTGTGTGAAGCATGTGAGAAAGAAGGAAAGTAAAAGAAAGAAAACTTTCCGGTAGTTGTTTGTGTTTGATTATCATAATTTCTTTTTACTTCGTGTTTGTCATTCCACGTATACACAGCATTAAATATTAATAGCATCAGATACATTCATGTGTGGTTAGATATAGATAGAAGGCAATTTGAATCATATACGAGGAATGGAAAGTGTTCTTAGCAGGATGAATAGCTGGCAATCGACACTCATGAGCTTTTGTTTGCAAGTCAAGTAAGAAAGAATACAAGATTACAAGTTCAGCGTAATATAGATTTATTGTTCCTTAATCTAACATAATTTCAAAAAGTAAAATCAGAATGACTTCAAAATTGGTCAAAACTCATCAAAATAAAAATCTAATTCATAACAAACCAGACTCAAGACCATTAAAGCAATCAAGATTTAACCAACCTTACCAAATGACGGTGGAATCAACTCATACTTTTCCTTTAAGATTGTGTCGCCCTCAATCAATTTTTGACGCAAAATGTATGCATTTATTCGATTTGAGACAACTAACTGACGGATATTGTTCTTTCCATAAGTACTGGCACGTAGATCTAATTCTTTAGCCATTCTGTTTAAAAAATAATAATAAGCTATGTTAAACATTTGATTTAAAAAAATATAAAATAAAAATTAAACTTACCTTTGAATAATTCTTCGTTCCTCTTGGCTGAATTCAGCAGAAAATATCAAGTCATAATCAATCTGATTTCTTTGGTAATTCTCTAATAAATTTTGGAAAAAATTTCGATCAAAATCATCATTCTTATTTGCTGTGCATTCATTATTGCCAAAACCTCGACGTCCAATTTTTATTTGTGATTCGATGGGGTCAATTATGCCATTTCCATTAGGCCCTAATGATCCACCTTTCCATCCCAATTTCATTAGAAGCTTATAGCCAAGATTATCTTCCTGAATTTGATTTGGTTTTGTATTGCCGTTAACTGACACATTTCCAGTCTTTTTAATTTCGTCCTCAGCAGAATAATATCGTAATTTCGTCTTAATTGTGTAGCAGTATTCACGTAAAACTTTAAGAAGTTCTTCATCAGCTGCTTTTTTTGCCAACATTTCGGATGCACCAGTACCCTCAGCGATGATTCTACCCTCAAATACATACCAATAATTGTTGTTGTCTTCATTGAACCTAATGTCAAGCTTTCCTACTTTCCCCATATATTCAATCGTTTTCCTTAGGCAGTATTTTATGTCATTCTCTTTATGGCTCTCAAAAACAATTACATTTCTCAACAAGAACTTCTTTTCGCATTCATTGATCTTTATTGGATGTTGAAATGATCGATAATGATAAGGCGTGTAATTGTTATTAATTGCAAAATTCCTTGTTCTTTGAAAAGCTCCAAATGTGTTATTGTACTCATAATTCATCCTCTAAAATTTCTTTTTGTGTAATTTGAAGAACTTGATTGACCAATAATAAGAAAATGTATAGAAAAAAAAGAAAAGTTGATTTTAATTATTTATATTGTGAAAGTTAGGTAGTAATTCAGGTAGATAAAAATCAGGAAACTTCAATTTATTACACAATTCAGATTTGTTTAGTTAATTTACTCACCTAATTACTTTATTTAAATGAATAAAAAAATTTGTAAAACTTTTATTGCGAAACAGGTATCAAAAATCAGCAAAATCTACTCAACTGAAGTTAGCCGGAAAATCCCAGCCGGAATTTCGGCAGACCATTTCGGCAGACCGTTTCGGCCGAAATTTTAATATTAATTTTTTCAGTTATCCGCCTTATTTTTTCGGCCGACCAAATTTTTTCGGCAGACCAGATTTTTTGCTGACGGATTTATTTTTATGGATTTATTTTTTTCGGCCGACTAAATTTTTCGGCCGACCAGAATTTTTCGGCCGATCATTTTTTAATTAATGAGATTTGAACACAGGAGCTTTGGGAGCAAAAAAAAACTTCTTTCTAAACACTTAAGCCAATACTTAAAATTTTTATTTTTCTTGTGTTTGGCTAAATGACATATTTAAATGATAAAATATTTTATTACATAAAAAATTCATATTTATTATTTTGTAGAAATTATATACTTCACAAATCATTATTATTTTTTAAAAAAAATATTTCGGCAGACCAAAACTTTTTCTAAAAATTTCTTTTTTTCACAACTCCAATTTTACACATTTGGTTCTTATAAATATATATGTTCATAGAGGTTCACAAAAAATTAGGCTCATTGGAAAATTGGAATTTTCAGCTTCTTTATTTACATTTACAACATTTTTAAAAAGCTTTGGATTTTTTTTTAAAAAAGATATTTGAAAAAGAATTAATGTTCACATTTACAAACACTTTGCTTATGTGTGAAATTATTTGATACCTTTTGACATGTGTCAAATATTTAAAAAAATTACAAAAGTCCTCGTTTATATCGAGGGACTTCAGCGCATTTTTGACGCAGCGATTAGCAATTGATTAAATAGAAAAGAATGTCGAGTTTTAAAACTCTATTGCTGTTTCTTTAATCATAATGCATTTCAATAATAAGTTTAAAACTAAAGATCAAAATTCCTTTAAAATTGATTTTTATAATGTTCAATGTAAAAAATAGCTTTACGATTTAACGGTTTTTTGAAATTCAAAATTTTCCGTTAGCGAAAAATTTAAATTTCTGAACACATCCATTATTTTTCAAATTTCTAAACGCACTTATATTTGTTTTGTATGAAAAAATAAAATGTTAATTAATTAAGGTGTATAAAGAAAAAATTTAATCCGAAATAACGGTCAAAAAATTTCAAATTTTTTAACGGTTAGAAAAATTTCAAACTTATCATTAGCATAGCTTTGCCCTGCATTGTTTACATATTTTTTTTGAAATAAAAATCTATGAATTAAGCTATTTAATGAGTGTTTTTTGACTTTTCAATATAAACGGCGGGAATAAAAACATTCAATGAAGCTATTAAAACAATTCCGAGCTTGCTACGAAGTCTAGATCAAGAGATAATTGGGACCCGAACGACCGAACGACCGAACGACCGATCAAAGTGCATGATTGAGCTTCCTTTTTGAAAACAAGTTTTCAAAAATGCGCTAAAAATCTTTTTTTTTTAATTATGGTGCAAATTTAACATATAAACAAAGTGTTTGAAAATGTGAACATTATTTTTTTCAAATGCCTATCCTTTTTTAAAAAAAATCCAAAGCTTTTTAAAAATGTTGTAAATGTAAATGAACGCTTTCAGAGAAGAACGTGATAGAAAAAACCGGTCATTTGAAATTTGAAAATTGTTAACCGATTTTTGCAAAACAAATGCCTAAAAAAATTTGCTTTAATATTATTGATTTAACATTTTAAATTGATATTTTAATAATATTAAAATATGACAAATTGAATTTTTCTTTGTAAACAAAATTTTTTAGGCATTTGTTTTGCAAAAATTGGTCAACAATTTTGAAATTTCAAATGACCGGTTTTTTCTATCACGTTCTTCTCTGAAAGCATTCAAATAAAGAAGCTGAAAATTCCAATTTTCCAATGAGCCTAATTTTTTGTGAACCTCTATGAACACATATATTTATAAGAACCAAATGTGTAAAATTGGAGTTGTGAAAAAAAGAAATTTTTAGAAAAAGTTTTGGTCTGCCGAAATATTTTTTTTAAAAAATAATAATGATTTGTGAAGTATATAATTTCTACAAAATAATAAATATGAATTTTTTATGTAACAAAATATTTTATCATTTAAATATGTCATTTAGCCAAACACAAGAAAAATAAAAATTTTAAGTATTGGCTTAAGTGTTTAGAAAGAAGCTTTTTTTTGGCTCCCAAAGCTCCTGTGTTCAAATCTCATTAATTAAAAAATGATCGGCCGAAAAGATTTGGTCGGCCGAAAAAAATTGGTCTGCCGAAAATATTTGGTCTGCCGAAAAATTTTGGTCGGCCGAAAAAATTTGGTCTGCCGAAAAATTCTGGTCGGCCGAAAAATTTAGTCGGCCGAAAAAAATAAATCCATAAAAATAAATCCGTCAGCAAAAAATCTGGTCTGCCGAAAAAATTTGGTCGGCCGAAAAAATAAGGCGGATAACTGAAAAAATTAATATTAAAATTTCGGCCGAAACGGTCTGCCGAAATGGTCTGCCGAAATTCCGGCTGGGATTTTCCGGCTAACTTCAGTTGAGTGCAAAATCTGAGGTTTGACAGTTACAGAATTTTTTAAAAAATATTTTGAAAATTTTGTAACATTTTGAATTTTTTTAAACCGTTAAAACCAATAATTCGTCAAGACAAACTGTTATTCAGACCAACGATTATCATTATTTTAAGTTCTTTGCCGTTCTTTGTATTAATGAATGGAAAGTAAAGCTAGTCGTTCTGTATAGAAGAAGATTTAAATTGTTAGTTATTTGCATTTATGATGAGTTTTTAAGTAAATCCAGTCATAAAGTTCAGAATTTATTGAATGCAACGGAAGTGCATTTACATGTTGGACATTTTCGGTCTGTTTGATCTTTTAAGCCGCACAAGAAGCTACAAAAATTCTTGAACATTAAGTTTCAAAAAAATTAATTCTTTAGTCAAAATTAATGACAGCAACTTTACTGTCCTGATGAGATCATTAAATCCCAAATAACCACAGACTGAAATTCATTTCCTAAAAAGCAGTTCCAATTTCTATCTTAGATTCCACAAAACCACAGTCATAAAAATTCCAAAATAAATCTCAATAAAAACTTTTCGAATCCCCTAACCACAGAACCAAACCTAGATGTCACAATGCCTATGTGAAAAAAAGCAATGAATGAATAAGTGATAATAAATTATAGAGCATTCGACCTGTTATGGTTACTTGCTTACTATCATTCTCACATCTATTCATGCTTATAAAACTTGCAGCTTGTAAGTCATACCGTAATTGCTGTTTTATGAGTCTAGCAACTGAAGTAGATAGGAAGGAAAGAAAGAGTAAGAGAAGTGTGAGGTATATGACAAGGAAAAATAAAGAAAACAAGTTTGAGGAACAAGAAGGTAATATTTATGGATTTATGGAACAAACGAGAAAAAAGAATTTCTTTAAGAATGAACTTGACTTGATGACATAAATATACTTCTTTGGAAGTCTTTTGTAGACTTGAAGCTTATGTGTATGATACTTAAGAAAAGAATTAGAATGCAGAAGCTCAGAAATTTGAGGACTAAATTTCAAACATCCAAAATTCAATAAAAACAGTTGAAAAAAAAATAGATCTCGTCAAAAAATCAATCAAAGCTTCCAAACCTTGAAATTCAAATTTCAATAACTCAAAGGTCACATTGGGAACCTGATTTCTATAAACACTTTGGGTATATCCCGGAAATTTTGGTTTATTTTTCATAAATTCATTCTTTCTCGCTGTGTGCTTTTGACACACATAATATCTCAACTGACATGTTAATAAAAATAAAAGCTGAGGTTTTTGGCATATTGGCACATATTTGAGCAGTGACTTCTCAATTTTTGTTATTTTTCATTTACATAAAAGAAGTTAAAAATAAAACTGAACAGGCATTTGGCAGTTATGACATCAGACTGAGAGTCGTACGATAAAACTTATTTTTTGCAAAGGAAATGAATTTTCTGGTTTTTTACCGGTGGTGGTATGGAGTATCAGGAAATTGAGTAAAAGAGTTTCATAATTTATGAATTGGAAGTTGTGGATGGTGATTTAATTATAGCAGAAAAATTTGCATGGAAATTGAAATTTGAGGAGTTGGACCATAAATTTTGATATAATTTGAGATGGAACTGTATTATTGATTTTATTGCCAATGATTTGACATTTTTGTCACCGCACATGCCACATGTTCGCATCTAAACCACAGATGGTGAATTTTTTGTGATCAACAACATCATCACTGACAATAAACGTTCAAAACAAGCCATTCAACCTTCCAATTTCATTGACCCAACTTTCACTTTCAACTCTCGTTCAATTCCACCAAAATAAATCCACATGCGAAATTCTAATAGCAAAAGCATTAACAATTGACAAAAATTAGCACATTGAAAAATCACGTCACATATTTCGACACTAAAATAATCCAAAACGGTGTAAATCACGCATGAATGAAGTTAACACTCATTAAAACAAAAAAATGTTAATTGCTGTGACCAATTGCGTACGATTTGATTTGACCGTGGAACTAACAGCTGCAAATTTTATGTAATACTTTTGTGTGACATTGCAAGATACTTCCTCATATTAGATGATTGTAATTAGACAATTTAAGTTAGTCACAAGCATTAAAAGTTTTATTAGCATTCATCACTTTATAGATCCTAATCAACTTCCAAAATATTTAATATATTTGCAAAAATTATCACTCAAAAGTCCTCCAAATGATAATCGACACCAATCTGATTATGAACATAAATAATTTTCACATTATTAAATTTTATTTGTACATAAATCGATTTGGCGTTTATTGATTTTTAAAATTATCATGCCGACAGATGGAAGAAGAAGGAATTGGCCCATTAATGTCAAAAATCAATAAATCACTCAAATATGATTTTGTAACCTCAACTTTGGCTTATGCAAATATTTAAGTAGACATTAAGTGTGCAATTCAGATTCGTTAAAAAGAATTTTCATTTGGAAGATCTGCAATAATCGACAGACACAGCTCAAGCAGCGATGATGAAATTTTTTCGTAATTAATTTTTTATTCCCGTTGAAATTAACTTTTATGTGAAATAAATCAATGAAGTTATTACATTTTGTGAAAATTTTATTGGCTAATAATCGCAATTGCTTGCTATTATTAATTTCTGGAAATGAAAGAAAATCAGTTGAATGGAGGTCTTGTAAGACTTCATTTAGTAAATTCGTTCTAATCTGCTTTTAATGAAATCTGTTAAATACCGTTTAGTTTTTGTCCCGAGAAGCAAATGAATCAATTTAATGATCAATTCTATAAGCACTAACTTCAAGAATACAGCAAAAAACTTAAAATTATGCAGTTCGGAATGAAAAAGAAATTGAAACAAATGAAAGATTTACATAGAAAAAAAATGTTTTAATTGATAAATGCATGAAAAATTCCGCATTTCAAAAATTAAATCCCATGAAATTGTACATTTACATCGGTAATTCGAGAATGAAGGAATGAGAAAAACTTTTTCTTACATTTTTCTTTTCTTGTTTTTAATTTTCCATTCGAAATGGAAAGAATTTCATGCAGATTTATTTTTTACGGATTTTAAAAAATCTATGAGGTGATTGAACCTTTTAAAAATTGAATTTTAAGTGATTCTTAGTTTAATTTCTATTTCTTTTTTTTATGACAAAAAAAGTCTGCTTGGAAAATTGACTTTAAGTTTCAAGTGAATAATTCTCGTAGAATTCACATTCTTACTCTATAAATCTTTCAAGCTTCATATTACACGAGATGACGATGAACAGAGAATGTTTTTTTCTGAAACGGAATCTTGTAGAAAAATTGTTTATTTTTTCGTACTTAAATGTGCATGCAGCAGTAAGGAAAACATTTTGGTTGATAAATTTAAATTGATGCGAAACATTTGCTTCAGAAAATTTTATTTCAATATTTTTTGCCTCAAAATGACAATGTGATGCAATGATTTTGCTTCTTAAAAATTAAATAAAAAAATTCTGCATCAATAAATTTAATGATGCAAAAAATTTCATTGCAAAAATGAAGCAAACTTTTCGCATCACTCAATAAATTATCTTCAGGACTTTAAAACTCCTTTAATGCGCATCAGTTACAACTTAATCATAAAAATTCCCAACCAAAGCCTCATTCCTTATTCATTCTTCTATTCCATCCCCATTCTCGACATGAAGAGTCATTCGAATGAAATTCAATACATTCTTATTCCATTTCTCGCATAAACATTTCCCGCATTAAACAAAAGACACGTAAGGAACTTTCTTTATTATTCTTTGCTATTATTTTCCGATGACTCATGGCATCCAAACATCTCAATCCATCCATTCGTATGTCCGTATATTTGGCAACTCAGCTCAACTGACAATGAAAATTTCTTCTTTCCATTTTTGTTTTATTATTTACTGATCGGATTTACACGCGCGTAGCGTTTGTATAATGGATACGATACCAATAATACTGTTTTGTTCTCTGATTTCAAATGTATCAATTCATTGAAAGCTAATGATGAATTGCCTTTAGAAATGTTTTTGTATTGACACACAATTCATTGAGTATTTCTTTTATTTATTTACTTTCAGCGTGTAACATTTTGAGGCAAAAGTGCATCACTTAAGGACCAACACGTTTACCCGAATTTTAAAAGCTACAACAACCACGAAAACTAAAAATTTAAAAGAGGGAAAAATGCAATGTGGTGTTGAGACAATGAATGATTGCGAGAGATCCCCAGGACGTACAGGATTAAGAGTTAATTTCACAGAAAAGGGTGAAGTAAAGGAGCGCCGAGAGAAATTCCTAACTGCTAAATATGGAACACACCAAATGAGTCTCATCAGAAAGAGATTAGCTGTCGAAATGTGGCTTTATGATGAATTACAGAAATTGTTTGATCCACCAGTAAGTATTGTTTTTTTGGTTATTGACTTGAATATGCAGGAGAATTGGAAGTTTGTGATTCAAATCATCATAAAATACAAGATTAGAAATATTTGGCTTTTCCTAGAATGTTTAATCCCCTATCAGCAGTTCAAATCATTTCTGTAAATCCTCATATCATCAGACATACGCGAGCATGTTCATAATTTAATTTTCATTCTGTCATCTGATACAATGTTCAATATCAATGGTATAATTAGATTTATTAACAGTCAATTCTATTCTGAATTGATGCCATAATGGCATGTCGTTGTTCTGTGAAGTATTAACATCATAATATTCTCGATGCAGCAAATACTTATGTGCCGCATATTAACATTCATTCAACAGAATAATGGGAGAAGAAGAGATAAAAATCGATAATGTATGGAGATGTGGGCACATCAGAATATTTAATGTACTTGTTTCCGAATTTATTCAAGCTGATTTTTCAAATTGGTTACTCGTCCACCCCAATCTAGCCAAAATTTCATAATTTGACTTCAGAAATTCAAATCCAATGAAAAAGCAACCCCATTTCATTGGCAGTTCCTCGAAGACTCTGGGTAATTTATTTTCGGTTCAATAACAACATTTTTGATCATGACACATAAAAATACCATAAATTATGAACTTATGTACGCTTCTAATGCTACAAAAGAGGATGATGATGAACGCTAAGCCTTCCTTTTCTTCATTTCATTTTCCATTTCAACACAATCTTTATTTTTATTGTTCTCTTTATTTATTTCCAGAATGAAGCTGTGGATGTCGATATCGATGAAATTTTAGACATGGATACAGATGATATCAGACGGTCACATTTATTTGTAAGTTCTTATTTTTTTTCATTCGATTATTTTGCAGAAAACATTAAAAGTCTTTTTAAAATATCACGTGGACTTGAAATATCAGTCGTAGACGAGGACTGTACATTCGTTGAACTTTATGAGCAAGTGGTTGCATAATTGGGTGGAAATTATATGTAACTTAAATGCTGCAACCTTTAATGTTGTTTTTAAATCTCTAGGGAATGATATTTTGAAGAAATTATAGGGATGCACTCCAATTGAAGCTTGATTTTGTGTATATACTTTTGATTCCTGCAAATTAAAATTCCGAGATTTACACATTATTATAAGTACAACATAATCCCTTAGCAAAAATGAGCAATGATTCAAACTATAGCTATAGTAATGCTCACTAAATGTTATGAAAAATTTATGTGCTGTTTCCTCAAGAGACAATGACGTGCGAAACGAGCAGTCAGTCAGAAGCAAGATAAATTGTATCTTTTTTGGAAAAATCTTTTGTAACTGTTTTGTTTGTTAAATGGTGGTATATCAGTTGCTATATGGCAGCTATGAGATTTGCTATCCTTAGAGTCTTCAATAGTCTTCCTTATGAGCTGTAAATTTCATCATTTTTCATTGCTCTTCTTCAAATGATTTGTCTATCCGACAAATAGTCAGTCTTTTTGTAAGCAATTCATCTTCATGACTGACTTCTTAGATTTCCATAGCAATGGAAAAAGGTAAACCAGACCAGATACTCAAAGTTTTACAATCGATAAAAGACTGAATAAATATTGCAAACCACAATGGCTCAAATTTCAAAGCATTTTGTTTGTGTAGTCTGAAAAGTTTGGTTTATAATTGTCTCGTGTAAGTTGATATCTATGATATTCACCTGCTATCCTTATGTTATTCAGTCAGTTTTAAAAAAATAAAGGAAATTTTTTAGGTTATCAAAAAAGTTTTGTTTACATTTCCACTTAAAGATTTTGTGTTCAGAATTAAGCTTTTTTGAGGCTTTATTAGCAATTTTAATAATTGAGAAGAATAATTTAAGTCTGAGGCAAATAGTTTAGATTTTTTTCTTTTAGATTTTCACATAGTTCCTTTATTTCAAAAAAATATTTTATTTTTGAGCAAATTTTCTGCCAAAATAAAGCCCAAGGGAAGCAAAAGTACTTTCACAAGAAAAACTTATTCAAATAAGCACTCGACAACCTCCAAGATGTTAATTCAACACCTTCTGTCATTGAGATTCTAAGAGCTTCTTAACTTTATGAACTTCAAGTTTTCACATAATTAAACGCAACACTCGACAATTCATAAAGTTCTCTCATATAGTAGGGTATAGTAAAAGTATGATGATGAATAAAACATGACGATGATGCCAAAAATTACGAGATGAATAAATAAAGTAATGTGCACGTTGTGACATTAATGCTTAGCTGGAAATTTTCTAGGGATGTATATTTGAATTATGACTCAATGTCTGAGATAGGAAGCAGAAAATGTCATTTTTTCTTGACTTTCATGATAGCTTCACTCATAGAAAAGAATTTACCAAACTTTTGTCATTTATATGAAAATATTAACCAAATGTTTGTTAAAATAGCGTTTACAAACTGTTTGGTTAAATTTTACAAAATTTTTGGTTATATTTTAACCACAAAATTTGTTATTTTGGTCACCCATCCAATTTTAAAATGAAATTTTTGTTGCTTAACTTCTGAGTTCCTAAAATTTTCCGCTGATCAAATCCTGATTAATTTTTATTGAAGATTGAATGACTCTGAGCAAATATGAATAATTAATAAATTAAAATATCGTAATTATAAATTAATTGATCGATAAATCATTAAAACTTAGCAAAGCAACAAAGTTCAAGAAAAAAATATTTAATTTGGCTGTAACCATCAATTTTTAGAGGAATTTAAAATTTATAATTTGGTAACTAACTTTTAGTTAAGTTTAACAAATTAATTGGTTACATAAATTTATAAAAATGTGATTTTAAGCTTCGAAACTTGATTTATTGACTAAATTTTTAATAGATACTCTTTATTAATAAGTAATAAAGAGTTTTAGATTGAAAAAACAATAAAATTATTAATTTAATAAATAACAAATAAGTTAGTAAAATTAACAATTTTTTTGGTAAAAGTTTTAACCAAAAATTTAGGTGAAAAATTTTTTTCCCATACAAAATTAACCAAAAGTTTGTTAAAACCGATTACTACAAAAATAACCAAAAGCTTGGTTGATTTTTTTCTATGAGTGTTGAACAGTAAAAATTTGTGGGTTTAATGTCAGGTGAATTATTGATCCACAAATGCCATTGCCGTATATATTAAGTGTAAAAACATTAAATCTCTTGGGAAGAGGCTTCAAATAATAAGATACGCGACATTACAACCTGCCTACGATATTTTCTCGTACTCGATACCTTCATTACGAGAAAACTGCAAATATAAATTATCCACGTGCTTACAACATCATCTTAATATACTTTACACTCTCATTATTTCCTCCTTACAGAGTCTTATATCAAATTCAAGCTGCAAGCGTTCCGAAAAGGACATTTCGGTGAGTAAATTAGTCAAGTGTCAACTCAATAGATACTCATTAAAAGTTTTTATTTATCTCTTCCAGAAATTTATCACCGATCTTCTGGATCGTGCAAAAACGCTTTGAGCTGATGTAGAAATTGATGTTTAAGAAGAACAGGCAGTAAAAAGAAATCAGGCGCCATCAGTCTCTCTTTAATCAGCACTTTTTGAATCTTCTTTAACAAATTTCTTTGAATTTTAAATTTTTGTACTATTTTATTTACTCGAGTTTACAAATTTTTAAGGAGAATTTCTAGATGAGCTGGATTTTGTGTTGTTGGAGGAATCTTGGTAGTTGATTTTTGGGAGGATATAATGATGATTTTAAAGCTTTAACCTAGAAATTGATGAAATTCACAAAATTTTCAAAAATGGCAAAAACTCAAGTTCTGTTGAACAGAAATTGACCACAAAATTGACAATTCTTAAAATCCTTCAGAACTTCCCTAAAAACACCAAATCCAGTACATAGAGTTCTCTAAATTAAATTCTATTTTTTATTGATAAAAGATTTTTCACAAAAATTGAAAAATCTTGAAAAAGTTTTTTCTTTAAGTTTAGTTTTTCAGTTTTAAAGTTTAAGGACAAAAGAAAATTTTGTAGTTAATGAAAATTAAAATTAATTTAAGACGTAATTGCATTTTTGTATAAGAATCAATGAAAAAAATCATATTTAAATATTTTTTGTTACAAATGAAGCTAATTTGAGTAAGAAATAAGATATACGTATAATTGGGTTATTTCTATATTTAGTTGGGTATGTTTGGGGTTTAGAGGTGGCAATGAGTGTCAAGAAAAGCATTTGGAAACTGAAATTTTCACCTATTAGATCAAAAACCCCGTTCAATCCCAAAAATCTTATCTATCTATTTTCTATCCTTATATACATACTAGTGAACCACTTTAAACCCAAAAAACAAGCATACATATACAGATAAATGTTGATACACAGATGAAATATGATGATAATTACACACATGTGCGTAACTTGTAGGAAATCAAATTTATGACTTTAATAAACCCATATTATGGAAATGAGAGGCGAGTACGGTTTGCTGTCTTATCAAATGCTCATTATACACGTCTTCTCCACGTGGAAAATTTTTATTTTCCCAGGCTTAAGAGGTTTGACAAAAAATATTGATTTAAAATTGCAGCATTTATAACGGATAACTCGAATTTAAAATAAATTTACGTAAATTCAAATTTTAAAAAAGCCGTTAAATTCAATTAGAAAGAAAACTTATTTCACAGGCATAAACTCAATAAAATTTCATTAAAGCATCTAGAGAAACTATTGGGAACAAAGCCAAATAGAACACAAAAAAAAAAATTCACTGCCAAATTTAGTGAAAACTGTTTATGTCAAGAATCTCAATTCGAATTGGATATGAAATGTATGAGAGGCGAGGGAAAGAACGAGGAAAATTCATGCGAAAAATTCGTCAAAGGAGCTTTAAATAATTTTTTTAGTGCATGAAAAATAATAGAAAAAAAAAATCCCAATGAGAAGCATATTTTCTTCTTAAATTCTTGCTTGTGTTGCTGCCGGTTACATTACAATAAAGAATGAGGCAAAAAAAATAACTTCTGTGATTTCTTCTTCACACAATGAAATGCTATGCATGAGTCAGGAAAAAAAAACTTTTCAAATATGAATTTTTTGCCTTTTGCTCTAGTTCCTTCAAACTGCCGTAAAAGTAAGAAGAACGTTAAGAAGATTTTTATGATTTTTCTTTTATTCACGAAGATTTTCATTCATAACTTTTCTCCATTCAAGACATGCCACATACTGGCTGTAATTTTATGTCACACAGGCCTAAAATTGTATTCAGCATGGTAGTGAACTTAAATTACTCGTTTTTAGTGAGGATGATAAGGAAATTTAGGTTAAAATTGAAGCAATAGCTGCCATTTTAATGATAATCAATGATGGAGAATCGAGGACAATCCTGAACAGCACATGAAAGTTACTAGGCCAAAAAAGTCTATTTATACTTTAACCGCTTGTAATTTCCATAATTTTCCGCAAAAAATTTCCATTTCCTCCTTCCATCAAACCACGAGCAATAAAACCTGACTTGCCATAATTTCATCGATTTACTTTCTCACTGTCCCCTCCTTCCCTCTCTCTCTCTCTCTCATTTTCTTAATTGATGGATGTTTCAAAGATGTAATAATGAAATTAACGATCTTATTGCCCATTGTCGATTCTTCCTCCGTCGTCATTCGTGTGTATTATTCGTCATAAATCTAATAAAATGATGTCTAAATAGATGAAAAATGATCTTTTTATATAAAATTAATGAAGAAGCATTTTGTGGATTCTTTCATCTCATTAAATGGATGGAAAGTCAAACTACTAAAAATTGATTGTCGATATAATAAAACTAGTATCAACGTGGTCACTCGTGACCGACGAAAGCGCATTTTCCGCGATCAGTAAATAAACAAAGAACTAAAACCCCAAAAGTACAAAGCCAAATATTTAACTATAACCATTCATTATTTACTGAAAATTTAAAATTGACAGCAAAAAAAACCGATAAAAAAATTATGCGACATAGAATCTAAAAAAAAAAAAAGCAAAAAAATATCTTGCCGGGGGGCTAGGATCGAACCTTTGACCTCCACATTAGTAGTCGTGCGCTCTACCAATTACGCCACTGACGCTCTTTTTATGAAATGTTCATGTGACAATTTGATTATTTATATTGATGATTTTTTTTATATAAGTGTAAGTTTTTATAATTTTCACAAAATTTTCCGGAAAAACTATGAAAAATCCATAAAAATAGAAAACTAAACAACTAAAATATCAAAAAAATATAAAAAAGAGTAATTATCTATGAAAATTGTATGAAAATATTGAAAATTTTAACAAAAATCGTCGGAAAAACTCGGGAAAATTGTGAAAATGGAAAATTATGACATCATTCAATATTATATGTCATAAGAAATCAAAAAAGTATCAAAAAAAGCAAAAAAAAAAAAATGTCATCGGTGGGACTTGAACCGAGGAAGGCTGAGTTTTTGAAAAGTCAACATTTTAGTGCATTTGACCACACTAACACATACAAAGAAATGGCATTTTGGCACTTCTTACGCTGGTTCCAGCAGAGGAAGTGACCATTCGTGCTGATTTTTTCGCCAGCTCTAGCCAGACATACTACACACATTTTAAGCCAAAAACCGCATCAAAAAAGCTTAACCCTGAGGAGGAGATGCGGTGACAGACAGACAGACAGACAGACAGACAGACGGACGGACGGACAAAGTGCGGACAATAGCGTCCTTTTCCCAAGGGGAAAATGCGCTAAAAAAGTAAATAAAAAATTTTTAAATTGAGAAGGGAAATTAGAAATGAGATGGATGTACTTTTGTGGAGTTGGTTTGAATTTTTTGACGGGTATTTGATTTATTTACGTGCATAATACGCATTAAAGGTTTATACTCTTAGATAATGCGCAGTAGAAATTAAATTTTTCGTTCATAGTGCGCATGTACTAAATTCATTCTGATAGTACGCATGTTGATTTTTCATCCATAATGCGCATTTGATATTCAATTTCAGTGTATAATACGCGCTTCATGATTTTTAAAATCCTTCAAATTGTCAAACAATCCAGCTAACTCTACAAAAGTCTTGCAAAACGTACATTTAAAACAAATAGATTCGTAGTGAAATTGAATGAACTAATAGTAAAGAAAATCAATTTTAATGGAGACTAATCACCTTTAAAAAAGAAGAAAATAAAATAAAATAAAATTTAGGCAAATATTCGCTCACTTTTATACACGCCAAACATAGATTGAAAATAATAAAGTAATAAGATTTTTTGCAGACACAAAAAATAAAATAAAATAAAATAAATAAAAGCATTTGATACGTCGTCATTGGTTCATTGAACCTTCAAATATTTACAAATAAAATAATAAAATTAAATTAAATAGTAAGAGAAATTCTTTTTTGTAGGAAACACTTAGCAAAGCATCTTGAAAAAGAAATAAAGAAAATTGTAAACCCTTTTGTAACAAGAGGAAAGGTAACTGAATTTGTGGACAAGAAGATTTCTAAGTGGACTGAGAGTATTCTTGGAAAAATGACATTAAGTGCTTTTGGACGTTCTTAATAAAATGAGTAGCAGCTTTTTATTTAGCTTATTTATGAAAGATTGCACAAAGAGTTATTTGTTTGCCTTTTCCAAGAATATTTGCAGTCCATTGGAAATCTGGCAATTTATAAATAGATGAATGATTTCTTACGCTTTTTCCCAATTTTTCATGATTCATGAAAATTCTTTAAGATTCAATTATTGAGGTTAAGATTTAAAAATTCATTATTATGTGGAAATTTGATGCAAATATGATTAAAGCTGGTTTTTTTATAAACTTTTGCTACTTTTCTGCTTACGTTAAGTGCAAATTGGAAGTGAAAAAGCTGTTCTCTAAAGATTTATTCGGAAAAAACTTTTCAATACGAGAAATTTTTACTGAACGCACTCTTTTGGTCACTGAACATATTTTTTCTAAATCACAACAGAAATAAATCACTGAAAAAATGAGAAAATGACAAGAAAACCATTCAAAAATTATCGCAACAATACTATAATTTGATAATGTGCAGCAACTGTACTTGATCTTTATAAAGCAAAAAACCATTTATAGAAAAATTTATACCAAAAATCATTACAACGCATTTTTACAAAATATGATGATAATGAAAATTGCCCTTAATAGACGTAATGCCCTGAAAAAAAAACTATGATATTTGAATAAAATTAAAGATAAAAAAAATATTTGTGTAGGAGTAGTCTGTGAAAATGGAACCACGTTTATATCGCAAGCATGAAGACATTAACTGATCAAATTAGCTATTCATTGTCATCGAGTGTCATTTTACAAGATGAGGTTTATGGTGACTATGAATTGCTTAATTTTCGGTAGTCACGAATCATATTTATTTCCAAATACACAAAAAAAAGTTTTAATTGCTCACAATTTTTAAAGTAGGAGAAAATATGGAAAATTTTCATCATCGCTAAATTAATAATTTTTTGAAAAAATAAAAAAAATCTATTTTATGCAAAATCATCGTTTATGAGTTGGAAAAAGAGCAAAATCATCATCGTTACTTGTTAAAATTTCAATTTACTTGGGGAGAAGCTTTCATTTCCAACATCATACATGCTAGTCGAGCATATCATATAGTTGATGCTCGATTGTTGGAAAAATAAATAAGAAGCTTAATTTCCCTATTTTCATTTTCTACACATTTTCATGCAGCTTTAATAAGATTGAATTTGCTTTAAATTGGTAAATCTGGAGGGTGGATTTGTGGCTTGATAGGCAATTTAAGGTTATGTTTAGAAAAATTGTGAATTTTTGGGAAAAATCAAGAGAATTAGAACCTCAAATTGAGTTTTATCAATTCTTGCCACTTTTTAACACAAGACTCTCTCCTTTAAGAAGGAATCAGAATTTCAAACAAAAGTTATTGCAAAAATAATTTTGAAGGCGAAAGTTTTTAAATGCATAACCTAAAAGTAAAAAGATCATAAAACTCACATAAATTAAAGCTTGAAACGCCTGAAAATAATGCCACGAGTTGCATAGAAGTATTTTCCAAGAATATAAATTTTTCACTCGTACGGAATTAACGAAACTCGCTGGTAAAACGGAAGCAACTAAATTGAACAAAAACTGCATGAAAAAAATTAAATCGTTCATAAATCATCATAAAATTGCACACTATAAAGTAATCATTTAAATTCTGCACCATTCTTGAGCTTCCTTTTCTCTTCATTTTCCATCTAGTTACTATAATTCATTGAACGTTTTGCTTCTATTATGGATCTTTATCTATTCATGATTACTTTGATTGCATAGAATTTTTAAAGCCAATCACTATCATAAGCATAATATGTCTGTTTTCTTAACGACATTCGATAGTATGGTTGTTAGGAATCATCAAGATTGGAATGGAAAAGAAATTCTTTAGTTATCAAAATATTTAAATTACATGAATGTATAAATCTATCTCTTAACTATCCCTTATTCATAACAAACTAATTTCTAGCTTTAATGAAATATCAAATGCAAAACGTAAGAAATTAATTGGATAACTTTTGACAAATTCGGTATTTTTAACGGAAATTTTGAACTTGAATTTTTGAAATTTAAATAATTTCCGTTGAAAATTTCAATCACATGTCATACTGAAATAAATCTCAAAGATAATATCAAACCCAATTTTTAATTTTTACTATTTGAAAGATAATGATAAAGAAACACACAGAATTAAATGTCAAGAAAAGTAATTGATTTAATTAATAATTATGATATCTTAATTGTAATGTTTATGTTTTAAGGATAAAAAAATGAGATAAAAATAAAGGATTTAATGTACATATTTCCCAAAATACTGACTGTTTTTGATTGTTTTTATGATTTACAGGCTTAATTTTCAGATTTATTTTCATTAAACTGGATCTTTACTGTATCTTAAAATTGACTTCCTGTAATTCTAAAACCTAGCATGCAGCAACACTAATCCACAATTTTATAGGAATAATCACTTTAAATTTATTTAAATAATACAGATCAGTCACAAAACAATGATTTTAATTCTCTTCCATTTTCGTCTTTTGCTTTGAAAGTTGAGCGATTAAATATGAGATTGGATCAGCTGGACGCTCTTTAGCTAATGCTTTAAGTGCCGGTAATAAGATTGGATTAACTGTTTGATCTAAATATTGGCGTGTAGGTAAGCTATTTAAGTCAGCTCTTTTCTTTTGCTGGTCCATTTCTGGATGATTCTACTGAATGTTTTGTATACTGAAATAATGAATTTTATTAGTTACTTTGTATTGCTGTAAGTTGCGGAAGATGTTACCTAATAAATTTTTACTAAATTCAATGTTTTTGTCTTGTTAATTAAGCTAAGATTACTACAATTAAATTTTTAAAGAAATTCAATTTTCAAATGTTTACAAGGGGACGAACAACACAAAATAAAGTACCTAAAAAAATTTCATTCCCCTTGATTTTTAAATTATTTTTATTCGTTATTCCACAAAAATTTTTTTTTCATACCCAAATAAATTGTTTTACATAATTTAATTCAATTAAATTAATGATGAATGTTGTTTTCAATTGTTTCGTGGCTATTTGATGCTAAGAGATCTTCACAAACGTTCTGTAATGCACTTTTATACTCAACAATCTCCAATGCTTCCCATTCATTTTTAAATGCTTGCTTTGGATCTTGTGGCATTTGTCCAGCTGCATTCAGTGACATCTGATCTTGCATAGATTGTGTCTGGTCAGCAGCTATGGAAATTAAGATATTTGTTAAAGTATTTGAAATCGAAAGGAACTAACTTAACTTACCGTTATTTTCACCTAAAACTAGCGTATAAATGTTCCTTAAACCGAAAACATTAAGGAAGTACCATGAAGCTGATGATACCCATGAAGCATCTAATGATTGAAGCTCAACACCACGTTGAAGCATAGGTTTGAAACGGAAAGTAAGTGGAAATGGAACTTTTGTTGTAACGAATCCAGAGAACATCCAATTAATCCATCCTCCAATAACGACCATTGGTAATACATTAATGAAATTTCCTTTGACTAGATCTGTTAACATAGCTGATGAATTTGGAGTTGCTGGTGGACGTTTTTGTGTCTTAAAATATCCAGATTCCTCATTATTAAAGAAATGTTTTCTCATTGCAAATGCTTGTGGAGTTAAATATTTGCCATTTTCTCTCAATAGACGTGCTCGAATCATCGCTTGACTAAAACAAATAACATAATTATCAGCATAAAGAGCACAATCAATGACTAATTATTTACCTGTCCTGTAATTGTGTCATTTCAACTTTTTTCGATGAAGAAATCAAAATTGATACATAATGCCTGATGATTCCAACAAGGAAAGTGATAACAACGATTGGTAAAAATACCCATCCACGAATTTTTGGATCAATTAATAGCTCAGCCATATCTAAATTTAATTTAATCTAAATTTTAAAAATTTTTTCTTTGATAATAATTTTTTTTCTCTTTTTTTTCCCGTGAGGCAAGTCCGTGTAAAAACTGTATGAATGAATGAATTTTTATATATTCGCACCTTTTTGATTCTTTACTTAATAGTTAAATAAAAGATTAGTTTTTTAAAAAAAATGTTAGGAAATAACGAATTTAAAAAATTTAAATTTTAAAAACCATACAAATTATTTGATTTTAACGAAACATTTGAATGGTTTTGATTTTGAATTTTTAAATAATGCTGATGAGTAACTGAAAATGTTAAGGTGTGAATATGGAAAATTGTGTAGCTATCCAATATGCTTCATTAATAATTGTTAATTCAATTTTTCATACTTTATGTAAATTTTTGTTAAAATTCCTTAAAATCACAGCACAATAATGCCAAAAACAACCAACTTTCATTGATAAATTGTAAAATCATCTCCAAAATTCCAACTCAATTCTCATTATAATCTCAAGTTTTTCCAAATATCGCCCACAATTACCCAGTTTTCCCTTAATTTTCCTCAAATTTTCCAAGGAATAAAAATAAAAATTAATTCAATTATTTCGAGCTTAACAATGATAAATGCATTAAATTAGACAAGTTAAATACGTACATAATAGCAAGTTCTAGTCAATAGCATAAAAAATTCATGAAAACATCCAAAATGTGTGAAAAACTGTTAATTTTATTAACTTTTACCATTATTGCCATAAATAGAGTATCAAGTGCACACGATTCTAGCAAAGTGGAAGCAGTTGAACATATTCACATCCATGAGCTATTTACTTTAATGATTAAGCCTACATTATTTAACTTTTCAAACTCCTTGACCAATGATCAAATTCGGTAATAAATCATTCATAATTCCTATTGATTTTTTTTTATATATATACATAAAAATTTTCTTTATTAGGTATCGTCCATCACTTCTAGGGCGTCCATCTTTACCAAGCTGGATGAATTTTCAATTTTCTAAAGAACGCAATTTGGGATATATTTATGGATCAGCAACAGAAAAGTATGCAAATCGAGAGATCAAAATAGAAATTGTGGCACTAAATAAGCTTACGTACGAGACACAAATTGTTGTCATTCCATTTCGCATTTCCTTCAAGCCAGCACCAATGAATAGAATTGAGATGAAAATAACGAATTATAATTGGGAGCATATGACAGACATGGGACGTGTAAAAAATTTAAAAGGAATTTTTATGGAGTTATGGCCTGAAAGTTATAGAGACTTGAGTATTGTATTTATGGAATCTGCTGTAAGACTTGGTGCTAGATTGCCATTAAAACCATCAAATAGGGAAGGAGTTATTGTTCATTTAGGCAGCAATGCTCAGCTATCAAGTCGATTAATTGAACTTGATCAGGAAATTAAGCCATTGTCCAAACTGACAACTTGCACATTCAAAAGAACTAAAGTCCAACAAATATTCCAAAGTGCAGGTTTTATGATCGATTGGTGTGCATTTAAAATTATTACACCTGACGAAACGTCCACAATTTCTGAAGAATCAACTATTCAGCATGAATCAAGCATGTTGACTAGTAAAACTTGGAATGGAATTGCTAAAGATGAACTTCCTGCTAGAAATTATAGTGAAGAACTTGCAGTTTCTATTGCCATTCCTGCTGTTATTTTCTCATTTGTTGTGGCACTTCTAACTATTGTATTGTGTTTCCATCACGAGAAATTGTGAGTATATTTGGATCTTATGCCTTATTTATTTTTATTATCGATGTTTTATGTTGTAAAATTTATCATTTGACATGACATCTTAGACATGATGAAGAATCTGTTAGATACTTTCGAGACTTGTTTGAAATTTGTTCTCGATGTGCTCCAGCTAAAAAGGCGACAAGGTTTGAATTTGATGAGATCATTAACATAGATTAGCTGGTTTAGTGAATTTTATTGAAATTTTAACAGTTTTGAGATGTTTGAATTTGTAACGACAATTTTGAATTTGAAATTTAAAACCTTTCAATTGTTTTATTTTGTTGAAGGAATTTGTATGGTTTAAGGAAACTAATTTCTTAATTTTGCATTTGATTCTTAAATTAATTGTAAAATATTTGTAATTTCAGTGAACAACCAAAATCAAAAGAACCAGTTCAAATGGTGCAATATTCAGGAACCAATAAAACTCCTCCAACTACTACATTAAAGAGTCTTCATGATCCATATTCAGATAATTTAAGCATCGACTCGGATAGGTAATGAATACAAATTTAAAAATACAATTTTTTAGCCTTTTAAAATTCAAATTTCAAAAAACCGTTACAAATCAAAATTTTTATTTTCTTTCAGCCCATCAACAAACATCTTCCAAGAAGGTAGTCCAAAACTCAATGCATATTACAGGCCAAATCCACCAGCATATACAGGTAAAATCACATTTCAAGGACCATCAACATCAACAGTTCGTTTTGACAAGGATATTTGACAAAGCGTCCAACAGCAGCAACAGCCGAGAATACTTTACTGCTAAAAATCTACAGTAAATTAATTAATTAAACTATCAATTCAATTGACATATCTCAAAATTTTACTCTACATAACTTCGACCATCGACTTTAAGATGTCTTTATACAAAACAAATTAGAAATGAATTATTAATTATACCTACTAATAATGAAATTTAATGTTATTAATATGAAATTATCGCAAAAATCCGTCTACAAAAAAAGGAAGTAAATTAATATTGTCGAGACATGGATATAATGTAGATTAGCTTTATAGTGACTTATCATGTCACATCTTATAATCAAATTGATATTATCATTATTTATAGTCCGATTATTAATCCATCATGACATAACAAAAGAGTATTTAAATCCATAGCTGCATATAGAGCAACAGCACAATCGTTAAATAAATAGAAGAAATGTTTTATTGCACTTTATTATAATTATTAAAAATGCACTTAAATTAACTTAATTAAAATAAAAATAATGGAAAAAATTTATGACCTACATTCAAAAAAATTACACACAAATAAACTCATATCATTTTTTTGAAAATTTAAAAATGTTTTTTTTATTTGTTATTTTTTAAAAAGCATTTAAACGTGTTTTATTAAAATTTAAATTTAAAGGAATTTCTTCAAATTTTTTGAAGTTGTAAAAACTGTTAAAAACATCCTTGAGGTTTCTAATGATTTTGATTCAATTTAGGGTAAAAAATATTGAAATTTGTACAAAACGAACAAATTTTTTTCAATGGCCTGTAACTTTCATTGGAAGCAATGTTGATTTCCCAAATTTTTCCTAGGACTTTATTTGGTTTCCATATTTTATTAATCAATCTTGAAAACAGCTATTTTTGCAGCATAAAGCACTAAAAAACGTCTTGAGATTTAAATATTGAAATTTGTACAAAAAATATTGAAATTTGTACAAACAAATATTGAAATTTGTATACCACATTCTCTCGATTTTTGCATCCAAAACTTGGAAAAAATTAAATTTTTTGCAAAACTTTTATTTGAGAAGGTTCTGCATCATCTTGAGCTGCTTATTAGTCCTTTAAATTAAATTTAATTAATTTGTTTACACAAAAACAATTGAAATTCTTCACCGCCTACTGTTGAAATTTTGTACAAATTTCAATATTTGTTGTATACAAATTTCAATATTTGGAATGAAGTGGATTTTTTTCGTATAAGCAGTGATTTGTACGGGCAAAAGTTTAGTTAATTGTAAACTTCAATCTCCGAGCAAAGTCATAAGACCTTAATATGTGGACCAAAATGTCTTCTTAGCCAATTTTTTCATGTTCGAAAATTGTACAAAAATTTTTTTGTGATTTTGTTCATACAAATTTCAATATTGTACAAATTTCAATATTTTTTACCCTATAACAAAACAATGTTTAATTAATAACAGTATTACCTAATAAAAATAAAAAAAAATATCAAATCAAAGAAGCTTTTATGCAAAATTTTGTACAAATTTCAAAATCATTTACCCTATTATCTTTAAGGAAATTTTATTTTTCTTACTAGATTTTAGTGGTTTTTAAGCAGTTATTTACTTAGAACTGTGCAAACAAACAGGGAGTTATGAATCAAAACAAGAATGAACTAAATTTAACACAAAAACAGCAAAAAATATAAGACTTAGAGTTTGTTTTTAAACGTTGAAATTTGTATATTTTTAACAAAAACCCGTTAAGATATAAATTTCATTATTTAATTAATTTATATTTTTCAACTATACCGTTCCTAAACTATCACTTATCTCCTTCATTACGTAGCTACCTGATTAATCAACCAACAGAGATTGTCATTTTATCAAAAAATAATGTTGGGAAAGTGAAAAAGTAAACATCTTCTACATTCAAGAACATTCACATAAATCAAAAGATAATTTTGGCAGCACCACCTCAAGCATCACGCTTATATCATTGAGGATCACCAATTTAATCACATAATAAACAGCTGTTTAAATATTTTCAAGCCATAAATGTGTAGACTCATGATCTTTCGTCACTAAATGTATATAACAAGATAATATCTCAAAGGATGCTCAGTACAATTTAATTCATTTAAGATGTCAGTCGCAGTTGAAGTAACAAACAATGATATTCAAAATATTCTTGAAAAATTACCGAAATCATTTAGTGGTGCTAAAAAGTTCAAAATAACTCCATTAAGTGAGAGTTTAGTTGGATTTTGGGGCGATCATTTTATCCTAAAAATATACAATGACATAACTGAACATGATTTCTTCTTGAAAGCTGTTCCTCGTCACATTGAGAGTCGATTAGAAATAATTCAGGAAACTGGATTTTTTGAACGAGAAATGAAGTTTTATGAACATTTTATTCCCAGTCTCCAAGTGCTATCGTCAATTTGTTGGTCACCAAAAATTTATTTAGCTAAGGAAGATCATTTCATTGTTTTGGAGAATTTAAAGGATTATCAACTATATCCATCAATTATTAATGTTTGGGATTATGATCATTTTCTGGTCGCTACAAAAACTTTGGCTGTATTTCATGCATCATCTGTGATTTATGAGGAAAAATGCGGACCAATTACTGATGATGAATTAAAGCTATTAGAAGAAGTGGCATATCCACAAAAGGAAGGCCATATAAGGTTCAAAGGTATAGAAACTGCAATTGCGACTTTACAACACTTAATTAAACTAATTCCAAAGTTTAAGTTTTCTTCGAATCTTGATGACATCCTCAACGCATTCCCAGAAGTTGTACGAAAAATATTCAAGTTTGTTGAGACGTCAAACAAATATCGTAATGTTGTACTTCATGGTGACATCTGGGTAAATAATGTAATGTTTAAGTACGACATCAATAACAATCCTGTGGAAGCTAAGTACATAGACTTCCAATTTGCTAGATATGCGCCTGTAGCAATGGATCTTGTAACATTCTTCTATTCATCATCAACAGTCGATTTTCGTAAAAAGCACTTAATGGACTTGCTTGACATTTATTGTGAAACATTTGAAAATGAACTGGAGATTCATAAAATTCCTATTTCAGCACTTCCACGTGATGAAATTTTGAAAAGCTTTAACGAATATAAAGTTGCTGGTTTAGTTGAATCTGCAATATTTAATCATACAACATTACTTCCATCAGATGTCGCAACAAACATGATGAACTCGTCAGAGGAATATGAAAAATTCTTTCAAGAATGTCGTAAAGCTAAATGCGTTAAAGCCTTTGAAGAACCATATTATAGGGATAGAATGACTGAAATTTTAAGTGAATTGATTGATGAATTTATAATTCCTTACTTATAGATTTTTTTTTTATTCTTCGATTTTATTAAAATCTTTTTTGTAAAAATTGCCAATAAATAAAGACTAATAAAAAATCATTCTAATATACACGTGCTGTGTTAGCCTTTGGCGTATATCATTCATAGGTTTATCAGGCATCATCATTGACATTTTCAGTAAAAAGATTTTATAAATTTTGATACAGTTTTGTGCAAAATTGAGAAAAATTTAACGGTTAGAATCAATTCAAATTTAACGGATTTTCAAAATTCAAAAATCTTAAACTTTCGTTCAAAGTTTCGTTAAATTTAAAAAATCTGTTAAAATTTGAAAGTAAAAAAACCGTTAAATTATGAATTAACTCTATCAATTAACACCATTAAAAACAACAAAAATAAATTTATACCTCAACAATTTCAATATTTTCCAAAATAGTTTTCTTACTGCCACTTACAACACGTCCAACAATCCAGCATTCATCACCAGACATTTCCAAAAAATCTTTGCAGTAATTTTCAGCATTTTCAGAAGGTAAAGCAATAAGAAGTCCACCAGAAGTCTCAACCATTCTTCCATTCAACATCTTTTGCTGTCTATTAAGGATTTCCGACATTTTCTTGACATGCTTAATGACTGGCAAGTGAGTCAAGACAAAATCGACATCATTTTCTTGAAATAGCAACAAATTTTCACAATGTCCAACAATTCCAAATCCAGTTACATCTGTGCAACAATGAGCTTTATACTTTTGCATTAATTTAGCACCAATATGATTTAATGTCTGCATTGACTTGACAGCTTTTTGATATGCTTCATTGATGTCATCTGGACTTAAATGTTGACTCAATTTCTTCCAATTTTCATTATCTTCAGCCATCCAAATTGGAGCATTTGTAGCTAATTGTACTCCAAGTGGTTTTGTCAAAATCAAAGCATCGCCAGCAGTTGCTTTTGTTGGAAATACAATTTCATCTTTTGTGCATACAGAACTGGCTATTCCACCAATCATACACCATGGATTAATGTTAATCCTCTCAATTGTCAACCTGCATTTAATCAATTTAGCACTGTCACGAAATCCACTCACAATATCGTCAGCCACTTGTTGCCTTTCATCGTCATTTAGTTCTTCTGGAATGCTCAAAATTATCTTCAGTTCGTCGATCTCTTCTACGCCACATGAATAAATGTCACTAACAACGTTAGCAAATGCTATTTTACCTGTAATAAATTTGAAGTCATGTACAAATTAAGATACAGTAAGGCTAAAGATAAGATAACGAGTTCATATAGTATTTTTTGGTACTTGAACTCTTTTATAAGTCATTCAAACTCTATTTAGGGATAATTCGTCAATGATGCATTTGATTTTGTATCATTTATAGAAAGTCATCATTGAGGAATCAGCACAAAAGACTGTAACTTACCCATTAAGAATGCATCGTCTAGAAGTGGATAAAAGAAGTCGACTGATTGTACGAGGTATAAATTATTGTTTTTTAATGGTATTATCGAAGAATCTAGGCCAATTCCTGTAAAATAAGTAATGTTAAGTAACAAGATCCAGTTGACATTTGACATCCAGTAATGATAACAAATTTCATGACAATCTTACCTATTGAATCAGCATTATTTGTTTCATTTTTGTTGTCATAGACTTTATCAAGAAGCTTATTAAGAACTTCTTGACTAATCTTACAACCTCATCCACGTAATGTACTAAATTTAGTTAATTTAACTTTCTCACTCATTTTGTTTACAACAAATTTTTAATCATTTGTCTTTTAACACTTTATTTCTTGTGCCGGTAAACAGCTGATGCGAAAAACAATAACACTAATGGAAAATGGAACACTGAATTTGGAATATGGATGCGAGAAATAAGCTTTAAAGTTTGATATTTTAAAAATATTTTGGTAATTTAAAACCTTACAAATTCGAAGCTTTTTAAAACATTTGTATGGTTTTGAATCACAAAAACCTTATAAATTCAAACATTTGAACGGCTTACATTTTTAATTAAAAAATATTCGTTATTTAATCTTAAAATGCTTGAATTTAAATAAAATTTTATTTTTAAAAACTGCGTAAAATGTTTTTTTAAAAAATAGATTTGAAATTGATAAAATTACATGTGATTTAAAAACTTTGGATGATTTAAACATTTTACAAAAATCGTTGAAAAAAGAAAAACATTTTAAAAATTATAAAAGAGCTTTAAGTTTGAATTAACTTGTCGAAATATTAGCTTATTATGAATAGAAACAATTTTCACCTGACCAATCAGTAGATCTTTCATAGTAATCAATCAGTTCTTGAGGATAATCACGACGTAGTTCTTCATGCAATACAAATTGGAATTTATTCTCACCCTCATACTTAACTAGCATGCGAAGCTTCTTATCTTCAAATTGAATGCTAGCATATCCTTTAATGAGTTCAATTCGTCGTTTTGGTGTTGATTGAATTTGGAGCTGTAATTATAGAAAACAAAATTATCAAATTAGTAATTAAAGTTTTTTTTAAAATATATCAATAAAAAGTATTTAAATTAAATTAAAACTAAAATTTCAAAAATAACCGTTTTAAATTTAGTGAAATTTTTTAGAAGTTATCACTACATGAGGAGAAGAAACTTCCTGAACTTTTTCGGTCACAGCTTGTGATAAACTCGCTTCCTGATAATCTTCAGAACTGCTTGATTCACTGTCACCAAATGATACATGCTCTAAAGGTGAACTATTTGTTGTAACTTCTATGTATTTATCAATTTGATCGTCTTTGTAAGCGTCTACTGGATCAACATATTCTTTGATTGGTTCCTCTTTTGGTGCATTTGTTGGGTCGTTAATTGGTTCCGCTCCTGGATCTTCATTCCTTTCTATTTCTTGATCTTGGTTATTTTCTACTACTGGATGTTGTTTTTCACTTTGTTTTGGAGCTGCTTTGACCTTCTTTGCGTTCTTTTTCTTCTTTTTGCCTCTGTTCTTCCTTGTTACTTTGCGTTTCTTTGATTTTGGTGTATATTGAGTGTCAGAACCTAAAAAAAATGAAAATTAAAGCTTCAAATCTAAACATTTTTTAAATGCTGTATTCTTACCGTTGCCATCTTCCTTGTTATTATCATAATACGCAACCATTATAGGATTTACGTTCTCCTCTGGTTCCCAAGTATCTTCACTTTCATCATAGCCTTAAATTTGTTTATTTTGATTAAAATTTTCAATGAAAACATGACTAATTTACTTACCTATCCATCTTATTAGGAAATATCTTTTTCCTTTCTTGTACTTTTGGCGCAGAATTCGCTCCACAAAATATATTGAACTGTCATTAGAACCTGCATCAGAATTTGCATCAGAATTTGCATCGGAATCACTCATTTTTTCTAATATTGATCAAAATTTTTATTTACGTCCGTTTTCTTCAACTTTTAATTTTCAAATAAATTTTTTCGTTAAAATCTTTCGTCAAATTTAGAATTTCAGAAATTTTAAAATCAAATTGACAGTTAAATCATTAGTTCATATTTTTTACTCAAAAATATAATTACCTACTTGCAAAAAAATGGCAATAAAAAGGAACAAAAACTTGTGAAAATGAATAAGCAGTAAAAGCTCCATAAAATTGTATAAATTCTCCTTATTTTCACATTATCTTAACAAATTTCCTCTTATGAAAGTCATATTAAATTACAGAAAGAAGAAAATATATAAAAATTTATGTTCAGTCCCGTTTAGTTATAAGTATATGCATGGAAAGTACAGTGAGAAAAATATGTCTCAAGAGAATTTCCCTTATTGGTATTTTTGACTTCGTAATCGTGTAATCGGTTGTTTAATTTTATGAAATTTGTAAGGATTAACGACTATTGATACATTTTGGGTACATGACTGTCCATCAAACTGAATGTTGTGTGCGAAAAAAAGCAAAAATTAATTTGGATATTTCCAGATATTTCTGAATTCAAAGCTCAAAAATTCAAATCTGTTACAATTTCGAATTTGAAGAAAATTTAAAATTTAAAAAATCGTTAAAAATCATTTTTTGCGTAAAATGCGCTTAAATGTCAATCAACAGCTCACAAATCACGATTATCATACCAAATTCTCATTTTCTTCTTTTCTCAATGAATATTCATACGAGTTCAGATTATTATGAGTTAACAAACTGCTTTCATAATTTCATTTAACTCATTCGTTGCTCAAATTTACAGCTGAATGGTCGCGGAAAATTTTTATTTCTCTTGACAGTGGATAATTAGGGATTTAAGGCATGCATTTAAACATGCTTAAACTATTGCGTGAGGGTAGTGAACTTAAGTGAAAGGATTTTTTTTTTTTAAAAAAAAAAAAATTAAGGAACATATTGGAATATAGACAGACATATGATATTAAAAAATAAAAGAAGGATACCAACTACACACATACTCGTATAAATGATCATATAATCCCGAAGCTTTCACGAAACAATCAACCAATACAAAAGTAGAGCTTTGACTCACCTACAAAACACATAAACCGATGTGCATTCATTTTTTTCGTATATGTTGCACTAGTTTTTGATTTTAATTGTACATAAACTAGGGTTTTCAATCCCGGGATCCCGAATCCCGGGATCCCGGAATCCCGCTGTTTTTTCAGTAACCTAATCCCGGGATTGAAAACAGTCTCAATCCCGGGATTACGGGATTGAAAATTTCCTTTAATTTACAAAAATTAACGATGAAAAAAAATTAAATTTTTTATCATTTTTCTAATTTTTATGGTGTTTTTAACCGTTTTTATATTTTTTATCTACTTTTGATTTTAAAAAACAAAAAAATTTGAATACTTTTTGGTTTTTTTATCTTTTTTGTTATCGTATTCTAAGCCACGCCTCTTTTTCATACGAATTTTGGAAATAAGTACAGGTCAAATTTCAATATAAGTTTATTTGTTTACATTTAGAGAAAATCTCAGTAAAACTTTTCATTTTTTGTTTACACCGCTACTTAAACATACATGTTATGTGAATAATTAAAATTTCTGATTTGACTTTAACTATTAAAAATTAGTTTTGAATGCAATTTTCTCAATAGAAGTAAAAAATACTTATATTTCAAACATGAAACTTAAAAGAGTTGACTTTGAAACAAAAAATGTGAATATTTTCATTAAAAACTGATGAAATTTAACTTCTGATAGGGTCCTTATATTAATCTTTTGGATGGATGGATACTTTCAATTGTAAAATTAAAGAAGATTTGAAGCATAAAACCACTTAAAATAATACTCAAACAAATTTCATGGCAAACTCTTTTAACTTTCATACAAAATTTTGGAGCCAATCGAAATTTGATCTAAACTTTATTTTGAGAAACAAAAAATATTTTTAGGTATTCAAAACTTGAATTGTTGAAAATTTGTTGTTAAGATTTTAAATTCTTAGAAATTAAAATTTTTTTAAAAGCAAAAGCTAATACTTAAAATTTCTAGATACTACATAGATAAAACTAATAGTTTTGTTTAGAAAAACCCATTAGTATTAAAACAATGCTTTTTCATACACTAAAAAATTAATTTTTACTCATTTTTTTCTTTTGAAATTCAATCCCGGGATCCCGGGGGATCCCGGGTTCAGAATTTTTGAATACCGTAATCCCGGGATTGAAATTTTGGTCCGGGATTGAAAACCCTATACATAAACTACATGCAAATATTGTACAGTGCCGTAGGTCATGTTGATAGTCTCGAAATTATAGTGAACATAAAGTTTTTCTTCTTTACGTATGGTGAAGCTTTAATCGCATGTCGACAGCGCTGCATATACAATTTTTTATTGTATCTATGTAAGAGAGAAATAATTTTCATATTTTTATGCACTTATTTTGATAGATTTAAAGTCATTTTGGATGACTGGATGTATGTTAAGGTTGATTGTGATTTGAACTTGATGGATTTGAGCTTTTTAATTTTTGACAAATTTTAACTTAATTTGAGGTTAATAAAAGAAAAATGTGGAAAAATATCACAAAACAGTTGAAATATAGCTTTAAAATGCGTCCCATCCATCCAACTATCATAAGCTCAGAAGTTCCAACTTTCCAACTCATTTTCTTTCCTCTATTTATTTGAGTTTAAGTTTTTATTCTCCTTTTAAAAAAAATATATACTGCGAGCCAGAAATGCTTTTTTTCATGTTCAATTTTGCCTCTAGCCAGATTGAACGCGACGCTCGAAAGGAAAAGTAGCAAAAAAATAAATCGGAAAATTTTCTTTTTTTTTGTGTCGTTGAGTTAAAAAAGAATTACTCAAGTTAAAGAAAAAGAATAATAAAAAAAGGAAAGGAAACAAACAAGTGTTTAATGTTACAATGGAACTAAATAAAAAATAAATGTTCAAAAAAATCATGTTAATTGATTTCTGTGGCCAAAAATAAAATTTGATGGTGCTTTTCCGGCATTGCATTTTCCAGCACACAAATCAGAGCTAGAGAGGAAGAGAAAAATTATAAAAAAAAAATAAATTTTATGTATTTCGAAGTGGAAGTGAGATTATTTAGGTTGGGAATGAAAATATGGCATGTTTTGTGAATTAAAATATAATTTAAAAAAAAAAGCATTAAAGTTGATTTCCAGACTGTTTTTTGAGATACATGTGTGAAATGTGGAACTGACATGATTGTGAATTTTTATCATCCAGTTGAATTAATATTATTTTGAAAAATTATCCATTCATAATTAAATATTGTTTAAAAACTAGTATTTAAACAGAGCAACTAATTGAAAATATTGAACTACAGACAACAGCTGGTGCAAATGATATAATCTATATCAACTAGAGACACGATGTCTGGCAGAATTTTACACGTTTTCCTTCTGTGGTTTTAAACGCTTATTTCCTTTTTATTATTTTTCAAAATCATAAAAAATGCAATTTTAACCTCAAAAGTTTTGAATTGCCAAAAAAATGATGTTTCCATCCGCTTTTGTGGATATTTTCGTGACACATACACAGAAGAATATCATATGATTAGACAACTACGTCATTCACAAAATGATAGATCACTGACATTCTAATTTTTTCACCCTCTAATGTGTAATTTCCTCGCTCTTCCGAATAGAAAATGAAAATGCTTATCAAATTTGCTAAATTTAACATAACCTTCAATAATTGAATAATATTTTATTTAATCCATAATTTTCACGATTGTCTGACTTGGAAGCAAGTTCAAATAGCATAAAAGTTTTCATTTCTGGATTTTCCCGCAATATATGACAACGAGAATGGATATGACTTTGTCAGCACTTTCGAAAAATAACAAGAACCTTCAAATGATTTCAATTTATGAATTTATTGCATACAGTTAAAGGCTTTTATTGCGAAATTGTTGACAAAATTATTAGAGAAATTTAATTTTTTTGTTGGAAAATTGAAAACAGATTACCAATATATATCAGATTACAATTAGGACGAGTTTATTGATTATTATGAGAAGCTGTCAATTAGATTTTTAGAAATAAGACAAAATACAGCTTTGTTGCTTGTTTAAAATGAGAAATATTTTTAGTTTCTAATTGATTTTTACAAGATCAGACAATATTGATCTAGTCCAGATTCTTAAAAAAATAATTATTGCTAGATTCTGAATGATTTATAGGTTATAAATTGCAAAACATCAAATTTCATCCATTTCTGATCTAGAATTCGAAACAAAGTTAAGTTGGCTTTGAAATAATTTTCCCATTTTAATGTTTTGTAAAAAGTTAAATTAATAATCGTCTAAAAAATATAAAATAAATTCAATTACTAAGCTCAAAGACCTCAAGAAAATACTTTATTCAAGATTACAAGTCAAATTGAAAGCAATGAAAGCTTCGTAAGTAATTAATCAAAATTCTCATAAAAATCCTTAAAACCCTCCCCATTTGCTAATTAATCAGCCACAAAACAAAGCAAAAATTGTTTAACGTGTCCGTAAAACGATTCCAATTAGCAAAATTAAATTAACTTCCACACAAAGTTAAAGTTCCTGCCATAAATAAATCACAAGAAATCTTTTTACTTTCTTCTTATTTAATTGACCCATGCCACAATCATAACAATTTTTATCGACAATTTTCAAAGAAACAAAAATAATTGCACAAAACATGAAAAGCTCATTTATAGAGACCACAATGGTCTGAAATCGAAAAAAATGTTCAAAATTTATATTTTGTTGTAAACTTTAGAGGTCCCAAAGTTTTAGTTGATTTTCTTAATTTTGAAATTGTCAATAGCTTTGTCAGGTCTTAATTATACATCTCTGAAAATATGAGATTATAATATTAAAGATAAATATGATTTTTCATTAAAAATTTTATATTGTTTCTCAAAAAAATTTGTGCACAAGCAAATTTGTATGGAAAAATTTGGAAAAACAAGTGAAATTAAAATGCAAATATCAAGAAAACGGCATCAAACGGCATTACCAGAGTATGATTAGAAGCTAAATTAAGACTCAATCTTTGGATTCTTGTAGGTTTCAAGGACCCTGAGAAACCCGCTTTTAACTTATGAACGTTTAAAAATTTTAAAATTGTTGAAATTTTCAAAATTTTAATTGCATTTTCCCTAATGATAAAGCATTTGGCTAATGTTTTGTAAGTCTTAACATAAAATTTGTGTATTAATTAAGCTATTGACACTGATTAGAATGTGGGTCAAACAACAGAAAGTGGAAAAATTTATGAAAACTTTTTCATGGTGTTTTTGAAAACAAATTTTTCGTGACTTTCATTAATGATTCACGGAGTTAGACAATGATTAGAAGCTTGATATTTTCTCAGAAGATGCATCAATTAATGTTTTATATTCGTGCGTTCAAAAGATCAGGTTTAAAAGACATGACTATTTTTAATTTTTGAACATTTTTTTCGATTTCGGACCATTGTGGAGACAGATAAATTTCGCATCTATTTTTTGGAATTTTCGCATCTATTGCCACAAAAAGCCGAAATTTCGCAACTATTTCTTAAATGCGAAATTTATCTGTCTCTAATTATAAATTTTTGCTAAAAACTGAAAATTTCACATTTTCCATTTTTTAAAAAATTTGGAAATTTCGCATCTATTGTCACAAAAAGACGAAATTTCGCAACTATTTCGTAAATGCGAAATTTATCTGTCTCTACTCATTTAGCATATTCATAAACAAAGAGGATTCACTGTAAAAAAAAAAAGTCTGAAAATTCTCGTCGAAAACATTTTTTTTTTTGCTTTTAATTTTTTATAAAATAAAATTTATGGATATGAATGTCAGAAATCGTGGTTGGCTTGTTGTTCTGTGAAAATTTCAATTTTAAAAAAGCAAATGAAGATGTGTGAAAGGTTTGGAATGTCTGGTTAGTTTATGACTTGTGTGTTGTGTATGGTTGCTAGGCTTGAAAAGGATTAATGAGCAGTTTATTAGTGAAATTAACTTTTGTGTACTAAGCACATGTATCCTCAATCAAATAATACTGGAAATAGAAAATCAAAAGCAGCAGCATGCATATAATTTAAAAATCATTTCTATTTGTAGCCATTTAAAGCACAAATTGTGTGAAAAAGTTAAAAGCTCACGAAGAGAAAATTGTTGACATTTATGTACAGCACATGTTATTGACTAATTCTAAGTCTAAGTGTAAATGAAATTTAAAAGAAAAAAATTTTAAAATGAAGTGAAAGAAAAACATTTTTTATGAAAATTATTCACAAAGGGAAGAGAAAACAAGCTCCTTCCTTTTTTAAACTGTCACGAAAAGTGCAGTCGAGGAAAAAGAAAAAAATAGAAAATTTTTGTGTGTAAATTAAGAGTGCAGCAAAAGTGGAGCAGTTCAAATGGTGAACAGAAAAAAGTTGAATTAATTATTTTATTGAAAAGTGGAAGGAAGAATAAAGAAAAAAAAAAGTTTTACGGAACCTCCAACATTCTACCGACTTACTTATTACGCAGCATAGACGAGTTAAAAAAAAAACAAGGGAAATAGGCAGAGAGAAAGAAAAAGAGTGAAATATAATTATGCACATATGCACTATAAACTTTCGCAACATAAAATTCATTCTCGCTTTTTTAGTATTACGGTAAGTAAGTTCAGGAGTGCTTAGACATTGAATGGAAATTATGCTTAATTTGACGATAGTCTACAAAACAGAATTGATTTTTTGATGCAGTTTTCAAGAACATTAAGGATTTGTGCTTTACAAATAAAGAAAAAAAAACATTATTTTGATGATAACTCAAACAAAATATCCACATTCAGAAGACCTGAATCACAATGACATGCCGTTCATTCATATTCAAAACCAAACTTTTTTTTGTCCTCGCACATGATCTACTTTCGTCTTTTATGCAGTTTTGCATTGCTTTTTGCTCATTTTCCTTCCAACAACCGTGATCTAGAAATGAATACAAAGAAGTAAATAAGCCGAGTGACTCTGAATATAGAGCAAGTCAAGTGATGTTTAAAAAATTAGTCATCCGTGCCGTCCTCCAAAATTCCTTCAAAAGAAAAATATTCAAAGCTTTTCATTTCAATTTTTTGAAGCACAAAATTATGCTTGTCTTTATTTATGTTAGAAGAAAAGAAGGCTCTAATAATAGCACTAGAAAGTTGGTGATCCTTGCGTGGCGATAATGAAATGAAATGTGCAACTTAGAGTCATAAATCTTGTTATGTAATGTTTGAGGTAATTTTGTTGTCTTAATGTCTAGGGGTATGCAATACTGCTTAATAAGATAGTTGAAGAAATTCTTATTATTTTGGCGCCAAAAAAATCTTCATGGTCACAGAGAATACAAATTGTCACTGTCATATAAAATTATTATAATTTGCAAAAATCCACAAAAAAATATATTTATTAACAAAAGTTTCTCACCCCATCCAACATCCAACAAAAGACTTTAATTCAAGTGATTGCATGAAGAATAAAAATTAAAGATAACATCCATCCATATTTAATTTGCCAAAATTCATTATGATTGTGATAATGTCGACGAAAAACTTTGAATTGATTTGAATTTATTATGACATGGAATATTTTATGGAGATGATTAAAAACAAGGAACTGACAAAAGTATTATTTTTTGGCACGTGGCATCTTGAATATTTTTCTACGTACATGAGAACATCTTCAATGTCAACAAATGTACTTTGACATTGCACTTGAAGTGTTTATACATGAAGAAGTTTATAAGAAATATTGCATGAGTTGCCATAAAAGAACCACACTATAACTTGATTGTGTGCGAGTATGTTTAATTTCTAATGATAATGTCTCATAAATATTTACTTGCATTTATTTAACAAATTGTTTTTGATGTTGGTTTACGTACACAAACCACGAATAATTTATTTACAATGTCAATGACTGACCGCTATGAAAGATTCACATTAAATTATAATCTAGAAATTATAGTGAGCGCAATTTTCAGTCACATGGCATTTATTGTGAGGTATGGATAGTGGGTTGACTTGGAAATCAAAAATGTAGTAAATTTCTTTTTATTGCTGTTTTGGGATGGTTATTTATGTTGTTGACTGGATTGTCGGTTGTAATTATAGCCTTCTTAACTAGTTCGCAAGCTTATGATTAGTTTAGTGAATTTCTTTACCTAAATAAAGAATTTATTGCTTAAGTTACGTGGCAAAAGAATTTTGCTATCTTTTTCAACTAATTCCATTTCATAATTCAACAGATAAATGTCTAAATTCCTTAATATTTCTTCAAAAATTTTTTAAAAGTAGAAAAAAAATTTAAGGGTGTGAAAATATGCTATAAAAATTTTTTTAAATTTGAAAAAGTACGTTAGTTTTGCGATTTGATTAATTTGCTGTTTACCAAAAAATGCGTCTATCTTCATTTAATCACAGCAACTCAGACTTCATTACACGTTACATTTCAATTCTTACGTCACACAATCCCCAACATGCAATTCCTTCATATTGAAAGTTCCTTAACATTTATAACAATACAATGAACAATAAATGAAGAATTTCTCCATTGCCAAATGCAACCTTCATGGAATTATAAATGATTGCATTTCTCTTTTTTTTTGTACATAAACATCAACTATCATTGATCTTGATCTACAAGGCAAGTTACAAACGATTTGAAGTATGCAGTTGAAATTAAAAGTGAGGCATGTATCCGAATAATAATATTATCAATATTAATAATGAATGAGCGCATCTTCTATGTAGTAACTGTAGATAAAACCTACGATAGCTCTTTTATGTACTTTTTGTAATTGTTTATAATTGGAACTATCTACAAATTCATCACAGATGAAATGCAAGCGGAAAAAGATGATGATAAATGTTGTACGACAGTTTTTTTGAAAAGTGATTTTGTAGAAATTTTTATTGTATCCCATAAAAATATTTCAGTGCATATAGATAGCAAAATGTGAAATTGACTATGTCTGGTGACTGTTTTTATCATGAATCTTGTCAAATGTCAATTTATCTGAGTAAAAAAAAGTGTCAGTTGTTTTATTTAATTGTTTTCTAACTGAATACCTTATGAATTGTTTAAGGATGATTAGATTGAGGTTTATAGCTTTTTGAAAATGAAATTCCATAAAAATCAAGATTCTAGCATATAAGTCTATCTAAGTTTAATTTGTAGAAGAATAAAATTTTTATTTTTCCATAATTTATTATTTCCTAAAAATCTAATGCACAATTGAACTTGGCAATGAATCCATTCGTGATTATGGATTGGTGCAGAACCGAGGGGAAAACAACATGATGAAAAAAAAAATGATGGAAAATTTTGGAATTGTCCACTGCTGGTGGAAAATTGGTGGATAATTTTCCACCGCGGTGGAAAATTCCCACCAATTTCCCCTCAAAATTTCATCATGAAATTCATGATAAAATTAAAATTGATAAAAACTTCAAAATTTTGACTAAATTTTAGTTCAAAAAAGTTTTAAATACTTTTAAAAATAAAATATAACAAACGAACAAAAAAAAATTTGAAAATTTTGACAAAATTTGAAATTTTTAAATTTCATCATGAAATTCATGATAAAATTAAAATTGATAAAAAGTTCAAAATTTTGACTAAATTTTAGTTCAAAAAAGTTTTAAATACTTTAAAAAATAAAAAATAACGAACAAAAAAATTTGAAAATTTGACAAAATTTAAAATTTTTAAATTTCATCACGATTCATGATAAATTTAAAATTGATAAAAAGTTCAA
The DNA here is from genome assembly GCA_026123125.1 of Chironomus striatipennis. NCBI lineage: Eukaryota > Metazoa > Arthropoda > Insecta > Diptera > Chironomidae > Chironomus > Chironomus striatipennis. Next base: position 1,438,579 of record CM047392.1, read on the forward strand.
AATTTTGACTAAATTTTAGTTCAAAAAAGTTTTAAATACTTTTAAAAAATAAAAAATGACAAAATTTGAAAATTTTGACAAAATTTGAAATTTTTAAATTTCACGAGGCGAAAACAACATGGTGGAAAATTCCCACCAATTTCCCATCAAAATTTTTTTCCATCATGTTGTTTTCCGCTCGTGCAGAACTAAAGAAATCTGATTGGAATGATTTATCGGTGCAGATACTTAGATATATCAATTTTTTTAAGTCCATAGAATCAATTTTATTTGCCAAAATTTAAACTTCTAAGTCATTATCATTTAGAAATTTATGTGGGATATTCCATATATCCTACATGCATCAAAGCAACAATCAGACAATCAAACAAAAAAATCATTCAAATACCGACTCTATGAAACTCATTATTTGATACAAAATATAATCTTTATAGCGCCGATGCAAAACAATCTATCAGAATATCCAATCATCTCATTCATTTGTTCTGACACCTTAAACGACTTTAAATTGATGGAAAGCATTATCATATCAGAAAACAAATCACATACGCGAAAGATATCGGTTAATAAATTAGTCTTTATTAATTTTAATTAAAAGTTGCACGCAGTTCACTTTAGTAAGTGCAATTGAGAGTCTAAGGCTTCAAAGACAACAAAAATGAATTGAAATGAAAAGATAATAAACGACGATGACAATTTCACAATTTTCACATCAGAAGCAAATTCTCTATTGAGATTAATGATAAGAAAGAAATTGCTGTGCCATGAGACATAGCGGAATCAATTTTCAGAGTCAGAGAGTTATTTTATGTATATATCTCTATCTACATCGTGTGACGAATGTATATCATGTACAGAAAATGTGCATCGTATTACATACATAAATATGGATGATACATAGCACTAACGAATTGATTTTTATTTTCCTTTTTTTTCGTTATTTATGTTTAATGTCCTTGACGTTGCCATCTGATTTTCACTTTAAAACATGCAATTTTCATTTCATTCCAGTCAATTCGATGTCGCAGCAACTTTACATGAAGAAAATACAACGATAAAGCGAATTGTAGTGCCGCCTGAGAAAAGACCGCCATCACATAATCACAATCCTGTTATGATTGAATTTAGCATTTTTGTTGTCGATATAAATTCTATTAACGTTGAAGATATGGATTTTCGTGTTGATATGTTTGTTCATCAGAAGTGGAGAGAATCACGATTGACTATTACTGATGATCTGTTTGAGGATGGTGATGATTACATTACATTACCGCCAGAGCATTTTGAGACATTGTGGCAACCTGATCCATATTTTTTAAATTCAAAAGTTGCTGGTGAGTAGATTAAGCTTTTATAGTCATGCTTTACATTCGATTTCTTTCAAGGCACATTTTTCCCTATTGGATTTTAATCACCAAAATGCTTTACTGTCCTCAACTTTTTGCAACTTACAAACACAAACAGAAAAAGAATTTAAATCCGATGGGGAATTTAAGTGCAATTGACCTATTTTACTGTCGGTGTTATCATATTTATCATGCAAAGTTTTAATACAATGTTACTATTTGTTAGTAAAGTATGAAGCTTCAAGTATGTGTTCCTACAATTACAGGCCATAAACCTTTCTAAACTTTTTCCTACTGGTGAAAAATTGCAAAACATAAATTTTGAATCTTAAAGAAAACTTTTCTCTCCTTCCAAGTTCTCAATCAAAATGGAAGTGAAAGTAGCACAAGTGTTGCAATTTTCTTAGACATAACTTTCCCTATGAAAACATACACACGTGATTATTTGGCATTCACGATAAATCAATCATTATTCTACAAATATTTTTATTGATTGATTCACATAACAAATTTTTCATTCTGCATGTCCTCGTGTCGCGCGATAAAGAAAATTTCATTTCGGGTTAATTCTCTTTATTGATTTTTATTTTTGCTCAAAATTGCCTTTTTCAAAGAAAATAAAATGAAAAAATCCATAAATCTACTATCATGATAGAATTGTAGTAAAAAATAACTGGAAAATTCACCTCATCCTTTTCCTTATTGCATAAATTTCTCATTTATGCTACTAAGTGGCTACTGATAGGTAATTAAGTATGCTGGAAAAAAAGCAAACTGAAATTTTAAGCTTGTAAAGCTTTTGAAAGTTCATGTTTTCAGTTATTTATTATCATCACGCTACTGATGTACTGGTGGAATTAATGAGAAATTTTGAGTAGATTTGTGTCTCGTGCGCTTAGAATCTTGCTGTCAATTCTAATTAGAATGTCTGTATTAGCAGGCAAATTAGTGAAATTCGAAAATAATTGTGGGAAGTTTATCAAATTAAAATCAAGAAACGGTATCTTAATATTTCTTAGTCATTTATTTAGTTATTTGTAATTTGGATTGTGTTAAGTAGTTGCTTGCCCCTCCATACAAAAATTTAGTTTGAATTTCAAATTATGAATATTTTATAACTTCTAAAATTTTATTTGAAGCTTTAATAACAAACGACACTAATTATAATTAGTATTACATCATTAAAATCTTGGACCCATTCAAACTGCATCCAAATCGTATAATCACCGCTATAAAAAAGCTAAAAAAAATTCTTTTTCCCATTGTCGGAAAAATTACGAAACGAGAAAAAAGTTTTCCTTAAACTTTAATCATGTTTTGATTATTTACCGTGGCTTTCATCACGTCTAGTATGTATAGAGTCCATAGTTCATAGCCAAGCATGCATTTATGTGAAGAAGGTTTGCAATGTGTATAATTCAAGGGCAAAATGAAGAATTTATGCTTAATTTATGCCGCGTGCATAAGCGCGTATGAGCTTTTTCATGATCATAAAAATAGAACATTTCAAAGCTACATTAAATATAAAATATATGTACTTAAAGATTTATGCATTTTTGCTTTGAACTTCATCTTGAATGCATTACACCTACCATGGCCTTCGCATTACATCACAACATAAAACTTGGTCAACATTGTATTAAAGAATTTTTCTATTTTTCCTTTTGCATTCTTTGGTATATTCAATCTAATTTATATCTTCTAACCAACTTTTAATGACGTGCGAAGAATTACATGGAATTTACATGATACAAAAATTTGTTTATGGGAAAGGTAATGAATGAGTCGCACTGACTGACTGAGGTCACTAGGAAAAATTGCTTTTCTTTTGCATATTTTTTTTTTCCTTTTTTTAAGCAAATTTTCATTTCTTTTTTTGTAAATTTATTCTTAAATATTCAACTGGCACTGCCGAGTACTCAAATTGAAAGAAAAGGCTTTGCTGTATGACATAAAGCTTCTTTTATTTTACCTACTTCATTAAAAATGAAAATTTAATTCAAGGGTCGCATCACATATAAGGAAATGTGACCTTTGTGTTGTGTGAATAAAATTAAAAACTTTTGCTGTGCATTTTCACTTTAAATTATTTTTTAAAACTTTTAATTTTTCTTGTGCACGATTTGAAGTTTTTATGCGCACTGATCTTTTGAAGTTAATTCGATATGAATAAATTTTGGGGTTGTGCATTTATTAGAGCTTAGTTGATCTCTTTTAATTTATTTTCTTCGATAACGAATTTAAATTAATATTTTCTGAAAAAGCTATTAAAGAAAATTAAAATGTACCCCATACCAACCCCATACAATAAATACAAAAAAGCGCTTTCTACAAATTTTATGTTTTTTACTTAAAATATAATTTTTTGCCAATTTTTTGACTCTTTTCTATAAAGTAAAACTTAAATCTTTCTAAATCTTTTTGCTTATATTTTTTTTATTCAATTTTATTTTATTTTGTACAAACAGTTTGAATACTACAGTCCTTAGCAACTATCCAATGTTTACATCCAAAAATAAAAAGACACAGATTCTAAGACATTTCAATGGTGTTTTCAAAAGAAAGGAAATGAAAAAGTTTTGTGTGAATAACGAATAGGATAAATAGTGTATCGATGACACCTGATATTATATAATAAAGATTTTAATGATACGGTAGAAACCCAAACTCAAAAAAGATTTTTTAAAAGCTTTTGAGTGTCATCAAACTGAAATCCTCATTAGATCTTTTCCAACCGTTTGCATTTCAACAAATTAATGTTAAATAATTGCAAATATTCAATTAACACCAAAAAATAATAATCACGGCAACTCCAATCGATTGAAATGTCTTAAAAATAAACAATTTTCGACACATTCAGTGACAGTCATAAACGATTTTTGTATCATCTAAAATACCCCATTCAATTTTTTGTGCTTATTTTTTTACCTTTAGAATGCTTTTATTTATTTATAGGAAGACATTGAGTATAAAAATTATTCATCAATTTTACATTTTTTAATCCCTTAAAACAGAAATTGCAACTCTAACCCACCAGTTTAGTTCCGTTACACTATATAAGAATAAAACAATTCGTTATGCTGCTCGTTTGCATGCCATCATTGCATGTCAAATGGAATTTCAACTTTATCCGATGGACATTCAAATTTGTCCAATTCATATTGAAAGCTTCTCATATAGCAACTCTAAGGTACGATTAAAATGGGCTGAGGCTGGCGTTAATATTAATCCTGAGCTGAAGCTTTTGCAATATAATTTGGGATCGCCACTGCAATTAGAAGAGACGGATGGATATATGCCAGAAAAAGATGGAAACTTTTCACGCTTGACTGTCTATTTCCGTTTTGAGCGCCAAATAGGTAATGATACTAATAATTCAAATGCTACAAAGATTTTTATTGCTATCGATTTTGCCATTTCTATTCAATTTTTAAGGACATCATTTAATTCAAACATTTGCACCTTCGTCATTGGTCGTAATGTTAAGTTGGTTCAGTTTTTGGCTCGGACTTGATGCTATTCCAGGAAGGGTGACTTTACTTGTGACATGTATGCTTACCCTTGTGACAATGTTCACTGGTGCTGATATTCCTCCAGTGGCTTATGTTAAAGGTAATGATTATTTTTCATCATGAATTTTTAATTAATCGTTATTGCAAAGGCTTGTTTAATGATAGAACAATAAATATAATTTAAACTAAAAAAAATTAATTCAATTTTTGATGCAGAAATTTTGCATCTTTTGACGCAAATATTATGCATATTTTGATGCAAAGAATTTTGCATCTTTTGATGCAAAGAATTTTCTAATTTTTTCAAAAACTTAATCTAATCTTTATTGGCAAATATCATCTTAAAAAAGAATCATAAATCACAAACAAACTAAATAATTGTAATAAAAACAGCTTAAACTGCAATCCTTGAGATTTTCTTGTCATTTTTCAAACAATTTAGGTCAACAAGCGCATTAAAATTTCAATTTGCACTAATTATAAAACTTTTTAATTACTAATTTCCGTGCATACACATTATCAAAGCTATGGATCTCTGGATGGCTGGATGTATGGTGTTTGTATTTGCAGCATTAGCAGAATTTGTTGTCGTAAAAGTTCTTGACGTTCAATATCAAACACAATTGAAATCAACATCAAAACAAACGATACTTCCGTTACGTTTGACGAGTACAATGGAGAAAGGACAATGTCAAACTGTGGCCATGTTTGATGGTACAAATGTGCGATCACGAAAGGCTAATGCACAAAATACACCTACACCAGTTGGTCAGGTAAATTATTATGTGCGATTATATGAACAAATTGCATGTAATTCAATTTCTTATGCAAAGCTTTTTACATTCTCGATTCTATTGTAGACAAACTTACAAGGTAACGGAAAACCAATAAACAGAAGGCAATCCATATTATCTGTATCGTGGACAGATAATGACACAGGGGTTGAAAAAATTATGTGGCGTGAAATTGATAAGCTCTCGCGTGTTATATTTCCAGGTCTGTTTCTAGTATTTGTAGTTTTGTATTGGCCAATATTATTATTTAAGACAAGTTCCTAGCAAACATCCCAAAATGAACCTTATGTTTATGATAATTCGACAAATGAATGCTATCAAGATTGTTGATTGTCGAGCGCATAAAAACGGATTTTTTTATTACTGTTATTAACTTTGTTTACTGCTGATGACGTTCACAAGAAAAAAGCTCAATTTATAGTTTTTATGAATTAATTATTGAATGAAAGCTTTACTTTGAGAAACACGTTTGGGATGGACTGCAAGAATTTTTATCAAACTATCGCATTGCAATCTAGTATCCAAAATAGAGTTCCTGCTAAAGTTATGAGAATCTCTAACCCAAATAGAAGAAAGCTTACAGCAACAAACAGAAATCATTTATGACAGTATTTTAATCTTAAAAGTTTCTTCTTTTCTAATAACTTTCCTAATCATCTCAAGCATAGCACAAGTTCAATCCTCAAAAATAATTAAATTTTAAAATAAGGTTAAAAAAAAAGTATGAAAAGATATTTTAAGCATAAATCAAATGACAGTGTCTTAAACAAATACAAACATATATAATGAATGATATATCAAAATACAGTTTTAAAAACAAATGCTAACTGAATCACGCGCATACAATAAGAGAATAATATGATAATAATGAAAAGTTTTATTCCAGAGCTTTTAGATATGATATAAAAAAGCTTTCTATAATGACAGTACAACTTGCATTTGGAAAATTTATTTTTATGATTTTAAACCAAAAAGTAGTTGTTTTTAATTTTTAAAGAAATTAAATAAATGAAAATTTAAATACTGTGGACAGAATTTTAGTTGAATTTGAAAATCAATAAAGTTCTGTCCATAGTAATTTGTAAGAAACCTAAGATAATACTGCTCCTTACCATTGTGATATTGTGTAATTATCAGAATTGAATTTCAATTAAAAAAGAAAATGTAAATAAAATAATAAAAGTAAATAATAAGCGAAAATTCATGTTTTGTTGGACATAATAATTAAAAGCTTGTCTGGAGACAAAAATTCATAAATTTTATAAAATTTTTATTTCAATAAAAAACAGGAATGAAGACGGACGAGTGACATGATGTAAACATTTAATGATTCAACAATCTCGTAAATTGGAAGAGTACTTTGTACTTTTGATATGCTAAATATCTTATCTTGCCTTTTTAAATATCTTACAAATTATATATAATCATTTTAAAATTCTGTCTCTTCCTTAAAATCATAGCCATAATCATCACCTACAAGTCCTGCATTTCTAGCCATTCCATAGAATATCGAATTTTTATTATCCAATAAAGCCTTTGGTGTGTCAAATTCAGCAATCATTCCTGCATCCAAAACTATAATCCTGTCTGAATCCATGATTGTGTTAAGTCGATGTGCTATTGTTAAAATTGTGCAGTCATTAAACTGTGTTCTAATTGTCTTTTGGATTAATTCATCAGTTTCAAAGTCAATTGCTGCAGTTGCTTCATCAAGAATTAAAACTTTGGTTTTTCGGAGCAAGGCACGTGCTAAACATACAAGTTGTCTTTGACCAACTGACAAGTTTTCTCCACCTTCTGTGATTTTGTAGTTTAATCCTTCTGACAAGCCTTTGACGAAAGTTTTCAAATGAGAATGCTCAAGTGCTTGCCAAATTGCATCATCTGAATATGAATTGAATGGATCGATGTTCATTCTTAAAGAACCACTGAAGAGCACTGGATCCTGTGGAATGATTGTCAATCTTGATCTCAAGGAATGAAGTCCAATTCCAGAAATGTCAATATCATCAATAATAATTTTTCCACCAGCAGCCTCAACAATTCTGAAGAGTGCTAATGTCAAACTTGACTTTCCAGCACCTGTTCGTCCAACAATACCAATTTTTTCTTGGCTGATTGTTTTGAAATTGATACCTTTTAATACTAAATCAAGTCCTTCTCGATACCTAAATTGATAGTTATTGAACTCTACAATTCCACTTTGTGGCCATTTTGGATTCATTTCAACAGTTTTCCATGCAGCTTCTTGTGGTAAGTCAGCATATTCTTCAACTCTTTCAACTGATACAACATTTGTTTCTACCTATTAAGAAGGATTATAAACAATTATGCTTCATCTTTAGTTAAAATATATCTGGACTCTTACCTCAGTAGCAATTCTCACAAAGAAATTCAAAAGTGATGAAATTTGTAAGGAATAAGAAATTGAAAGACCAACAATAGCACTTTCGATGGTAGATCTACCAAGAACAGCGAATAATGATGCAAAAAGGACAATAAAGGAACCTATAATTTCCAATCTGATACCAAGCCATCTATTTGCAATAATATTTTGATAAGCAACTGCTTGATTGTGATCTACTCTTGACTCTGAATCAGAAATGAAGCTGTAATTATTTAAAATAGAAAGGTGTTATTTTAATTCAAAACTTATTAGTCTAATTCTCACCGTCTCTCTTCATTGTATGCACGAATAGTTGATTGTCCATTAACAGACTCCTGAAAATGAGAATAAATTGGTGACCTTGTGATTGATTCAATTCTCTTCAACTGTCTTGATGTAGCAATATAAAATCGTTGAATGAAGTAATAGACAACCATCAATGGAACTATGACAGAAACAAAAATCGGAGTGGAGTAAGAAATAACAATCACTGTTCCTATTAAAGCAAACGCCATCGAAAACCAAGTTCTCATCATGTTTGGCAAGAAAGCATCAATAACATCTGTGTCACGACTGAATCTGTTGATAATACGTCCTAAAGGTGTTGTGTCGAAAAAGGATACTGGAAGTCTAAGAATATTGTGAAGAAGACGGAAATGGAGATGTCGAGCAGCTTTCAGGGATCCTAAGGCAAATAAGATTGTACCGACTAATATTGAAATACCTGGAAATAAACAAGATTGGATGATACTTTTATCTTAATTAGGAAATTTAAGATTCTAACCTTGAAGTAAACCAAATGCACCATAAACTCCTACATAGAGGTTCCTCCAAAAATCTTCCATATGAGATCTCTCATCCTGTGTCCAAATTGTAAGCCAGACTGAAAATTAAAGTACAATAAGTATAATAGATATTTAGTCACAGTCATTTAGCAGAACTACTTACAATTTCCTAAAACAGAAGCTGTTTGTGAAATAATGTTGAACAGGATAACAATCATAACATAAGTGATTCCAACACTCTTGAAGTATCGAAGATAAACTCCCCAAGACACACTTCCAATAGCAGCTTCTTCTGACGTCATTAACTTATTCATTGCTGATTGTTTAGGCATTTCTTCTTGCTCACTTTGTTTTGATGACCGTCTACTATCTCTTCGTCTTCTTAATGAATTTGTTGGAGAACTAGAAGTTAATTCAAAGTTTTAGATTTTAGAGTTCTTAAATTAAGAAACACAGATTAACTTACGATTTATCTCCTTTGTTCATCGACATTGTTGACATGGATCTTTGGAAAATTCTCTTCAAGTCCTCATCGTCTCCTAATTGACTTCCAATTTCAGCTAGATCTACAAAGATTAAAATATTAACAATTAGTGAATGATTTCAAACTTCTTGGACTTACCTTCTTCATCTTGATGTTCCTGAAGATATTGAACCAAAAATTCAGAAAATGCTCCCTTTCTTGACAGAAGTTCTTTGTAAGTACCACTTTCAGTAATTTCACCATTCAACATAACATTGATTACATCGACCTTAGGCAAGTAGGATAAAGCATGAGTAATCAAGAATCTCGTCTTTCCTCTAAGCATTCCTTCATGGCTCATGACATTCTCAAAAATATGCTTTCCAACATGAGAATCGACAGCAGACAATGGATCATCAAAAACAAAGATTTCAGCTCCACTGTAAACAGCTCGAGCCAATGAGATTCTTTGTTTCTGTCCACCAGACAAGTTGATTCCTTTTTCACCAATTTCAGTTTGATCGCCTCCAGGCAACATTGCAAGATCCGCAGTCAAGGCACAAGCATGGATGACTTTTTGGTATAATTTCTTGTTTAATGGCTTTCCAAACAAAATATTGTCTTGAAGTGTTGCATTTTGAATCCAAGCTTGTTGTGGGACATAAGCAATTTTTCCATCAAGATTGGCAGTACCACTAAGTTTTTCCATTTCTCCTAAAAAGGCACTAATGAGAGATGATTTTCCACTTCCAACAGGTCCAACAACAGCAGTTAAACTTCCCTTATTGACAGAAATATTGATGTTCTTAAGTATCTTTTCCTTTCCACCCCACGAGAAGTTACCATTCTCAATTTTCATAGCAAACTCACTCGGATTTTTTGTTACATTATTTGGATCGAGTTCAAATGAGTTCATAAACTTATTTAAACGTTTTATTGACACATATGCGATCATTATGAAATTAATTCCCAAAGGCACTAAAAAATGAAACAAACGTGAGAAAATCATTTTAAGAACTTAAATCTGATTAGTTCTAATTATAAAAAAAAAAAAAATACTTACAAAATGTCATTGGCATTCTGAGAATATTAAACAATGCTAATGCTACAAAGGCTACATCAGGTGTTAGAGGATTGCCAAGCATAACATAGGTAGTGAATGACACAAATGATACTAAGAATGGAGTCAATCCCCATTGAAATTCAGTAATAGCGTTGTACATAGCAGCAGTTCGTAAAGTTTTAATCTCAATTTCGCGAGTATCAGAAATTTGCTTTTCAAAACTTGGTTCCCATGCATATAATTTCAAAACCTTAATTCCGTTTAATATCTCATTTGTCAACTTGACACGTTCATCCTTGATTTTCATTTGCTTGAATTGAATGTTCTTCAATTTGTTGGCGATGATACCCGAAAGTGGGAACATGACAATCAATACAGCAAGACCAGCAAACACAGCGACTCCAATAATTCTCCATAAAAGGAAAATAGCAAGTGACATAATGAATGGAGCAGTAATTGTAAGCATCAAGTATGGAATCATTTCCAAAAATCTGTTTGAGTCAACAGCCATCAAATTGACAATTTCACCAACTGTTGTTGTTCTTTTAGCAGCACTGGATATTCTCAAAGCTTTTCTGTAGATTGCACTGATAAGTGAGGTTCTCATATTGAATCCAACCCTATATGCAATGATAGATTGATGTCCGTTCAAAATAGCCATCACAAAACTTATGAGAAACAACGCAAATGTCAAGATAAGGCCTTTCCATAAAGCACCGTCTGTATCAACATAAGTAATTAATGCACCAAGAACTAATGGTGATCCAAACTGCAGTATGTCAATAAGAAATCTCATAAATAATGCAAACGAAAAAGGTCCAATAAATGATCCAACTAATGCTGCAAGAACCGATCCTTCTGGTTGAGGTTGTTCTTCTGTCTCTGTTGTACCATTTGGAAGTGATTTATTTTGTTGATTTCTGAGTTGTTGTTGTTGCTTCTTGTATATTTTTCTGAAAAATTAGAATTTAGTATCAAAAGCAACTATGAACTGAATGAATTAACTTACTTCTTTGACTTTTTGACACTCTTTTCGAAATTGTGATCAAATTTTGGAACTAACTCAAAAGATGCATTTTCTGGATTAATATCGTAAATATCTTTTTCAGTTAAAGGTCTTCTGTAACCCGTCCATGCTATTGGCTCAAACCATGCATAGAAAATTTTGATAATAGCACCAACACCCAATTCAGGTGAAGGGTTAGCATATTTTGGATAGGTTGAATTTTTCGGTGGTTTATCAGCAAAACAGCAAAGGAACCATTCAATTGAAATGAATGAGAAGTAAAGGACATAATTGATGAATTGGAATCCTAACCATGTGAAATCTCCACTACCAAAACCTGAATCTCCATAGTTTCTAATTTCCCTTAAAAGTTGAGGAATTGCAAAGATGACTAGCATCATCCAGAAAATAAATAAGTATATGGACGTTCTGTGACCTTTCTTTTTGTGATACAGCTGAATAAAGCCTACAAATATCTATTAACAAAATAATAATAATATCAGGAAATTTCTAATTTAAAATTGAACTTACAAATGTAGCGAGTTTAATTCCAATTGAAACATATTGAACATCATAAATATCTTCTCCATCAGCTATTGCAAACATCATGCTCAAATCAATAATCGATAAGCAGACCAATAAAGTAGTAAACACCAATTTTAATAAATTTAAGAATGTCCATGGAATGTCACTTCGTCGACTTTTCGATCTTCTTCTTAAGTCTATTATTGAAAATAACCAAAGATATAGACATGGCACCCAAATAAGTACAGTTTGTTTAAAACAAAATGTAAAGTCGGGATTTGTTTCTGCCCAAGTTAACTCAGCGTCCTATAAATATACAGCATAAAATAAACAAATATTAAATGAGAGCTGAGAGAATAAAACAATATTAATTTGAGTATCATCATTTCAATTAGTTGATTGATAGAATTGTGTGAGAAACGCACAATTAGTCTGATTTGAATTGGAAATAAAATTGATATGCTTGCTATTCTGTAAGATTGTTAGTCATTTTGTTCAATTAATAGTAATTGAAAATTGAAAGTTGGAATGACTAATGAAAAATTGCTACATGAAATCGAGACACTTGCACTAAATCATCTGCATTTCTAGATGCATATTGAATTTTTGTCAAATCTAAACCAAAAAAAAAAGTCTACACCTTCGATACACAAATTACAAGGAAGAACCTTGAAAACTTTTATAAACAAGATATGATTGACACATTTTACAGATACCATTGCCATTGACTTACTTAAAATATTTTACTACTTTATGTCTACTATAAATAAACACTTGACTGAAAAAGCGTGCCGAAATGCCTAATTATTCATTGATAAGATAAAGCATGACTTTCTCAAGTTTATTATTTGCTGATTCCCGATTCCAAAATATGAATTTTCACTCACTGATAAGAGGAATTACCCAATATAAGGGTGTTCCTTATTTATTGTCACTCCATGAATGGTATGGAGCCATAAAATTACTCACGAGATTTTTACTTATCATCTATGCGTAATCAATTATTTTGGAACTTCCAAATATGGATATCAGTAAACTCCGCGACAAGTCATTTTTCCGTGTTATCTTATCGATGAATTATACAATGACAAAGTATGTGCACGTATGGCAAATTTAGAGAACTAGATAAAAAGTTGGACAGATTTTGTGAATGAAATTGTCAATATTTTGGCAATTAATTATAAAAATTTGTGGAAATTCCTCGCATTTATTGACTTTAAGCATAACAATCAAGGTTCTAAAGGTTGAAGAATTAATTGTGCGTTCACAAATCCATCTAATTATTGCATCATTTTTAAGTTCTCAAAATAAAATTTTTAATTACCCAAAATGGACTTCCACAAAATTCCTCAAACATGACTAAATGATTTTTCGAAATAGCTGCTACTCCTCATCCAAATTTCTCTAATATTATGAAATTTATTTGAACTTATTGACTCTCTTCTTCTTATTTCTTTATATCTCTAATCAAACAAGTGTCCAAATCCTTAATTTTTCCTAGCTTGTCTTTTTGGTTTCCACACAGTTTCACGTTCCTAAAGCGACTGAATGAGAGCTGTGAAAAATTCTCAATTATATTAGCGAACGAAAAAAAGTCTTTATCGCAAGTCAAACATGTGTAAGTGGCAGAGAAAAACTGTAAAAAACAAAAACATTCTCAACTGAGCTGATTATTTTTGCCACATGTTTTTTGATGTCTTTTTGATACACATTAAAAAAAATGTGTAGTAATCGGTAGCTCTCTGTTTTGTTTTGGTATGCCTTTCAAGTGAATAGAAATTACGATGAGAAATCTTCTCTTTTTTCTGATTCTAATTATAGACGGCTACTCTCTTGTTTCGCTTTGGTGCTTGAGTGATGATGAAGGTTGAGGTTGTTTGGGGTCGAAGTTTATTTTTGAAGAATGGCATATCTATGGTCAATCAATTAGATCAAAACTGCATACCTAAAAGTTGAAATTTTTTCCTGCTTGTAATTAAAGATTTCATGCTGAAAAATTAATTCAGATCCTAATTGCAATAAATATATTCCTTTATTAATTAATCTCTTTGCTATCTATAAAATACAGTCATTCCTAAAATTGTATTTGCCTCATCCATTGTAAGTTTTTTTTATCAGCATACAATGTAAGTTTTAAATTTAAAGAATTTTGAATACTATAAAAATTTATAATCTTTGAAATTTGATTCCAACATTCTTCATTGAGTTTTGTGCATGTAAGGATGCTTAAATTTTGAAGACAAAATTTGATCTAATAAATTTAACAAAAATATCAGTAATTTAATTTAAAATTGAAAAATTGTTACTTTTGTTCTTCCTTTAGTTCTTCGTAAGGCCTCATTGGAATCTCGAAATCTTCATTTACTAAACCTGCATTCTTTGCCATTCCATAGAATATTGAATTCCTATTTTCCAATAATGTATGTGGTGAATCAAATTCAGCTACTTTTCCTGCATCCAAAACTATAATCCTGTCTGAATCCATGATTGTGTTGAGTCGATGTGCGATTGTCAAAATTGTGCAGTCATTAAACTGTGTTCTAATTGTCTTTTGGATTAATTCATCAGTTTCAAAGTCAATTGCTGCAGTTGCTTCATCAAGAATTAAAACTTTGGTTTTTCGGAGCAAGGCACGTGCTAAACATACAAGTTGCCTCTGACCAACTGACAAGTTTTCTCCACCTTCTGTGATTTTGTAGTTTAAGCCATCAGGAAGTCCTTTGACGAAAGTTTTCAAATGTGAATGCTCAAGTGCCTGCCAAATTGCATCATCTGAATATGAATTGAATGGATCGATGTTCATTCTTAAGGAACCACTGAATAGAACTGGATCTTGTGGAATGATTGTCAATCTTGATCTTAAAGAATGAAGCCCAATTGTTGCTATATCAATACCATCAATAATAATTTTTCCACCAGCAGCCTCAACAATTCTGAAGAGAGCCAATGTTAAACTTGATTTGCCCGCACCTGTTCGTCCAACAATACCAATCTTCTCTTCTGAATTTATGACAAATGAAATGCCTTTCAGAACTAAATCGAGGCCTTCACGATATCTGACCTGATAATCTTGGAACTCAACAACACCTCTTTGTGGCCATTGTGGATCAACATCAATAGTCCTCCAAGCAGCTTCCTGTGGTTTGTCAGTATATTCCTCAATTCTCTCAATTGCAATAATATTTGTCTCAACTTCAACAGCCATACGAACAAGGAAGAAGAGTAATTGTGAAATTTGTAATGCATAACTGACAGACAATCCAACAACAGATGGGTTAATTGTATCTCGAGCCAAAATTGCAAAAACTGCAGAGGAAAAAATGACAAAAGAACCAATGATTTCCAATCTTAATTGCAACCAACGATGTGCCACAAATCCATGATAAGCAATTCCTTGATGGAAGTCAATTTTCGAGTCTGACTCAGCAATAAACCTCTTCTGTTCTCCATATGCTCGAATGACTGACTGTCCACTTAAAGTTTCACTGAAATGAGCCAGAACTGGACTTCTTGTAAGTGATTCCAACCTTCTGATTTGCCTTGATGTCTCAATATAAAATTTCTGCAGGAAGAAAAATATTAGGAATACTGGCACGACAGTAACCAAAAACCATGGAGTAGCTATAGAAATCACAATAAAAATCATGATCACTGAAAAAAGCATGAAAATGTAGTTGCGCATAAATATTGGGATGATATTGTCGACTATATCCATGTCTCTCGAAAATCTATTAAGAATGCGACCTAAATAAGAAGAAGCAAGACATAAAAGATTTGGTCAATTGAAAAGTAAGTGCGTGATCACTTACCCAAAGGTGTTGTATCAAAGAACCACATTGGAAGACGAATTATATTGTGTATAAGATTATTATGTGATACTCTAGCAACTTTGAGACAACCAATAGCAAGGGTAATGGACGCGATAATTAAAGTGATAGCTAAAATTTTATTAAGTTTATAAGAATTAAATTATTCTAGAATTATAAGCAACATTTACCCTGAACACCTCCTATTCCTCCATAAATTCCAGCATAAAAGTTAATAGAACTTTGGTCTTCAACTTCCCTCGATGCCCAGACAGCCAGCCATACTGAAATTTCAAAAAAATGAAATTAATGTTTAAATTTTTTACAAAATTCAATCTCTTACCGTTCGATCCAACAGCAGCCAATTGGAACAAAACATTAGTTCCAAATGCAAGAAATGTCATTAAAAATCCAACATGTTTGAAATATTTGAGGTAGACTTTCAAGTTAACTGATCCACTTCCTGCCTCTTCAGCTTCAATGAGTTTTGCAAGTGATTTTTTCACGACTTCATGTTCGTCGTCGATGGAAGGAGGAAAGAGAGATTTACGACGTCCATCAATTATTGAAATTGTTGATCCACTGTGGATTAAAATTAAGTTATGATTAGCTTATATAATTAAATTTTAAATTTTACCGTCTCATATCTTTGATAGAAATTTCACTGTTGAGTCGATTTCTTATTTCAGGTGGAACCTCTGAAATTAAGGAAATTAAATATAATAAATATATTGGTTCAATGCAAAAGAAGTTGACTCAAACTGTCACCTTCTTCTTCTCCTTGTTCTTGAAGATATTGAATCAGGAACTCTGAAAAAGCTCCATTTTGTGCCAACAATTCCCTATAAAATTTATAGATTGAAAATAATAAAGTATTAATTAATTTTGTAAAGCTTGTGTCTGAGTAAATTGAAATTTAAGATTTTTTAACCTTTCTCTTTCAGGGAATAATTTTATTCCAACTTGACTTAGCATGATAAGGTATAAATCAGATCAAAAATTTAGCAATAATACAAACATGTAACAATTTAATGACTTACTTATATGACCCACTTTCAGTAATTCTTCCATTCAGCATAACATGAATTTCATCTACTCTTGGTAAATACGATAATGCATGCGTGATCAAAAATCTTGTTTTAGTCCTTAAAATTCCTGTGTCACTCATTAAGTTATCAAAAATGTGCTTTCCAACATGAGAATCGACCGCAGAAAGAGGATCATCAAAGATGTAAATTTCTGCATTACTATATACAGCTCTAGCCAAAGAAATTCTCTGTTTCTGTCCACCTGACAAGTTGATACCTTTTTCACCAATTTCAGTTTGATCTCCGCCAGGCAACATTTCTAGATCAGCAGTTAAGGCACAAGAATAGATGACTTTTTGGTAAAATCTTTTGTTCATTGGTTTTCCAAACAAAATATTGTCTTGAAGTGTTGCATTTTGAATCCAAGCTTGTTGTGGGACATAAGCAATTCTTCCATCAAGATTAACGTTTCCATTATGCTTTTCCATTTCACCAAGAAAAGCTGAAATCAAAGAAGTCTTGCCAGCTCCCACAGGTCCAACCACAGCAGTCAAACTTCCTTTTTTGACGGCAATATTAATGTTTTTCAACACTTCATTCGATCCATCCCACGAAAATGTTCCATTCTTGATGTACATTGCTTTATCACATGGCATATGAGTGACATTATTTGCCGCTATTTCCTTTGAATTTAAAAATTTGTCAATTCTCTTGCCTGCTACAATTGCTTGCATCAAGAAGTTTATCAACATTGGGACTGTAAAGAAATAAGTTTGAAGATGTGACATGCGCAGGTCAAGCCTTTTTTTAAAAAAAATATTTACTTACAGAATGTCATCGGGAGTCGAAGTAAGTTGAACAAGGCTAACGATACGAAAGCTTTTTGTGCAGTCAGAACGCCGCCAAGCATGACATATGTGATGAATGAAACCATCGCAATAATAAACGGTGCCAACGAAAATATAAAGTATGAAAATGCATTATAAATTGCAATCGTTCTTATTATTCGCATTTCTATTTTTCTTATTCCTAGAATAAGCTTTTCAAAACTTGGTTCCCATGCATATAACTTTAAAACCTTTATTCCACTTAATATCTCATTTAATGATTTAATTCTCTCATCTTTATGAACCATCTGCTGAATCTGGAGTACTTTAAGTTTTGCTCCTATTACAATTGAAATTGGAATTGTCATTAAAGTCACAAATAATCCAGCAAAAACTGACATTCCAATATGTCCATAAAGTAAATATGTCACAATGCCTATAGTCATCAATCCAGACCACAACATGTGAATATTTGGCAATAACTCCAAAAATCGATTAGCATCAACAGCCATCAAATTTACAATTTCACCAACTGTTGTTGTCTTCTTGACACTGCTTGAAATTGTCAATGCTTTTCTATAAATTGATGTCATTAAGCCAGTCCTCATTCGATGTCCAGCAGTTAAGTTATTATGGAAATATTGACCATTCAAATATGGTTGAATGAATGACACCAAGAACAATAAGCTAGCCAAAAAGTATCCTTCCCATTCTGGTCCACCTAATTCAATGTACGTGATCAACATGTTAAGAAGTAAAGGTGTTGAAATGAGTAGTAAGTCACAAAGAACACGGAATATAACTGCGAACCAGAATGGTCCACCGTAAGCCTTCATTACTGACATGAATGTTTTTCCATTGCTGACGATTGTTGAACCTTCTGGTTGCTTTGGCATGTTTCTGTAAATTATTAAGGATTAATAACTGAATTTGCAAAAATTGAGACAGGCACTTACTTCTGATTCTTTTCAATACTTTGTTTAAATGCTTTATCAAATTGTGGAAACAGTTCAGCACAAGTATCATTTGGATTGCTGTCATGCAAATCTTTCTCATTTAATGGACGCATAAATCCTAACCAAGCAGTCTTTGTAAACCAATGAAAGTTAATTTTATCCAAAATACTGACAGTTAATTCTGGTGATGGATGTGTTGCAAATTTAGTATAAGTCGAATTCAATGGTTGCTTATCACTGAAACAGTTAATGATAAACATGATTGAAATAAGAGAGAAGTAAATGCAGTAGCTGAGGAAAAGCCAGGCATCTAATGACAATGAATCTCCTTGAAAATAGTGATCCTTATAATTAATGATTACATATCGAAATTCGGGAATGGCAAAGAAAGTAAGCATCAACCAAAAAGTAAATAAAAGTCCAGAAGTGTGATGACCTTTAATCTTGTGAAGATATTGAATGCCGGCGACGTAAATCTAGACGAAACGTTAGAATCATAATGACATTCAATTTATCACATAAATGTATGAGCACTTACAAAAGTAGCAATTTTGATTCCTATGGTTACAAATTGAACGGGAAAAACGTCTTCATTTTCCATCATGCTGATTAGAATTACCAAGTCAGTTATAGACAAGGCTATCAACAGTATTATTAAGAGGAATTTCGAAACATTAATAAAAGACCACGGGATATCACTGTAACGACTTTTCATTCTCCACATTATGTCAAATCCTGAAAATATCCACACAAATATGCATGGTACCCATATGAAGACTGTTTGTTTGAAGCATATTGTTAGGTTTGGGTTGCTTTCTACCCGGAGGAGGTCAGGGTCCTGAAAAAATATAATTAATTACAGTTTTTGTTGATAAATCAAGCAGGATTATAACTTTTAGGCAATTTTAAAATCCATACAAATTCAATTTTTTTTACAGTAAATCATCTGATACTGACGCATATCGATCGATAACAATGTTTTTATCGTAAAAAATCCAAAATGAAATTTTATCCATACTATCCTACATTCATATTGTATACGTCTACATACTTCAAATCTTTACTTAATAGTATGTAATTTATCAACAATAATACTTATGAGTTAGGTATCAAGTTACAAAGAATAAAAACTTTTCTTTTCATAATGCGTGCGTTGACTTTTTAGGGAGAAAAATATACGCAACGTATGTAAGTAAATCCCATCAGTTCCTATATTTTTTTATTGGATTAAGTTTCTGTTTTTGAAATTAGAATATAGCATTTCTATGGTAAACTGATTGATTAATTTTTAAAATTTTTATCCGATAAAAATACACTGATTAACATTTGATTGATTAAAAACAAAACCTAAATTAATAAATTATCCTGGTATCAATATGTACAAAGTTCATGCGGTAATTTACTCAGAACTTGAGCTTGAATTCGTAAAAAATACGCATCGAATTTTTCTATTTGAAAATTCTTTTGTTTTTCTCACAAAACGCGCCAATTTTTTACACACAGGAAAATTTGTTGTTGTATTTTTTTTATGTACACAGAAATTTGGCGACAAGCCGGCTTTTGCTATTCGAGAATTATCGACCAATTTTTCTTGTTTTCTCAGCAGATAAGCTTTAAGATTTTATTTTGATTCTTTTGAATATTAAGATTAAGGATGTCTTACTCGTTATTAATTTAAATGTGATTTGTGGCACTTTAATAAAAAGCATGAATTTGAATATGTATTGCAGAACTTTTTTGATTGAAATTTACCGAAGTAATCATAAATATTTAGTTCCTTATCTACTTGTTATAAATATTCAAACACTGATTACAATTAGATCAAAGAGTTCTTTTTTATCCAGACAGACTACTGATATTAAATAGGGGTTTCCAGGTGTGCAAAACTAGTTCAATTTCACGTAAATACCTTGAGAATAAACTTTCATTCAATTCGATGTCTCGAAAAATAACACATCAGGATTTTGGTCTTAATTAAGATTCACGTGTGGAAGCTTATAAGCTTCCAAAGTAATTTTATATTATGGACAGAAACTAGATTTTATAAATCAAAATGCACAAATAATGATTTTATGACTAAATTAATTCCACCAACTCTGGCATTGAACCAGAAATTTATAAATCTCTTCCAATTCTCATTATTGAACCTTAATTCCATACCGCAAAACATATGTTCGAAGTTTATTTGATAAAATCTATTTTGCCATAATCTGTTTGATCGATAACTTACCCAAAACACACTCCCACAAAATTCTTCCATTGTTGTTTTAAAATATTTATTTTTATACAATTAAATCCACTTCATTCATAAAATTAAATTCACTGATTAAATTTTGATTTACAACTTATCTTTTGTTACTTTTTTTATGTCCTTATCAGTTAATGTTAATCTTTTTATCAATTAAATAGTTTATCACATGTCTATTCATAGGATCTTTAATCTTCACTTTTGTGAAATTCTGAAGAGAATTTCTATTAATAATTAATTAAATACAATTTATTTTAATTATCTTGATGAATATTTCGATTTTTTAGATGAAAATTAATTAGGTCGATGAATGATGCGTGCCATTGGGGGGTGAAAATTGATGAATTCGAGTCTATTTATAGATTTAATAATAAAAACACATAAGATCTCTTTAAAACATAAAATTATTCACACAACACTAATTTACATCCATAATCACTCCACTGACATAGTTTTCAGCCTTAAATCACTCAAATTTCACTTAATCCATGGATTATAATAATGACGTTGTTGTACATCAGCACTTTATGTAGAAATCAACTGAACTAAATCACATCCAAACGCAGACTAACCGTTAGAGGCAAAAAAGGTGTACGATATACAGTCTACGATGAGATAAGGATCGATAAGATATGATTGATAAAGATCAGGAAGTAAAAACCATTCAAATTTTTTCTTGATTTAAAAATTTTTCTTTTCTTTGGCATTCAATTTTAAAGCACTTCCCAGCAATTAAATGGCTACTAAAGATAGCTAGATGGGACATTTAAATAGTCTTTAGCTAGCTTTAATGGTCAGTTTGTTGCTGAATTTCGAGTATTTATTGAAAAAAACTTAATAAATTTTAAACTAAATTAATTATTTGAAAAAGAATCTTAGTAAACTTTGAACTTTACAATTTGGATTAGAATCTTGTAATTTTTGACTCTGTAGATTAAGATTTTTAATTTTTTTGAAAGTTACAAGTTGAAATTCTCAGAAAACAATCAATGCTCACCTTAATGACATTAAAATGGAGCAATATCCCTACACAACCCTTAATTTTAACCTAACCTCAATTTTTATTGTCCATTCGTCATGTAATTAAGGCAAATGTAAATTTTAAACAGCAGATGATTGCGCATCAACATAAACAACTCCTTGTAAAGCCTCAACTGATTCAAGTTTTGACTTTTCATGTCTTAATTTCATGAATATTGACACAACACATATTTCAACATAAGTCTTAATGATCAGGAAGATTAAGCATATTCGGAAGAGATGATCATATGAGATAATTAGTCCAGTTACACATCCGATGAAAGCAAACGACAAAAAGATTGCATCTAGTGTGAAATATGGGATGAAAAAACATGTCTTGCGCTAAAAATAAAAAGGAAAAAAATAAAGATAATGGAAAGAGAATTATTAAAGCTAGGCATTTAAGAGCAATTAATATTTTCTGAGATAGTTCCTTTGAAAATATTTATTAATTAATTAAAATCTATAAATGCTTACCATATGTATGCCACCGATTAAAATTCCACAGAATAAAATATAGAGAACGAAGAATAAGGTCAAGAGTAAGTAGATGATGATGACATATGCTGCAAAAAAAAAAAAAAATAAAAATAAAAACTCATGAAAGATTTTGATTAAAGTATTAAAAATAAGTATTATCTCATACTGCGGGTATAATCATCAACTTTTTCTATTCGGTTGCCAAAAATGATCCAAAAATGCCATCGTTCCATCAAGTCACTAACATTCATCAGATCCACTTCATTTACAAGTAATACTTCAAAATAAAACGTTGTACATGCTAATATGAACCAAATTAATCCTTCAATAGACAACCAGGTTATTAATCCGTACTTTAAACTAAACAAGAAGCAGCACTTTTCAACTTTTGGAATTTCAGCTTCTGATAAAGAGACGTGAAGCATTGCTTTTGGCACATGAACATGTTCAGGATATTCAGGCTGTAACTCATGAAGTTCTTGGGCTTCATGCTGCTCTTCTTCTTGTTCCTTAACTTCACTTAGTTTTCTCATTTTTAACCAGTCGATCCTTTCAGCACAACACACCGTACTCAACTAAGTTGAAGCTATGTCGAAGAATTCTCTGAATAATGGAAATGAGAGGGAGAAGTTTTTTTGGAGAAGAAAATAAAAATCGAAGCGCATGCCAAAGAATGAGAATAAAGGATGGATTTGAATTGTGTCTTTTTGAGAACTTAAAACGCATTTTTAGTTAGATCTAATGCAATTTCTGGGATTTATTTGAATATGATGATTAAATGTTTTAAAATATGAGTTAAAAGGAGAAGTAAGGAACTAACAAAGAATTTTCTTTGAAACATCTAATCCAAAAAAATCTATAAATTCTTATAAAATTGGACGTAATTGGTGAATAGCTTCTCATAAAAATTAGAACATCAGCATGCAATGAATATTAAATTGAAAACAATATATGCTTTAAATAAAACTGGAGTCTGATGAGTCAACATGTTGTTACAACAGAGAATGTAAGAATCGAGAGAGAATTTCAATGATGAGAGGGGAATCGAGACAAGAACAAGAAAAATCGTCGATGAAAATATTTGCAAAATGCGATTCAATGTTTCTCTCCCTATCCTATCAATATTGCCTTCTATGTTCGGGACATAATGAAGGGAGCATAAAAAAACTGGCGCCAAAAGTCTGAACTCCTTAACCTACATATCGTTGAACGTAATAAACTGCTGCGAAATTTAAGACATTGAATGGAAGCAAAATCTGAAATAATAAGGTCAAAAATTTTCATTAAAGTAGGCCAAACTAGATTTTTTAGGGGGAAATTTTTAAAAAATATATTAAAATTTTTATTTTCTTATTTTCTTAAATATTTAATACAAGTAACATCAAAAATGAAATCCACACAATAAATTTAAAGACATCAAAATTTCCTTAAATGCTATGAGCCTTTACAATTAGTTTAATTAATTAATTTAATCCTATATTTCCGCATGACTACCAATATTCAATAATAATCATCAATTTGCTTTCATTTCCATTTTCCAATTTCATTTATGAATATGAATAAATATTTTTCATTTCCATTAAAGCGCTGGCCATTATTACAACATTTTCATATTTTATGTCTCAAACTGAACGTATTGAATTACTAAAAGTGATCATTTTGGTGGAGTTTCATTAGAATTTAGTTTGTCGAAAAATATTTGAGGGCGACTTTGTGATACAAAATTAGATTCATTAACTTGTCAATCAAATTTGTAATTAGAGTTTGGTAAACTTATTTATTGACTTCCAACACCTTTTGTTCTGAGGTTTATGGCTTATTTTATAATTTATGAAGTTTTGAGGTCGAATGATGAAAAATTATGTAGATTGTAGAATTTATTGTTGACTTATTGTCGTTTTGTATTCAATTTTGGATTCATTCCCTAGTAACCACGACCGTTAAAAGTTAGTTAAAAGCTAGATTTAAGCTAGTGTATCTGTAGATAGCCGTGAGATAAACTTTCTGAACACTAACTTTTAAAATTTCTGGTTATTGGGGATTGGCATAATCACGTCATTAATAAGCAAATACGTTCAATTTAAGATTAATCATCTTGTTTTTTGCATATTTTAATCCATTAACCTTCACTTTTGCACATTAATCTGTTTGCTATCCATTTGCAATATTTATCATTAGAAAGCTTCTTTATTCTTCAATATACTCGAATTATTTGATTAAAATATTTTTGTAAAATTGATTTGTTTCACAACGGAGTTATATCCATTCATATTATAAATGCTAGTTTGTAAAAGTTTCGAGTGTTAAAAATGCTGGTTTAGCAGCGATATTGATTGATGTATTATTAATTTTCACAACTTTGATGTTTTAATTAATCCATGATGATGTTTTGGGTGCTTCAGGAATTTTGTATAAAGATCTTTATTAGGATTGCTATGGAAACAAGTTCGCATGTTTATTGCTAATTCGACTGTTATTTTTTTGTCAAATAATCTATGTATGTTTGAGGTAATGTGTAGGATATGATGTTGTACTTTTATGATTTTCATAAAATTCCATTTTTCACTTCCTGATCTTAAAATATTATGATTTTATTTAACCTCATAAATCCACCTTAATTCCACACACGATCCACTAAAGTTTTCGATTTTAAAACATTCAAAAATTCCTGAACTTTTAAAAAAATATTTTCGTGGCAATCCTTTTACTTAAACTGCCACAGCCAGTGGCGCTTCTCCCAAACCTGGATTTGACTGATGAACTGGACTTGAATCAATTGCATCCAAATGTTGATGTTGACTCAATGAGCTGTGGATTGAAATATGCTCACTTGAACGTTTTCCAGCATAGTCCTTGAATAGAGAATAAACAGAGACTGCAAAGTAGAACTTGATGAAGAAGAATATGATGCATATTTTGGCAATTTGGAGTCTGAAGAAGATTCCGATGAATCCAAATGGAAGTGCAAATGTTAGCAAGAAAATGTCACAAATGAGGTATGGCAAAAATAGGCGGCGTGAGTTCTACAAATAGAAAGTAAATATTTAGTGTAAATTTGCGTGGATGTAAATATAATGTTTTTTGATATTTTTAGAATGGTTCCTTGAGTAGATTTTGTTAGAATTCCAAAATAAAATGATTTTAATTTTTGACTGAACAAATAATTTTTGAAAACCGTTAAATTTTCAAATTTTTGAAAAGCATTAAGATTTTTTATAAAATTAATGTAATAAAAGCAATAAATATGTTGACCTACCTTCGTTATTCCAATTACAAGCATCACCGTAAATATCAAATAAAGAAGAAAAATTAACGCCAAGAATAAATTGCCGACGATAAGGTAAGCTGCATAAATAAAAATATTGACATGAGAAATTTAATTATTATAATTTCCATCAAAGTAATTAAATTTGTCGTCCTTACTTCGAATCCACTCATCAATTAATTCCCTTGGGTAGCCGAAAAGGACAAAGTAATACCAATCATTATCCAATACATCGCTGAATTCCGCAATATCAACATTGATGATGTACTTAATTTCACTGTAGATTGACGCGAATGTTAAAACTGACCAAAACAATGCTTCGAATGAGACAAAAATTAAAACACCACTCCTTAAGTCAAACACAAAGCAACACTTGTTTAAACGAGGCAATGGATTGTCTGAATTATCCACTGAAGAGACCATTGTAGCTTACAATTTTATGCTGTTGTCACGACAATTTTCTATAGGTTACTGAATAGGACTATTTTTTGTGTTTTGTGAGAGGAAATTCCTTTGATGAAAAAAGAAAAACTTTCATTGATGAACCGCGCATGGCAATATTTATATTTTGGAGATTCTCTCGCATGACTCATATACAATAGAATTATATTGTATGTTTAACTTGGGGGAGTTGAATGAGTAGTTTCATGATTTTTGGCAATTATTTTAGGGGTTGTAGAAATTTCTCAATGAATTTTATTGTTTTTGGAAATTCTTGGAAAATTTGGAAATTCTTGTTTTGTTTTACTGAATTTAGCTAGAAATAAGTATTGAAAATTTAACGTTAAAAAAATTCGTTTTAAATCTTAAATTTTCGTAAACCGTTAAATTTTCAAAAATATTATTTTACCGAACTTAAAAGTTCTACTCAGATTTACAGATAATAAAAATCAAGTCTACCTATGCTAATAACCAAAGCTAATAACCAAAAATATGCAAACGTAATTGCCTGAATTTATGCAAATAACCTTTCATTGAAATCAAGGCTGTAACGATGTCAACAAAACAGCGACAATGTGCTGCATAATATGATGAAATAAAGCATAAAAATAACAGCACCATGTAGACAAGAAAATTTAAATAATATTTTCAATGGGATGCTTTATAAATAATCGCTTAAAATTAATATTCAACTGGGCAGAAAATCTACGAAGGATAAAGGATCACAAGGTCTTGCATAATCAGTATAAATGCACAATCGAGAATTCAAGGAAAAATCTTAAGAATCTGCATTTACTGAGAGAAAAAAGGAAGAGAATCACATGTTAAAAATCAACAGCAACGGGGTGGAGAGAAGATGAAAAAAACACAAACTGGCGCCTGCATTCTGTCTCCCACCACTTTCCTCTTCTTCCTCGTCATTCTCATCATTTCTAATTTTCTTTGACAGTGTTTTCTGTTCCTTTGTTTTTTGATAATGCATGCCTGAAATATATTTTGTCACTCAGGAACAAATATGCCGATGTGCTGTTTGATATTTTATATTGTCCTGAAAGCATTCTTATCGTTAGTTAAATATGAGCAATCTATCAATATATAAATTTAATGAGGGGAGTCATTGATAGTTTTGATGATGAATGTGCTTGGTCAAGGGGAAAATTGCTCATCTGGAAAATTCATAAAAATAATGGCATGAGTTTGGAATAATTATTCAGTTGAAATGTGAATCTTCTCCAAAAACTCGAGATTTTTCCTGAAATTCTAATAAACTTTTGAATCTACGACTTTTTTTTAACTTTTTATGTGACCCTCTACTACACGAACAAAACTTTTCTATAAGGATAAGGACAATCGTAAATAAAATATCAAATATAATGCTTATTGATTACCTCGAATGATTCCTTACATATGCAAACGTTTCTTCATAATTTTCACTTTTTATTTCACGCATTTTTATTGTGTACACAAAATAAATTCATTTCTTGACAATAACATTGAGGAGGGAAGTGCCTATCCTTCACACGAGTTACAATATTTTATTTTTATGATTTAATTAAAGGAACTGGATATTTCCCTTTTATTGCTCGCAAGCAATTTTCCTTAAATCACTTCGTAAAGCTATGAAACCATTAAGGAATACTTTATACATTTACAGCCTCACAAATGCTCTCCATTGTTGTTGTTGGACTGATGCCACTTAAATATGATAACTCGGAACTATCTGTGACCTTGCCACCCTCTATCTTATAAACTGAAAAGACGCCAATCGCTGAGTTTAATTTTAAGGCAAAAAAGATGAAGCATATCCAGAACATCCTTAAATTCCATACTATAATTGCGACTATGAAAAAGCAGCCCGACAAGTTTATCATCACTATGTCGTAGATTATATAAGGTATAAACCAATTAGGACTTGACTGCAATAGATGGAAAAGTATTTTGATATTTTTATGACTGAATTAATGTTTATTGTTTGTTGCTTACCTTCATGATGCCAATTAAAAGAATAGGAGTAAATAGGAAGTAAAGTAGGAAGACTATCACTAGAATTGTATTGAGGAAAATCGTTGAAGCTGTGAATGAGATAATTTAATGATTTAGTGACGCTGTTTATTGACTGTGTGATACTTTTGAAGGTTATTTCCTTGAAAGGATGGTCAATTTGCAATACTTACATCTAGCATTGGCATTATTAATTGGATCTGGTGGTCCAAAAATTATATTATAATATAAATCCTTTCTTAGCACTTCCTCAAATTCTGACAAATTCGTCTTCTCAATACTCTCAATTTCTAAATTTACAGCTGATAAAAGCAGCAATATCCACATAATATACTCAAATGCTACATAAAAGCCTACAGCCGGTCTTAATTCAAAAATAAAGCAAAACTTTTGTGATGTAGGCAGAGGATCATTTTTATTTGGTTTTTCCATGTTTCACTTACAACCTGAAATAATCGACTACTCTTCTCATCATAAGACAAAAGATTTGATGATATATCTCGTGCTGCAATACTTTCATCTTTTGCGCATGCTGAATAATTTTGTGTTTTTGTACAATCCTCTCTGTTTTTGATCTCATATGATGAGGAGGATGATGATTCATTCCGAGATGAAACGAATGAAAAACGTTGAAATTTTTGAGTTCTTCGAGATTTGAACATTTTTGAATTGAGCACGTGGTCTGAAAAATGGCGGGAAAAATAAAAACCTTACAAATTTTGAGGTTTTAAGTTTGAATTTTTCAAATACGTTACAAAAAATCAAAATTTATAGAACAATTTTAACACAAATACATGCAAATTTTATGCAGAAATACTGAAACGATTCCTTGAATAATTAAATATTTGTCGTATTATTCCTGGAAATGACAAAGTTTTTTTCAAAATAAAAAGACAGCTTTTATTTTTTATTCAAATTACGATTTTTTTTTCTTCTTTATTTTTTTTTTTTTTAATTTTTAATTCTTGATCAAAAAAATCTGCATTATTATTGATATTTCTCACAATTATCTAAGATAAAAGAAAGCTTTAGACTAGATTTTTAATTTGTTGGTTGTGGGTGTTGTGTATGTATATATTTAGCTATTAATTATGATGAAATTGCTAACTCTTTTTCATCGTACTGCAAATTATCTTCCTAAAAATTATTTTCACTCTGAAATTATGTACAAATTTTTACGATGAATTGTAAACATTTTCATCATATTCTTATTTTGTTTATTAAAATTAAAAACAAGTATAACGGTGGTCACTCGTGACCGACGAAAGCGCATTTTCCGCGATCAGTAAATGCACAAAGAATTAAAACCCCAAAAGTCCAAAGCCAAATATTTAACTATAATCATTCTTTATTTACCCAAAAATTTAAAATTGACTAAAAAAATGAATGAAAAACATTATACAATATAGAATTAAAAGAAAAAAGCAAAAAAGTATTTTAGTCACGGGCTAGGTTTGAACCCATGACTTTTATGGTAGGAGTCGCGCACTCTACCACTTAGGCCACTGATGCCCTTTTTCATAAAACGTTAACGTGACAATTTAATTATTTATATTGATAGAAATTTTTTTAAAATAAAAAAAAAATATTTTTTTCAGAAAAATAAATGAAAATATTGTAAAATTTAAAAAAAAAACGCTCGGAAAAACTTGGAAAATTCGTGAAAATGAAAAATTTTGACATAAATAAATAATAAATGTCATAAGAAATAAAAAAAAAATAAAAAAAGCAAAAAATAACTTGCCAGAGGCTAGGATCGAACCTATGACCTCCACGGTATTAGTCGTGCGCTACTGCCGCTCATTTTTAAGAATTTTTATTGTGACAATTTAATTATATAAAAAGAGTGTAAATATTAATGAATTTTTTTCATATAAATATAAGTTTTTATAATTTTCACAAAATTTTCCGGAAAAACTATGAAAAATTCATGAAAATAGAAAACTAAACAACTAAAATATCAAAAAAAATATATATAAAAAAGTAATTATCTATGAAAATTGTATGAAAATATTGAAAATTTTAACAAAAATCGTCGGAAAAACTCGGGAAAATTGTGAAAATGGAAAATTATGACATTCAATATTATATGTCATAAGAAATCAAAAAAGTATCAAAAAAAGCAAAAAAAAAAAATTGTCATCGGTGGGATTTGAACCGAGGAAGGCTGAGTTTTTGAAAAGTCAACATTTTAGTGCATTTGACCACACTAACACATACAAAGAAATGGCATTTTGACACTTTTTACGCTGGTTCCAGCAGAGGAAGTGACCATTCGTGCTGATTTTTTCGCCAGCTCTAGCCAGACATACTACACACATTTTAAGCCAAAAACCGCATCAAAAAAGCTTAACCCTGAGGAGGAGATGCGATGACAGACAGACAGACAGACGGACAGACGGACAGACGGACAGACGGACAGACAGACGGACAAAGTGCGGACAATAGCGTCCTTTTCCCAAGGGGAAAATGCGCTAAAAAGGGGAAGAATTTTTCTTATTTTGTGACTTTCTTTCCTTTTTTCGCTTTCTTAATTGGTTGACTTAAATTATAAGTTTTTTTTTTTCAAATTATTATTAAGATAATTATTAGCATTTATACTTAGACAACATAAAGTAAAATCATTCTGATATCTGTTTATCCACAGTAACTAGAACTAATCATTAGCTGACTGAAGCAAGCAGTTCATTTGTTAGCTGGGACTAAATGTTGGTAATGAATTAAAATCCGACTTTTCTGCTATGTAAAATTTTGTAAATTATTTCAATCTTAATATTTTTGCATAAAGCAGCTATTTTAGACATGTTCGAAATGTAGCTTTTTACGCTACTTGTAATTTACTACAAGTTATGCTTTCTAATTCTTTGAATTTAAATTAATTAAGCAGAAAAATATTTTGTTTTGTCAACAAATGTGAAAATAGAAGCGAAATTTTTTCATCTAAATTTTCTTTAAATTTTTAATGTACGTTAATTGAAAAATATATTAGCAGACAAGCCAGATCCCAATTTATTACCTTTAAAATTATGTTTGAAGAAAGAGAAAACAAGCAATTTATAACAAAAATAAACTCTCTCATGTCATACTCAAAATTTAAAAAAAAAACTGTATTTTGTATTGTATTGGCTTATCATCTCAAATAATCAATCATGATCAAAGCAATAAAAAAGAAGTTATGACAATAATTATAACTGAATATCGGTGATGACTCATTTTTACTTTATATTTCTTTTAAATATTCTATGCTAATTTTTTATTTTACAATCCCATTTTCACTTATTTGACTAACTAATAAAGAAAAGAAAAATTAAAATTTTAACTTCTTTTTACAAACAAACTATCATTTTTGTGGGGGTGGCAATAAAAAAATTACAGGAATTATTGATTGATGAGATTGCTGACTGGAAAATTTCAAAATTCTATTGTTTTCTCTTCAAAAGTCTTTGAAGTTTTTAATTAATGAGCTGCTAAAAGTTTTGTGTCTTCCTATGAATAGGAAATCATCGACAAAATTATAAAGTTTTAAATATTTTCCAGTCAACAAACTTCAATCGACCTTTGACATCCCTGAACAATTTGTTTCATTAATTAACATAATTCTTATAGTTTTTTCTCTCTCAGCAAATGAAATAAATGAATTCTTAATGTATGATTATGTATGCTTCCTAATATGTGACTTTTTTTCAATGGATAAGCAGCCTTGCAAATCCAAGTTCAGCTACCACAGCAATAAATAAAACTTTTTTTCTTTCTTTCTTCATAATTAAAAAAATCTTTTCTCATTCTTCCTAGTTTTTTTAATGTTTTAAAATTATGGCGAATATAATAATTAAAATTAAGCATATGTGTTTGATACGTCTGGCGTGAGGCTTGTTGGTGAATTCGTCAATGATGAAGGTGATAATGATGAGGAAAGACTACTCGATGTTGATATCGATGATGGTGATGAACAATCGTCACTATTACTACCAATTCCATTTGACGTTATATTCTCATTCTCACAATCAACTTCATTAATGATAATCATGCGACTTGAGTTTGTCGATGTCATCTCAACATCCTCATCAGAACTACCCGACTCTGACGATCGCGAACAGTTAATCATATTTCTATTGTTATTGTCATCATTGCAGGGCACTCGTAATGTCAACTTGTTCTTATTAAATAAATTCTTACGATTACGATTCGGAAGTGTTAGTGGAAATGGTGGTTGAGTTGACGATGATTTTGTATGATGTGGCTCTTGAATAAGAAATGGATGTTGTCCTGTTGGTGGTATTGTTTGAATTGATGGCGGTGGCGGCCTTAGTTTACCATCTGCAATGAGACTCTGTTCCAATTCTAACAATTGACCCATGAAGTTTAAATTAGGTGAAATTATTGGACGTGCAAGTTTCACAAGCTGATACGCCTCAAGTAAGGAAAGCGATTTATATCGCATCACATATGCAATGGCAATTGTTGCTGAACGTGATATACCCGCTTGACAATGCAATAACACTGTTGAACCTTTTTTACGGGCTTCCTCTGTAAAGAGATTAGAAAAAAAGAAGGGAAAAAATCAATTAAAATATTCACATGAACTGTTTTTTATGTTCTTAATGAACAATATCAAGTCGCAACGTTTTTCCATGCTCTGCTACCTCCTGTTCGACGAATTTTTGCAAAATACATGCGGTTTTATGTTCATTTTGTTTTTATGGCTTGTTCTGAGAAGAATACGAGTGTAAACTTGAAGAAAACTTTATGATTTTATTGCTGCCATATTTTAAATGGCTGTAATTTGATAAATTTGTGCAGATTTTTTGTAAACTTTGATTAAATTACAGAAAACATTTCGAAATGACAAAAGCCATTTTTATTTCTAAATCAAGAAAAAAATAATTTGAATTTTAAATTTCTGTTGGATTAACAAAGACGTCTCTAAAGACTGCGCTGTGTCAATCAAATGATCAAACTCGTGACATTAATACCATTTTGTATAAAATTCAATTGCCACAATCAACAATTTGCATTCTTTTTCAATATTCCACCAAGTTGAATGGAATTAAAGACGTAAAGTGAGTGAGAAAGAGAAGCCAAACAATTTCTTGGCAAGAACTGAACGACTTTTAAAGGTCGTTTAGTTTTCAACATACATAATTTTTTTGCACACTAAATGTAGATATTTTTCTTATTCCTCTGGTCGCGCACATTTTTGTACTACTTTTCCATTAAAATTATTATAATTTACCGCTGCTTTTTTTTTGTTCTTTTTCGCAAATGTTGTGCTTTGTTTTTAGTGCTATAATTAGCTGCTCTTATTTCAAAGAGAATGTTGCAAGTCGTGAACGGAAAGAATTTTAATTGTTTTTGTTCATATCCGTTGACTTTGAAAATAGTTTGAAATTATTTTTGAATTTTTTAATTTCCGTTAAATTTTAAAAGTTGAAAAAATATTAATTAAAGAACGAAATTGCCACCTTTTGTATAATTTTCACATGAATATAAACGCCAGCATAGCGGTAAAAGTTTTGCATAACAAGGCAGTCATGTGTCTAGTTTACAAATGCGATTGTATCAATTACCTTAACTGATTGAATCTACAATGAATTAATATCGATACTTGTAAGCACAAGGAACTTGATAAATTGATATTTCTCAATAATTTCAATTCAATTTTCAATCATTTTTTTCTTGCATTATTAAAATGTAAATAATCCTTTTTAAATGCACAAAGCAATTTTTTCATTTGTTCTCTTTTCATCGCTTATAAAGTTGAATGCAATTTATTACGATCAAACATTCAAATTCCATATTTTTACTTGTGTTTATTTAAGCTATTTAAGCGTTAATTTTGTGTGAAATGAGTAATTTCAAGTTGGTTATAGGAACGGTTTGTTGCATAAATTAAGATATTTAACGGTTTATAAAATTTCAAATTTTGAAAAAATTCAAAAAATTGTCAAATTTTTCTTTAAAAAAATATAGAAAAAAATCAATTTCAAAGCAACTGTAAAAGAGAGTTGGAATTTTTCTCATTTTAGTCACTGACGTAATGCCTTTTATTTGTGTAAATGAATTCATATTGTGATCAAGAAACGACGGCATGGCCTTTGAATCTATTTCTAGGATTTTTCTCAAACATAATACACCACATATGAGTATGAAATAACAGATCTGTGATTTTACTGGAAAGATAATTCATAATGTCTCATCCAATTTACCCAGAAAAGAATGTTGTTTATTACAGTGCTGACGAAACGACACAAAGTTTTTACTTTAATGGGCATCAAAAGAATTGAGTTAATGATGAAGATGAAACACATGATGAATCAATTAGTCGGAATTAAGGTATTTTTACTAATGCACAAAATCCGTTCCCACACACGTGTGTTTGATTTTAGAAATGTAAGAAAGCTCGTCACCCGCATGATGTAAAGAGAAATTCTTCGACGATTAGTCAGCAAGGCTGAATAAAAGTTGCGAAAGAAGAAAAAAAGTAAATTGTCACACTTTATCGATCAAAGACCTCGATTTGTAAACTTCTTGTTGTGACGAAGAAGAAGCATTGTGCGAGTGCCTAAGAAACATTTATTTTTTTTTTCAAGAACATATAAAGCCGTTGTACTCTTAAACTCGCAACATTTTCATCACACTAAGTATCTATGACTCATCTTTTCATTGTCTGAGATTTCTTTTACCCTCAGTCTTAATTCCTCGTGTGTACGTCGGCATTTTATAGTGACGACTTCTTATTCATTAAATTACGAATGTTTTATTTGCCAATTTACGTTTTTGAGGTGAGAATGGAAATTTTTGTGTCATTTTGGGTGAGTGGGAAGGTGATATAGATTAGATTACTTTACCTTGGACTATATTTGAAAATCTTAAAATTATTTAAACCTGATAATATTCAATAAAGTGTAATGCGCAATAAAATCTTAACTTCAAGCACTTCTCAAACTTTTTTCAATTCAAAACTCTTCAGAAACTCCTCAATGAATATTTTTTTGTGAACACTCGAAATTAAGCACGAACAAAAAGACACAAAATTGCCTTTTCATATGTGAGAATCATATTTCGTTTTGCTTATATAGCAACAATATAACAAAAAGTTTTGACTAAAAATGTCATTCAATAATGGATGAAATCATAAACGTCTGTAAATCAAGCGATTTTTTTTGTGGAAATGGAATCTGCAACATTGAATTTTTTTTTTTCATATTCACACCAAATTTTCAATTTGGGTGAATATATTGCTTTTGAGTAAAACTGAAAACCACATTTTCTAACTTGCTGCTTCAGGATTACAATTTTATCCCATACTGTCTATGGTGGAAAGTCTGTGCCTGAAAATACCAATCTAGCAGTGAAAACCGCATCTCATTTGGTGCCTCCAGTCAAGAGAAATCGCAAAAAAACGCATTCTGTCATTTAGCAAGTTAGCAAGTTAGTTTCCGCGATAACTCAATTTTAACGAAACGTTAAGACTTCGGGTTTTTTGCATTTGATTAATATTGGCCCAAGGAAAACCGGTATAGTTTTTGGAGTCATGAGCTGCTTCCTGTGAGGCACAATGGACGAAAATGTGCCATTTTTGACCAAAATATGCAAAAAAATTTACATTTTCTTTAATATCTCAGACATAACTTAACCAAATGATTTGAAATTTTCGGTGTTAGATTAAGCATTATTTAAGGTATAATTCACACTATAATGACAAAAAAATTTTCATGCGCAGTGTAACAAAAAAGTTGAAAAATCGAAAAATTTTACTGGTGGTGTGAATATACCCATGAAGCGTGATCCGCTTCATTACTAGTTTTTTTTGCAAGAATGAGCTCATGATTTATTTTTGAATTATATTTTCAGTGAAAGTGTGTAACTTGAGCGATTTTAAGAATCTAGGTTGAAATTCTAGACTATTGGGAGTTTGAAGTGGATTTTAAAGTTGGAATGAGGACGAATATTTGAAACTTTAGGAACTGGATATTGAAATAATTTAAAATCGTCATTTCTGTCCATATTTTCTCAAGCAATTATGTGCAATAATTTCAACACCAAATAATCGCCACAGACTAATTCATTTGGCAAACAAGCATTTCATTATTGCTGGCTTTGAAGTCTTGCGAAGTCAAATAACACAAAATTGAGAAGTTTTCATTTAAATGCGCGTGACATTTTGCAGAGTTTACAAAAAATACAAAAATTTTGGAACTCTACTTCCGAAAACGAAATATTTATGAGAAATTTCCAAAATATGAAAATCATTTCCATAAATTTTTCTTCTTCGTGGACTCCTCACAAGGTACGATGAGGTAAACAAGCATTTCTTTTATTATGAATCTATTAATAGTATACTCAAATATTTGAATTTCATATTTTCTAAGCACCTAGCTTTAGGTATATCATGGAATTAATTTTCGCAATGATTTGTACCTCGCACCGACAATGACTGAAAAAATGCCATAAAAAATTGTATCGATCAAAGAAAAAAAAATATTCAGTTTTTCTGAGTAAGCGGCTGACATCGCCATCCGTTAAACTGTTTAAGTATTCATAGCTTATGAAATATCATATAATAATAATGAGCTACTGGTGTTTTATATTTAAAATAAATGTATGACAGTCAACTTGTCACAAAGAAATTTTTTGCATTCAATCAAAGAATTCTCTGTGTGATTAATTCAAATTTACTTTTAGCTCATTAATCATTGGGTATTCTGGCAATGTAAAACAGAAAAAGTTCGTGCACTATTGTGTAAATATAGTCACACACGCACACATATTCTCATATATTTTCATTCTTATTACAAATAAACGCACTAAATACGCGAAAAATAAATCGTTGATAGTTTACGTCAGCTATAGTTCAGGGTAAAGCAACAACGTGGATGATTAGTCATCGTATACACACATTGCACTCTGTTGTTTACTATTTACAATAAAATTTTCAATACTGCATTAATTTTGTTTGTGCAAAAAGCGCCCTTTCAGGAAAATAGACTTGATTTAATGAGATTGTGAAGTTCTTGATTGTTAACTGACTTCCTATTAGTCAGATTTGCTAATAATTAAATTAAAGTTTAAGAATTTTTCGTAACTTAAAAGTTTTAGTTAAACTAAGAAATTATGTTTAAAAACATTCGGTAAACTTAACGAAGCCATAAAAGGCAACAAATTCATCGCAGGAATTTCCGAAAGAATTTCACAAAAGAAAAGAAAAGTTGCAGACAAAAACCCAAACAACCATCCAACGAATATCTACAAGTCATTGTAGACTACACAAAAGTTCTATCGATCATCTTTTAGGAATTTCCTGACCTTTACTTTCGAAGGACAAGTCGCAATAATTAATTAATAAATTATAGGATGATCTCACAGGGAATTTCTGGAGATGCCATATGGAAAATTTCTACTCAAAAAAGTCATTCATATAACTCATAAACAAAAAGGCAACAGCAAAACAATGAAAAATAGTAAACATTTATTCATGAGTTGCATGACTCAACTAATTGATTTAATTGACGCAATTAAAAGTGCAATAAGCTTTATGTAATTGAGAACCAACCTGCATATAACAGAGTTCTAATGAAGTGAGTTAGGAAAAAAAATGTTAATCAGCAGGTTGTTGATGATTGTGTGATGACGAAAGAAACTGGAAATCTTGGTTTTTTGTCGTAAATAAGAGAACAGAGATACAGCGAGCAGGTAAGTCATGAGAATGTATGAGTCATTTCATATCCGCAATGCTACATCTTCAAAATGCCGAATAAAATATTTTTTTTATGGCAATAATCGTCAGCATATTATTAAATTGTGGAGTCATAAACACCAGACGACTTCGTCAATGAGAGAACAAATAAGAAGCATTTGTGAGAGGTATTGTCGAGCCTCTTACAACATCTGGTGCATTTTAATGCTGTACTTGCTCAAGTGATTAATAAATTTATAGAATCATGAACAGCATCAGGGAGAAATTCTATTTCTAGCTCTCTGTCCCTAACTGTATTATGTAAGACTACATGTGTGTTTTTAATCTAACGGAAAGTTGTAAGGAAATGAAAGAAAAACATTAAACTCCATTACAGCTATTAAATCAGCACTTGAAAGTAAATTTTTTTTCATCTCGAACCCTCAAAATTTTCCGCCCTCAAACAATTTCCAAAAATTTTTTGCTGTTACATTCATTACATCTGACAGAAAGCGATTGTTCCACACTCAAATTCAATTTATGCGGTTCATCTGTTAAAAAGAATATCTAATAAGAAAAATATACACAAAAATAACATACATGTTGAAGGGATGAAAAATTGGAAGGGAAATTGCATTTGATTCTTGAAGGAAAATTAAATGCGTCAT
This sequence comes from Chironomus striatipennis, assembly GCA_026123125.1. Classification (NCBI taxonomy): domain Eukaryota; kingdom Metazoa; phylum Arthropoda; class Insecta; order Diptera; family Chironomidae; genus Chironomus; species Chironomus striatipennis. The sequence goes on from CM047392.1 coordinate 1,476,875, forward strand.
TTTTCACATTTTTACATTTTTTGTGGAAAAATATTTATTTGAAGTGCTTATTTGTCAATCATTTGGAGAATGATTTAAATCTTTGACGTCATTCGGACGCTTATTAGCTTGAAAATATTAATTTGATGATGCATATTTAAATTTCTGGATGTTGTTTTGGAGATTTGAACTTTGTACTTCTTATAAGTGACTTATTCTGTAGAAACTGACTTGATCTTTAAATTCTCATATTGTAGACCATTTAACATGAAAATATTTCAACTTTTACATATTAAAAGTATTAAAAATCTCAAAAATAAAGTTTCAACACAAAATATTTGTAAACAAAATCTAGATCTCCAATTTAGTCTTTAATTCTCATAGCTTTCTAGAGAATCGTTTCAAATCACAACCTGCCATAATTTTCAATTAAACTTCGTCTATAACGATGCAATAAAGTCGCAATTTTTATGACTTTTCATAAAAGCACTTAACGACTTTATTAAAAAAATTTATTTTGCCAATAAAAACAGAACTGATGCACATTTTCTTCCCCTTTTAAAGTATGTTTAACCTTCCTTTTTCTCTTCCAATTTTTATGTTCGTCAACGATGACTAATACTTCAAATAACCATTATTTGCATCTGTTTCGGAACTCTCGAGCAGCTGAGGCCACACATTTCCGATACGAAATAAAAATATGGCGCGCAACTTCATTCAGTTCGACTTCCTTTCAACGAATTTCAATTCATTCTATTTAGATACACACATGTACCTTGCAATTTATTGTCTATTTAAGGAACAGAAATAAAGTGGATTTTTTTTGAAGGACATGACAATCATGTCGAGTATTTAAATTCACTTTCATATTTTCACATTAATCATGTTAATGCTGCAAACGAGCAAAAGATTTGCACGAAATGGAGAAAGCTTTAACAAAAATTTCTATCATTTTTCGAATTTTGAAGCACACAAGAAGCACAAATAAGAAGAAACGGAAGAGAAATAGAAAGAAACTTTCAATATTGAATTGCAAAGTGAATTTTATGAAAACAAAAATAAAAAACAAAATCTCATGAAAAAAAAACATTAAACTCTAATACATTTACAGGTGGCAGCAACTAACAACTTTCAACACACATACATCGACAATTCATTCAGAATGACCTTTCAATAAAAGTGACGTCATGTAAAGGCCGCGGCAGTTGTTGTTATTCCTCTCTCTTCTCTTCTCTACCGCAACTCCACTCAATTGCCAACTTCATATGAATGTGGTTTGACTGGTTTTTCATTTGTAGCTTGTATGTGTACATTCGATTGACTCGATCTCTCTCATTTTAGTCATTCTTACAGACCGATTGTTGAGAAGATATTTCTTCAGCATGTACCAAAAAGCTAAGCGCAAGAGAGGAACAGAAACAAAAATAAATAAAATAAAAAGCAGGTACTGAAGTGGACGTGGATGACTTGTGGAAGCGCATTTTGTTTAATTTTGAAGATTGATTGTTTGATTAGAGATTTTTGAAGAGTTTTGTACTTTTTAACTTCTTTGTCTCCTCTTGAGCATTCAAATTCTCCATAAACGTGTCTGCATACTTAAGTACAGTATGACCATAAATAACTCATTCAACAACAAGCCTGTCCATCAATATCAACAAAGAAAAGTCATAAATCATAATTCGACCAAACCGCCCATCCCATTATCCACCCAACCCCTTAAAAAATTCGCTAAAACATCCATTCAAAAACTGGTTTCATTTCTTGCCGATGAATAATTTTTGCTTGAATCTTTTTCCACAAGCTGTGATGACTGTCTTTTTCAATCTTTCGACCATGATGATATTTGATGAGATTTTTTGCTTTGCTTTTTTTGTCATCGAGGAGTGTTGAGGAATGTGTTGACAAAATTTGAGACTTTTATTTAAGGAAGTACTCTCGAAACAGCAACTATGAAATCATATTCCATGCTAATTTTTATATTCCTCCACACATGTAGTCAACAGTTAGCAAATGCTGTAGTTTTATTATGATTAAATCTCATTTAGTCATAAAGTTGTTTTGTCGATACGGAGGCAACTTACTCACCGTAGTTAATTGTACCAAGTTGTAAAAACAGAAAGATTAAAAAAAATTTTAACGAACCAAAAAAATCCCAGTACCTGACTCGATCTAATGAGTGACATGACTCATGCTTTTACCGAAAAAATTTCTATTCTGCCTTCTTTGTTCCCATTTTTTTCTAGTTACAATAAACCACATGAATCATACACATTAGGCAAAAAAAACTAAAAATCCTTAAAAGGATTCAACATCGACGCCGATATCAATTTGTTGCAGGAAGTCATCACAGTCATGTTTGAGTTGTATGTCCAAATATTTACTTTTATGTTCGAGAGATCAACAGACTTGATATTTTAACAAGAATGAGAGATTAAACGAATTTAACCCCCAAAAAAGCAGCATCCTTTTTACAAATAAAGCAAACAAATATGAATCATCATAATGGTACTTAATAGGATGTATGCTATATACACATAATGATGGTGCCATTCCATCCCGTTCTCTAAAGATCAGCGACACATGAAATTTGTATATTGAGGGGGTGTTTTTATGATTATTTTATCAAGTTTCTTCTATTGGAGTTTGTTGCTGCTGTTGAGACTAATTCTTTCAATGAAAAAATTAATTTCAACAGTCTTTTAAAATTTGAATTTTCAAAGGATTTTAAAATGTAACGGTTTATTTACAAAAATAACAATTTCTCACAAAATCACCACAAGAACCTCAAAAAGTATTTGATATCAGAACCCCTTTTTCGATTATATGCACAACATATTAAAATTTGTTTGTTATTTTAAGCTTGTGTCGTGTACTCCTACTAAGTAGTAAAAATAGAGCTCTAGAGTGAATATTGTAAATGCAATGTGGCACCATAAAAATATGGGTTGATTAAAAACACAATGAAAGGAAATGAGAAGAGAACAAGGGATGCAGATTTTTACATTATTGTAAGGATGAGTCATCGTCGTCGGCAACAAATAATAAATAGGATTCGAAGGTAGAAGATTTTTTTAGCATTTAGGGATGAAATTTTACAACTTTTACAACCCCTCAAGTGAATCAAGGAACAAAGCATGTTTAGAATTGAACAAAGATGATTCTGAGTCATAATTTCCCTCACATTCTCTTTCTGTTTGGGCAATAAAATGTTTCCTGCTAATAATTTCATCATCCTAATAAGCAATGCGTTGGTTGTGTTTTATTTTTTGATGAAATTTTTTCTAACATATTTTCCCATTTATGTGTTACTTAATGTTTATCTAGAATACTACGGATTTGTGTATGAAATTCTATGGAAAATGTATGAATGAATAATTTAACGACATTCCCTTCACGATGCGTCATACTTCCTCCAATGCATAGAATGCTTTACTTTCATAACATTATTTAATATTACACCTCATTTTATGAAATATTATTATCTAAAATGAACTTTTTTTATTTTATTGTGCCGCTTATCAAAAACGTTAGTCATGTTCAATTTCAATGCTACACATTAAGTTGTTGAGATAACAGGATCCCTCCATTCAAAAATGTTGTTAGTTATGTCTTAAATAATGTAGCAAGTATTACATATAATGGGAATTAATTGAGTTTTTAGAACAAAACGATGTCGTAAGCTTGTTGAGGTTGGTTTAATCCCATCTTAATATTCTCTAATCATAGCTTAAACGTGCTCTAAGAATTTGTTGTAAGTAATCTAAAAAGATGTGAGTCAGCTATTCCAAAAGTCAAGTCTATAGAATTACAGGTGCATTTATGATGGATTTATATTTTACAGCTGAGGCTGTTAGCACCTGCAAAATAATTGCGATTGAATGTTCAAGATAATTTTTGAGAGACACTCGAAAAAGTCGTGAACTTGTCGTGAGTTCGCTTCGCTACTGCTTGATATTTTTAACTTATGGAGGATGTGACGTGGAGTGTCTGATAACTTATCTACCTAACAAATATTTCTAATTGGTTCTATTTTGTTCAGTACAGGAAATTAAGTTTACGAATGAAGGATGTTCGGGATTTAAAAATGATAAGGAATAACATTTTTGTGCTTTATAACATTAATGTTAGTGGAAAACCCTGATAATTATTAGTCAACTTTTCATAACGGTCAGAAGTTGAAAATTCAAATTTTAAATAAAAAATTCAATTGTTCCAGATCAAAAATTGAATGTCATGTTGATGCACATTTTTAAATCACGTGACTAAATAGTTCACATTTTTCCACATTGAAATCATCCAAAAATCACTCCCCAAATAATAGTGCCTTTCAACAAACTTTTAAATTTCCTTTTTGGAAGTTCAATCAACTTCAATTCTTTCTTCTTACTCCTTCATTTTGTTCGGTATTCATGTCAGTTTATTTTTTGTAAGGCATAATATTATAAATTACTTTTTATAGTAGTTTCAGTTCTTATCAGCACAACGGAAGAGACACCAAAAATAAGCGATATATAACACATATACACGGCTGACGTTCAAATTTTATAAATCAACTTGGATATTGTACATAAAGAAATAATTCATTCATTTTTCGTTGAGCATATCAACACAATATGTATAAATTTTCCATTGGGAAAAAAAGCTGGATAGAGTCACGTGTCGGCGAATGAATGATGAATTATATGAAAATAAATGATATTTTTTTGCAACTCAGTGCAAAACTAGTGCTGAATACATGACTGATGATGTTAAATTGTCAATGTAAAGCAAATTATTATTAAATAATGAAATGTGCGCGAAAATTGTACTTATCAGTATAGAAGTGTATATGCAAGGTTGATGCAATTTACATGATAATGAAAAGTCATTAAAATAAACGCTATAATAAGCAGTCGTTCGTTTATTCAATCTATTAGTCATGTCAGTAAAAATAAACACCAAAAAAATTTCACGTCAAAAAAATTAAACCTTCTTTTTTTTTGAATGATATAAATTCAATTTCTTTTATGGTAGACGAAGTAAGTAAAAAATGTTGTATAACATCGACTAAACAGCGATGACACCATCATTAACTGAATAGTATTTTGTCGCAATATTTTTTTGTGGTTTGTTGGTTTATTTTATGGAATGATGTGTTTTTTATTGGTCGCTTTGGGTCAAGGGCTGATGACTAAGAATGTTGATGGAGGCATGAAGGTGCAATATTGATTTGAACTTTTGTTAAGTTGAAGGATTAAGAGGACTGACATGTGAATGTGGAATTGAAATTGATTTTGAACTGGATTTTTAAGAGTTGATTTTCTAAATTACTAGATCTAGTTGGTTCTTCCTCAAAATATTTGGAAAAATTAAGGGAATCCCCAGCAAAATCATCATTTTAGAAAACTCCTCAAATCTGGACCAAAAATCTAATTTCTCCATCTTAACCTGACACATATACCCCTTACTCAATTTTAAAGCATTTCCTAACAGACAAAGAGGTTCCAACAACCAAGAAACACGGTCGTTTGAATAAAACATTTTTCTTTATCAAAAAATTATTATTTATACTTTATCAACAATACAACATTTCGTTACAAAAAAAAAACTTCCAAAATTTATTTTTCTTTGATTCTTCTTCTTCATTTACCACCTTCATAATCAATTTTTTAATAGCTATCCACAAATACACACAGTAGAAACGCAATGTAATACGATTGTGCGCAAACGAAATGTATAAATGTATTATGTACATATTATTTGATATGACTCATAAAGGCCACAATGAAGGCACATAAGAAGTTGTGAGTATTCTTTATATGAGTGAGAAGAAGGCCATGGGTACTTTGGAAATCGAAGACGGTTAAGAAACCGATAAGAGGTATAATGAACTGCAACATTTAATGGATGATGACATTTATGGTGCTACTCATCTTAAGTCAATTACATCGTCTTATCGTAATCACCTTGTGATGTCTCACAACAAAACAACAAACTACAGGGAAAAAAATAAGCTCTTAAACATGACATGTTATTCATCGCAATGGCATGTCCAAAATCCCTTAAAAACTTCTAACATATCGTAGACCCATTAATTGCACCAGATCGGTCGTCTGCTATTCTATTTTACGATAAAAATGCAGTCAATGTTGTTGAAATAATAATAATGGGATGGCAACAACAACAACAAAGAAGAAACGAAAATTTGTTCAAGCAAAAAGAGACTGAATGTGTATGACTCATCGCATGAACGTTGGCAAATGTACACTCATACAGCTATGGAAATATTTCTCACACTTTGTGGCTGTATGAGTATGAAAACATTAATAGCAGTTGTTTTATGCTTTCGTTTGTTGTTTATTTCATTCTTATTTTACTTTTTTTATTCATTTTCTATGTGTCTTAATGGAACATTACCGTAGTATAACCTGCACTGATTTATAGCACAGAAACTTACAATTTCTTAATGAGGAAAAAGAAGAAATGCGGAATTTTTTTCTTTCTTTTAGTTTTCGAAATAAATAATAAGAGGCAGCAGAAAGCATTGGAAATAAAAGTTTAATTTATGGGTCAACATAATGAAAATTATATGTACTTACCGATAAACTCAAATGCCTCTTGAAAATATTGCTTAATGTTCTGATGTGGTGTGTCATTTGCAGGTATCTGTTTGTATTTCACGCCTGGTTTTGTTTGTGGATTTGATGGCTGACATGTTACATTTAGAACACAATTGGCACCAACACTTGATGGATCGATGGCATCTCGTCCATTGCCGAGCAGCAGATGTGGAAATACAGGTGAAGCTGGATGTGTTTCAATGTCTGGAATTAAAAAAATTAATGACGAAAAAAAGTCATTAGTAAAGTTTTGACGTAGAAACAGAAATCAACCGGTGAATAAAAAAAATGTGTAAATATCTCGTGAATAATATATTGTATTGGAATGAAAAAAAGAAACTGGCTAAACAAGAAAACATATGGATGTTTATCAGTTTTCGCAGAAAATACGTGATGCTTCGCAATAAATGGCATTTTATCGCGAAAATGTTCGAACATTGTAGATTAGAGAAGATGTTGATGCTTTTTTGAAGTTTTGAAATGTTTTCATTACAATTTAGATCTTGAAAATCCATCACAATAAGGTTATGCAAATATAAACCAAAAATACTTCCTGCGCAAATAAAGTCCTCAACAAGACATTTTCAATTTGTTTTATTTACGCCAAAAACCCGACAACTCATCAGCAATAAAAATAAATGATCATGAGTGACTTGCTAAATGGTCATATGAGAGCACACATTACCAAAAAGAATTAATGCAAAACTCCCCCTGAATTAAAAGTTAATTTTTTCTCATCATTTCAATTTTCCCTACATGCATTCGTCTCTGAATTTGATGGTGGCCTGTCACCATCATACAATACGCAGCATGTAGCCATTCTATCATTTTCTCTTCATCATCATGAAAATAAATTAAATTCAATTGAGCAGTGAGAGAAAATTGAATGAAAACTTGTGAGTCATCCGCTGCTACATAAAATATGATTTTTCCAATATATTCAACATTATCTCGGATGCTATCAACGACACTTGCATCATAGAGCTCTCTATTGTATTGAAATAATGGAAATAATGGCGATAAGTATAAATATGAACGCGCGTATTGAGAAAGACAGAATAAATTTATTGGTGAACCGCAGACCGAGGGGTGAGTTATATACATGAAAAGTACATATAGTATGTATATATTTTTGAATCACACGCGAATCAATGAAAAATATCTCAAATTTCAAGGATATGTAATGTGACTCAGCCAACAACGTGAGATGAAATAAATATGTATATCCATTGGTAATCGTGACAATAACATTAGCACTTAGCACTCACACTTCATTCCGCTCTAAGTCGTTAATTAAGTTAAGTGGAATGAATCCCAAATATGGCAAGAATATATAAATAAACATCAATACAATTGATGATTAAATGTGACTCAGACATTAAGGATGATAATTTTCAATTGGTGATTATTTCTCATCAATATTAATTAATCGAATCGAAGTTTCAATTTAGATAATTTATTGTTTATTGTGCAGGAGATAGAAGATCAATTTTATGGTGTGGCATGGGAATTGAAAGAAATGTTTATGGCATCAATTTCTAACTGTTTCTAATCATTGTTCTCATGATCTTTGCTGTTCTTTTATGACTTTAAAGAATTTCTTTGTTAACATATGCAATTTACAATTTTATAAATTTAATCTGAATTAATGGACCACATTATACGAATTATTGACACTTTACCAACCATACACAAAAGCATCATCAATATTCATGACTTCCCTACATCTAACAACCGTTAAAGATGCTTAATCTAGTGGAATTTTATGATTATTATAGATTGATTCTAAGCATCTTGTGAAATATTTTTCAGCATCACTAAACACAGGAAATTGAAGTTTACCAAGATATGAAATAAATCAATAATCATTCTCTTCCTTTATTAATAAACATAAGAAATTTATTGCAGTAGAAAGAAAGATAAACGAAAGTTTAATGGCCACATTGCAAAAGCAGGAACGGAGAGCGTCAATTATTTTTAGATGGACGAGAATCTTTCACATGGCTTCTCATTCAACTTGCGCAATATACAGAGGCATCTACAGAGAGAAGCTATGACTCATCATGAGCATTGTAGATGCAATTGCACGTTCTATTAATCTGCCATTTAATTAAAGATTCATCAACTGCGACATTTCGTTTTTATATTTATTATTATTTTATATATGCGAATAATGTGTACGATGACATGGATCAGAGATTTGCATTATAGTAGCTCATGGGCCCGTAAATGGAAATGAACATTTATAATGAGAATGAAATTGAATTATGAAACAATTTTTTTTTTTATTTTATATTTTTCAAAATCATTTTAAACTATTCATAAACTTCCGTTCGTTCTTATTTTAAGTCACATTTTCATGCTGCAATGCCGCTTATATTTTGTATTGTTTTGAAATCGTAGCAGTTTTTGTTTTGTCCTCCAAAAATTCTTTTTATTTTATATCATCAGCGGAAGTAATTCGACAGTGAGCTTAAAAGAGTCTTAGAGGGATTCAAAAGAATAACAAATATGGAAAAAGAAGGAACAGGAAGTTTAAGAAATAATTATTAGTTTTTATAGTCTTTTTAACAATCGATTGGTTTTGTCTTTTGTGCCTGTGTGCATATATATTTTGTCAACTTAAATGTATGCATGTATGTTTGAGGGCTTGGTGCTGCATGATTAATTCTGAATCATGGATTTCTAAAGATTGTCCACTAATGAGCTAGAAATTGTCACCTTTAAGATCTAATCCTATTTGCTATAGTTGAAATGATTAAAGCTACGTCTGATTCATATTCATACAATTCAAGCATTTTCACAAATTAATGCCTAATTGAATATGTGTGACACGTGATTACAGTAGCAATTAAATGATTTTTTAATAGCCATCTGTCCAAAATAAAATATTAATGTTTGAAAAAATGAAGAAATGAAAGAAAAAAAAAATAAGCAAGTATGTTATCATCAGCAAGGAAGTGAACACATTTTTATGTCTATAACAAATTCTTTTTTTTTTTGTTTTGTATATGTTCATCAGACAAACAGACGAGCTTTTAATTGTGCTAATTTTCACAACTTTTTCCTCACTTCTCGCCAATACTACATGCTATAAAGCAAGTAATGCACGGCACAAAAATTATTCAAATGATTTAAATTTTCAACAGATTTATTTGTCACCAGGATCATGAGTGAGAAATGTTGTTGCCTTCACAACGATCGGGTTTGATGATGATGCCAAAAATAGATTAGGCAAAGTGCCGAAAGGAATTAAAATTTTCTCAAGTTTATTTTTATACTACCGACAAAACCAAAACAAAAAAAAAATCTAGAGTGGAAGTGGCTGTGGGTGGAATGTGAAAGCGCATTTTTCCATAATTTTTTTTTTTTGCTTCTTGATTTTTAATTTTGTGGATAATCTGTACGAGGTGATGACGAGCTCGTTTGTGCTCTTTGAGAAATTTTAATTGGATTTTTAGTTTAATTTGCAAAATCATGGTTTCCTCATAAGTCACTCATGATCTTACGACAGATCGACTAACATCTTTAAATCTCAAACATATTGATGACAAAAACATGAAAATGTAAAAGAATTTTAAAATACAAGAAAAAGATTTTGCGCGGGAAGAAACTAACAACTTTTTTATACATTTTCTTGCTGCTTTCAATGCCATAAAGATTCTCCATACAGCTTCACCAGCAGAAATGTGTGAAAAAATTAAGAAATCGTATATTAAGTTTGAGGATTGTATGAGACATTGCTTATTTATATGTCAGTATAAATAAAGCAACAATTATAAAATGACGACTGATGAGTCACATTTACTCGTTACATATTCTCAATGCTTCTTATTTATTTTTGTTATTTCTTTTCTCTCACTGCCTTTATTCTCAACTCAATTGCACGAGCAGCTCTAGCGTACAAAGAAGAAATTTAAGAAAAAAAAGATGTGAAAATCTTTCAATTTTAATTAAATTCACATGCAAATGCTGATGCGTAATGCTCAAAAACATTCTCGTCATGCCACACACAACAGAGAGAGATTTCCTATGGTTTATTATTAGATCCCACTGCTGTCTTCATTCTTTCTCCTTCTTCCTCAAAAAATAATAAATAATTTTATATTATTCATCTTTTCCTACTTTTAATGACTCGCAATGTTCATCATGTATATTAAAATCGTTATTTTTTTCTCTTTACAAGCGTCAAACATTACCCTGGCAGACTGTGTGTCCGTTCTATGATGTGATTTGCTTTTATGAAACTTATGGGAATTACTTTTATGGTAATGTATGCATGCATGTTTGTTGAGTTTGCTTTTTATTTTTACTGTGACTGTGCATGAATGAATGAATGGAAGGAAATTTTTTTAGTTGTGGGAAGTAAATGGTGATAAGAATCGCGGTTTTGTGGGCTTTGAAGAATTCATTGTGCAGTTCATGGATGGAATTTTTAAGGAAGAAGGAATTTTTTGAGCGGTTAGTGGTTACAGTTGGTCGAAAATATATTTTTGAGGCTAACAGCAAAATGTTTCGATTTTGGACAATTTGAAATCCAAAAGATTTACTTTAATGAGTTATAATTGAAACACTGATGTAACTGATGTTCAACATCAAAATTCCAATCCAAAAATTAAGTAATAAGCCCCAAAAAACCCAAAAGAATCTGCTTCAATTAAAAGATATCAATTATTCTGATTCTCAAAAATCCCAGCATAAAATAAGAAATAACCCATCAGGACTTAACAGCTTTGTTTCCAAAACAGATTCCCACTTCAAATGCAATGTATGTTTAATCATTTTATTTTTAAAAAATTATTTTTCAATCAAAATCAATCTGAGATTGAACAACAGAAAAGCCAGACTTCCCCATTTTTATAATAAGACTCATGTTCAAGTAAAAAAAAAATTAACAAAAACACCAACCAAGTCAGCTGAATAATTTTAATTCGATTAATCTTAATTCGTGTTACTTAACAAAATTCTTGAATGCCAAATAAAGTAAGCTACACGAGTCAACTGTCATCTACGCGTAATGGAAGTTTTCGCTCTCATTTTTTTTTTTTCATTTTTTTGACGAAATGTGGATTTATTCTAAGAGTGTGAGATCTAAAAATATAAACAGTCAACCAATAGGTTAAAAATCTGTGTGGAGGTCATAATGAGAATAATAATAACACCGAAATAATTTTTTGGCACGACTCAAGACACTTTGGGGTATGTCTTTCGAATAAACAGAGAGCGAGAAAAAGAAGACAAAAAATATTTTTTTGGTGTGTCTTTTGCAAGACGCACGCACACAGTTTGACACTCAAATAGAAAAAAAGAAGTTTTTGTTCGATGAGTCATTCGACTTGTTGGCGATTTAGCTGTGTAGTAGATGAAATGCTATTAAAAGTGCTTTGCGGAAATATGAAGGATCTTTTCACTTGTCGTGTCGAAGGTTTTGACCGTTGGATATAATTTGTCAGGTTTCATGTGTGTAGAAATCACGTGCTGTGAATTGACGATTCTTGGACATGTTTTTAATTCCTTTTTTTTAAATTAAAATTCCAAAACTTAAAAGTCTGACAAAATTATCGCACTCATCAGTTTTGTTCACCTTCCACAAACTATAAATAAGGATGTGAAATTATACTTTATGGAATGATTTCACGATGATCTCATAAAGTCAACCTCGAAAGCTTTTTTTTTAAAAATAGATGTCAATTCCTCATTCTCATCGGCCCGAAATAACAACAGTGAATACAAAAAAAAAAGTTATGAACGGATTCTTCAATCATCAATGGTGACGGATATTAGGTCAGATGTTAATGAGATACGAAAGTGCTTTAACGAAGTATCGCAATGTCAGAAAAAATAAATATTTTTAACTGTATGCGATAAAGAAAATAATTTCAATTTTTTTGGGGTATTTTGCACTTTTGTAAGTCTTTCTATTATTTGAGTGCTTTTAAATATTTATGAACTATGCGGCAGTGGCTTCTAACGGAATTTTGAACTTCACTTTAATGACACTCGATCAAAAAAAAGCTATGCTTTCAGGTATGATTAATTTAAGTGGCTAAAAGTATTGTTGATGAGATCATCAGTCATCATGTCTAATTTTTTCAATAAATCTCACATTATAACTTTTGTGAATGTCACATTTTGTGAAATATTGATGATTTAATCATCATGAATCGTCAAATTGTAATTTGTGGTCAGAATAAAACTTTCTCAATTCACCATAATCACCTCAAAAAAATATCCGGAAATCCTCTAGCAATCGAGAATAAAAACGATTATGTGAATTTAATTCATAAAAACCACAAAAATAAAGCTGTGAATTCTACATAATAACAATTGATAATCTCGATTCTGTTGTGTTTTTATCGCGTAATAACTTTATGAATGAAAACTTTTTTCTAGTTTTCTGAGTCGTTTTTTGATAGACGCGCCTTGTTAGTTTAAATGGCACATATTTAGAGAACAAATAAAAAAGTACTGACTGCCATATGCTGGAAGCAATTCCAAAATTTTCTGTCAAAAATGACTTAATTCACATTCGTGTCAATTATCATTAAATTTTTTTTCCTCCAGGAAACATTTGGCATTGCTGATAATCAACAAGTCAAGGTTGTAGGAGACAATAAAAAATATTATTTTTTTTTTTGAATGACTTTCGGAATTTTTCAATATTAAATCCAATATTTTCATGCGAGGTATTTCCCCTAAAAATTTCAAATTTTTAATGACGTAACTCACCATGTGATACTGCAGGACTAGAACAGCTACGCGAAAGTGGTATTCGTGAGCTGCTGGGCGTTAGGGACGAGTCATCACAATGTCTTTTGTTCATGTTTGTTGTACCACAATTTGAATTTGTTGATGCATTGTTGTTGTTGTCTGTAAAGGAAGAACAATTAAAATTAATCATTGTGCGATTAGAAGGCGCCTAATAGTGACTAAATTTTTATATCCATTTTAGTTTGATGAAACCACAAAAAAAAATTAATATTGATTAAGGAAAAATTCCCATGCGTTGTTACTCACTGCAATCAAGTAAAACAGACGATAACGATAACAAAAAAGGTTTTTTTTTTATTTTCGTTATCAGCATTTGGTCAAAATGTTCAATAACGATGATTCAATTAGGAATCCGTATCGATTACTCATTAAAACAGTTAATACTGTGTACTGGACCTCATCAGATCATCATCATGTACTTCATTCTGAATGAACATTGTCATTTATTACTTAATTACTTGATAACCTTTTCACTGTTTACTGTAAACGGAGAGTGATGCCACTGGCACATATGTGTATAGGCAACACAACAAAAAAACAACAAGACATAAAAAGACGTCAATGAATGAATTAAGAAGAATAATCTTTTGTATTGAATAAATATTAAAAAAAAATATTTAAATTTTTTTTTCTACTCGTGTGGAACATGCAGATGATCCAATATTACTATATACAATTAAGCAACGTCATTGAGCGTCTGGTTTTTACTTTGTAATGAGGTAAATATTGTGCGAAATTTTTTCATTCCACTCTAGTAAAATTAAAGTGCGAGTGGAAATGGATAATACGTAGTGAGTTAGTTTGCAGACGGCTCAAACAGCTTTCAAGTGATTTCTTCTTTTTAAAAAATATCAAAAAGTAAAAAATGTGTCCAGCAAATGCTGATTAGATAAAATCACCCTCAACCTACAGTCATTGACTCAACAATCCATTCCTACATAAAATTCACACAAAAAATATTACAAATGTTTCTAATAAAATTTAAAATTCACAATTCTATGTAACACCCCCAAAACTACGTCAAAAATTTCATGAGTAATACACTCAACAATAGACATTTTTTTCTGGACAAACATTCCACAGTTAATTCTTTAATACAATCATAGCATTAATCATCACAACGCATCTTCCAATTCCGATTAATTAAAATATATTCCATAGATTTCACCATTAAGTTCAAAGACTTCAGTTCAGCCTGATAAATGGAGCATATTCTAGTGAAAATTCTACTTCCTTGGAATTTAAATAATTTGTAGAAATGAGTGCAAATCAAGTAACAAGTCTCAACTATCAAGAAATTCTATTTTTTTTTCAAGGTTTTTCCAAATATTTTTTTCACACCTATGATTAATCTCTAAGTACACATATTCTGGAATAAAGTAGCATTGTGTAGAAAAAAAGAAAAATAATAAACACTTTATATGATTCAAAAATTGCTGATTGATATCAAAGTGAATCATCGTAAGCAGCACAGTAAACAGGTTAATTAGTTATTGTCACAATATTAATTACTAGTCTAATCAGAACATTTTATGAATATGACTTAATCTCATTCACATGTCACAGAACATTTGAGATGAATCTACAGAAGTTTAGTATGTTCAAAAATTTTGTCCAATCAAGAATAAATTTCGTGTGACTTCAACAACCCTGCTTAATATTATTAAATCATTATCAAGAGACTTTCAACTTCAATAAACATCAATTTCGTGTGTGATAATGTGTAGATGTGACTGCCAACCGTTATATGAAAGATTCGTCATTGAAACAACATGAAAAAATCAAGGATTCGAACTTCCGTCATGTCATACAATCTGTAGATCATCATCTTATCAGTCGGTGTGCAAGTCATCATCATACGTAAATGCTCTGATAAAAAGTATGAAATATCATTTGTTGATATGATAATTAGCGTAAAAGAAGTGACTTATTTGAACAGCACTTAACGAAACTTTAAATAATGTCATTTTATTTTATTGTGTATTGTAATATCAAACGTCAACAAATCTCGAGTGTACTGATATGATAAATGTGTGTATTTTTAAATTCATAATGCCATAGTACAATATTTTTTATTTTTTAATTTTATTTTTTTTGTTCATTTCTGGAAATGAGGAGATTGTGCCAAAATCCTAAATATGCGTAGTTGTAAAATGAGTGACGAAAAGCAGAATTATTCATAATTTGATAAATATTGGCGGGATGTGCTTTGCTTTGTGGATGAATATTTGCATTTTTTGAAAGATTTTGCTTATTTTTTTATCAGCTAATGTTCGCATAAATGCTCGCTGAATAGTTAATTATTTAAAATTCTAAATTAAGTTTCAAATGCTCTCATAAATTATAAAGAGTTTCATAATTTTATGCTATTCCAAAAATCCCATTTACTCCTGCAAAGTTGATTCACCGAAAGTCTTATCGATATCAAAAAAGTACCTAGTCAACTGCTTTTATCTAACCTTCTCGACCGATATGGAAGCAAAATCATTTAAAGTATATGACGCAAATTCAAAATTAACTGAAGGATTTCTCAAAAATAATTATTAAGTACAATTTATTGGTGCTAATATTTTAATTGACAAGGTTGACGTGGTTCCAAATTGACTCAAAATTGATTGAATTAACGCAAAAACATTTCCTCGAACTCAAATCCACTTAAAACTTATCTGCTTATCATGTCGCGATATCTAAAATTGTATTTTTGAAATTATTGTACATTTCTAATTAGAGTGGATTAAACTTTGAGTTATGCTGTACATTTATTTATTGCATGAAACGTGCCGCATTTGCAGCAGTAAATGAACTTAGCTGATGGAAAATTTGATAAAGTTTGAGACATTATGCCGTCGACAGAAATATTCAGCACACAAAGATATTTTAAGGCATCCACAAAAGCTAATCATTTCGTAATTTATTTTCTATTCAAATCTTATTTAAATCATTTTTTTAAATGTTTGTTTACTGATTCATAAAAGCATGCAAATCAATCATGTGAACGTTATAAAAAAAGCATGTAAATATGAATATAGTACACAGATTTAAAGTTGGATATTATGAAGCTCGCAATTGCGATTTGGTTGTTCTTATTTTGGACAATGCAAAAGAATTTGCTGAATCACTTTTGAGATTTGTTTATTTGTATAGGTTTTCCCAAAAATAACTGGTAAATAGATTTGTCATGCTGAATGGATGTCTTTTAATATCTGAATTGGAATTTACAGCAATTCAAGTCAAAAGTCTCATAAAAAAATGCGTTACAACCAACTCAAAAAAAATTCTTCAATGTTTACATTTAATTTTCATATCGTTGTCGACGCAATCAAACGCAGATTTGTTAAGATATTAGCATGATTATGAAGATGAGTAAAAATTTCATAAATTTTCTACCCAAGAAGAAAACTATTTTTAAATGGTCGAAGAATTTTTTCCGCCTATTTTAGACGAGGAAAAATCATGAATTTCTATTTTCTTTTCTTATTTTATACATCGCTTTAAGTTTTCTCTCGTGCACGACTTGATTTGTAATATTTCATGCCATTTCACTCACTCTTATAGACCAGCATGTATGACTGTACACCGCCAAAAAGGTAATAAGATCTTTCCGTCTCTTTCACACGAGTAGGAAATAAAGGCAATGCTATAACGTTTACTATACAATGTGTCTGTGTATACACATTCATGACTGCGATGTGATGACTCACACTGAACTGACACAGACTAAAAATACAAGAAATTTTTTTTTTCTTCGTGTTTTCGAATTTTTTTTAAGAGAAATTATTTTTATGAAGGAAAAGAAATTTGCAAAATAATAGAAAATAATAAGATTTAGAAGTTTTCTTAATACATTGTAAATTCTTAATGGATATAAATATTTAGTTCAGTTATCCAGTTTTGGGTTACAAATACATTGATAAATTGATGATATTATGACGTCACGAAAGTAAAGTAAATATATGTATACTTACTAGGCAATTTGATAGGCATGAATCTGAGAGCCAAGCAGGGACTTTCACGTTTTATCCTCATTGATTTAATTGTAGACTCCGTTGTAATATAAATCCACTGTCGCTTCCAATTTCAAGAATGAAATTTCGCGCGAATTTTTAGTATTTTTGTTATGCTAGCGTTTGTTCCTTTTTAGCTTGCACTGAGATAAAATTTCAAAGAATTCTATATTCTATATTTTTTTATTTATATATCTGCCTCTTAATTGACTTTTATGGTGTTGGTTAAGCACACAATTTATTTAACTTTAAAATATTTTTTCGTTTTCTTCACATTCACTCAATAACTTGGGTCTTATGTCACAGATATATTTTAATAATCTTCACTTTTATTTTATTTACTTTTTTTCTCCTTTCAAAAAAATCTTTGCAAGTACACAAAATAAATTAATAACAATAAACAATTATACGCAGGAAATAATATTATTTTTTGGCATTAGATTCTCTTATAGGCTAAATATTTATATTTATATATGCTACACTAATTTCAGTTCATGTGGCTCACTTTTTAAATATTTTTTATGTTTCTGTTCCACAAAGCATTTTTACTATGCAATTATTCAATGTATTTTTCTATTTTTTATTTCACTTATACTCGTTGTTAATTAAATTTATTCAAAAAAAGCTCAATATGAGAATTTTTTCAACTATTCTCAATTTTATTTTATTTTATTCAAAACTTGATTTTTTTTTATTTTGTTAGAATAAAAAAAAATCGTAAATATACGACCGATTTTGTTGATGTCTCACAAACGAATGAATGAATGAATGAGCGAATGATTTTCTGTACATGAGCAATCGCAGTAAGCGGTAAAACATGTATGAGTAATTTTATTCTCTATATACAACTCGCGCCATCTCTTTCAAGCTACATGAAATGCTCGCAATGAGAGAGTCCGTTTGAGATGAATAGAACAAAAAATGTTTATTTTACATGAGAACAGGTAAAGTTTTTTTCAATGTGATTAATTGTTTAGCAAACTAAGGTAAAAATTTTTGTAGTGCACTTATTTCTGCATTGCTAAATGTTATGAAATTTTTTTTATTAAACTGCAACTCATGTGCTCATCTCAAATGACGTTGATTTTACTAAAAAGGACTTTTGATGATTTCATAGATCAAGCCTTTGTATTACTTCAATATGTCTCATAGAATTGTTCTGTTTAACTTTTTGTATTACTGAACAAATTACATATTTTATATTTTTTTAATTTTCTATGAAATTTTTAACTCATACGAATTTGGACATTAATCATGTGACATACATATTTCTAAACATTGTTATATTTACCTTCTTTGAAACTTCAATTTACTCATCGCTACTTTATTTTGTCCGATTCTTAAAATTTGATAGAGTTATTTCTAATTTTTGCAAGATAAGGCAGTCAATTCATGTGAAATGGTAAGCTAGAGTGACTTAGAAGCAAAAGTATTTTATTAAGAATTTCAGACCAAATCCAACTTTAATTTTAATAATTTAGAAAATAGAGTTTAATAAAATTTGAACCAAGCTAAAATACTTCCTTTAATTAGCTTTTAAAATTTACACATCTCTTCAGTCAATAAATCCACGCTACTTCCTCATATTTGCATATTTTATCTATTTTATTGACTTCCTATATTATCGATTCTGTCAGGTTAATTGGTTAAGAATAAGGTATCAGATTAAGTATAAACAATGAGAAACAAAATATAAAAGAAATAGAGAGAAACAAGTGAATAATAAATTCACGGAAATGCTAAATCCAAGGAAATTGAATGTAATGTGAGAACCTTATTCATATTCTAAATTCTCTTTCGTTTATTGTTAAAAGTGTTAGATGAAAATGATAAATTTTGAATTTTAAATGAACAAATTAAGCATGTGTAATAAGATTACTGATCAAGTTGATTTCTTTTATTGGAATATGACGTAGTATTGGACAATAAAAATTCTCAACACTCGATTACCAATGAGAATGAAATGGAAAGAATTCTATAAAGCACGCTATAATGAAAATCAAAACTCGTTGAAATCAAAGAATTTTTATGACTCATTCTGTTGCTTATTATTAATCAGTTTACCATCAATAAATTTTCTGTGAAATTTTTCTTCCTCATTTAGTTCCTCGACCTTGTGAGGAATCTCCATCATTTTTGTCATAGCTTTCATCTTTTAGTGTTAATGAATATGCATCATCAAGGCTAATTGCGTCGGAGTTGCTGATTGTCTACGCATCTATTATGAATAATCGTGAAGCCCCCGATGATTTTGGATGTTGTGAAATATTTAGAGTAATATGTCATCGGAGTTTTGGATTTTTTTATGCTGTTTATGTATCTAAAAAGGATTTTTTGATGATGACGCAAAAAACTTTACTTTTAAGGATCAAATAAAATAATATTGAATCAAGAAGCCATTGAACTTTGTATCTAAACAGTCTGAGTCAGAAATCATCAGTTCTTGCTAACTTTTACGCTAAAGATGCTAATATATAGCAAGAACTTAAAACTGACCGGTTCTATCGACATCTGAATGTGTCATACCATCAGATCGTATCACAACCTATGTCATACCCAAAAATTCTCAATAATACATTCCACATATGCACGATTACTAATTCATATCCTGATAACCTTACAACGATTGTTAATTATGAATCGTTCATCGAATCTAATCTACATCTGCTCACGATGACTCAGAGATTCATCATTAATGTCTCTTAAAAAAATACTTTTGTAGTACATTAAAATATTCACACAATATCGCTAAAAAAGACGAAAATCATTCCCGCATGAATACAAAAAAAAAACTTGACCCACACTTGGATTTTGAGGAATTCTTGAATATTTAAAAATAAGCCACGTGACATCATCAGAACATTCTTTTTTCACTTTTGGGAATTACCTGAATTTTTTCTACATATTCACATTCCAGATTGCATGTAAAGTTTGCATCAATTGACCGAAATGTTTTATTTCTCATACATTTTCATTTAAAATTCAATTTAGTTTCCATAAAATTTAATAAACTCAATCAAAATTTGTTTTTCTCAGCAAACTATCTCTTACAATTAATTGAAATCAATTAAACTTTATATATTTTTTTCGGTTAGACATTGACATTTAATTCTTTTATTTCTTTGTTTTTATTTGCTCTGTGTTTGTTTCTGCGATAAATTAAAGTGCTCTGCCTAGTATTTTTGATACTTTTTGACAATAATATTTTTCAGTTGTGTTCTTGTGAGCCATTGTGGCAATCAGTATTTTTTCATGTGATATTTCTAGCTTAGTACGGTAGATTTGAAATTTAGGTGTATGTTAAAGATGCAGTTATTTTGGATTATTTGAGAGTTTTGTTTAAAAAATCAGGTGTTAAATATGATTAAGTGAAAATTTGCAAAGGAGAAAAAATATCTAATTTAAAACGTTCCTACTTAAAATTTTTACATTGCGCTAAAAATATTAATCTTATCATATCAGAGGGTATAAATTTAGATAGAGTTATAAAAAGTTATACTTCAATTGGTTTGACATAAAATTTAAAAATGTGTCAAAAGATCCATAAATTTTAAATGAAAATGAATATTTAAGAATTTTTTGTATAAATTTGAATTCGTAAATTTTTTTACTACAAAAAGATAAAATTTCTCTAATTTTAAAAATGCCAATTTCTACAACATTTAAAACTCAAAAGATTACAAAAACCATAAAATTGAAGAAAAAAAACCAACATAAACAATAATTGCATAACTTAACAACTTACACAACCATCAATTTCATGAAATTACAATTATTTTAACAAAAGATGTTGTCAACCAAAAGCCATGAGTCATTGAAAGAAATTCATTAACACAAAATTAGTTACAGTTTTGCGATATAAATTCATCCAACTTTTGTTTATTTTACGATCGTCTTATTTAATTAAATTAACAACTCATAAGTAAGTTGAAATAAACAAGAATAACTTCACAATGTTGCAAGCATTTCCCTTCATCATTCAACGACGATTCATATACTTTGTTTATGAAATAATCATGATCTCATTACTAATATTACAAAACAATAACTCATTAAAATTAATTTGTGAAATTTGGATAAAGATGAATGAGAAGTTTTTTGAAGACATTTAAAAGCAAAATTATTGATTAATTTCTGTCCTTATAAGGAAGTATGCATCTTAAATTCAAATAAGTTATAATTTTTTGACCGTTAAAAAAGCCTCAAAAATTTAAATTAAATATTTATTTAATAATAAATCTCTTCACTTCAAAATCTAAAAAGCCGACTCATCTCAAATTCTCGCGATCATCATAACAACAAGCATCCAGCATATTAAGTTATTGTAAAAAGGAGTCAAGTAGATCAATTCATTATTATATTGTAATAATAATAAATAATCATGAAAGAAAAGAGATTTATGAATCATCTATATTTTAATAATAAATGTGAACATAAAATAAACATTTGACAGTTCATTTTAATTCTAAGTAAGTAATGAGTCAAGTAACATATATGTACACTAATTATTTCATTATTATACATCGATGACGAATTTAGGTAAAATGTTTATTATATGCAATATGATGCACATTTGAACTTTGATGATTATGAATAAGTCTATTATGACTTAGACTTCAAACTGCTTATAAATGACATTTAGTTGCTGTGCATGCATTGTTATCGTTGCTTGGAACAAAAGAAAAAAATTTTATGAATGAATTTAAAAGGAGTGGGATGTGTCTCGGCTAAAATGTATCTTCACTTTCTATGATTGCTATGACAAACATGTCTGTTATACATTTTCATACATGTACATGACAGATGATCCTCAAAGAATATTTGTATTGAGATGAAAAATTCAGAAATGCGAAAATTTTAATTTTTGAGTGATAACTCGTTATTTTGAGTCTTTCCTTGTTCACTTGTGGACGTGAAAAGTGTTGTCTCAAAAATTATTTGAGTAATGAGATTTTCAAAGATTTTAAAAATATTCGTGAATTAGAGAAATTTTTACGAAAGTTGAAAATTAAAAAAGAAAACCTACTTTTTTTTAAAAAAAAAATTAATCATCTAAAATTCTAATGTTTTAACTTTTGAACTATTTCTACTACAGTTGAAGTTTCTAATAGAGATCAGTCCAGATCTAGCACACATGTCAACAAAGTTAAGCCTCGAAAATCTAGATTACTACGACTTTTGATAAATTATGATAAAAACAAGAATAATCCATCATAAATTAAGACTTTAAGCTTTAAAAAACATTCAAACTGAACGTGCAAAAAGGAAAGAAAAATTTACCGCCAATATTAACACGCCCCGTCTGCATAGTATTGCTAGATATTTTGAAGAGAAAAAAATGTGTAAATAATAAGAAAGCTATTTACTGCTTACTAAATGCCAAACGAAAATCTTCATAAACGACATAATAAATAATCTTGGTAAATTAAAAGTGCATAAATCACATCTGGTTCAGCTCCGTCCAGCTGATTCATGTGTGATACAAAAACTCAACATTTCGTATGTTATCACATTCTTCATTTCCACACACGCTTCATATGATCGAGTATAATTTTCCTTCAAGACATTTTCTCTCCTTCGTCGACGCATGAAAAAAGTTGCGCATATTTTACGAATATTTTTCTCTACATTTTCCGTAAGAACAGTATAAAAAGGATGCAAGTGATAGGAAAATGATCAGTCGTTGTGGCATAAACGTGAGGTAAAGAAGGAAAAAAAAGGAAAAGGACAAGTTTTAAGAATTAGTGAAAATTAAGTGAAGAACAAGAAGTACAAGAGTGAGAGAAGCTTTAATAGCTTGTGATAAATGGGATAATGGTCCCAATGTAGAGTAATTTGTCACAAAATAATTCCTCAATAATCGTTTTCAAATTCTGAAATGTCTTTAATTATTTATTATCGTGTTTATCGCTAGCCGATACTTTTTCTTAAATCCCAAAAAAAAAATTATCTGATTTATTTTTTGCTTTGAATTTCAATTTCTCATGTCATTCTCTAATGTGGCAAGTGATGGCATGAAATAAACATACATTTGACTTGACAAAAAAAGATGAGAAGAAAATCTTTCAAGCAAAAAAAAAAGAAGTGATTGTGAATAAAATTTTGAGAGAAGCAACAAAAAAAAAACTGAAAATTTAAAGAAAATGTTTTCCTAATTGATTTTTAATATTTATTTTACTATTAAGTGTCTCATGTCTGATAGTCCCACGTCTCAAAATGATATAAATAAATATTTTAAATCAATGTGGAAAGCATTTTTTATTTGCTTTAATATTTGCAAAATCGTTAATAAAAATTGTGTTTTGAGTCACATTAAATATAATAAAAGGATGTCTTAAAGCAAAATTTATTGGTCACTTTAAAGAGATACGAAAATTCATATTTCTTTATTTAAATTTCTAAGATTTTTTCATTTCAAATTATTGAATGTTTGTTATGGATCATTGACTTCTATAACATGTAATTTGGATAGTTTAGATGATAAAAAAAAATGCCAAATTTTAAAAATGTTCAAACTAGGAATTATAATTTTCCAACAAAACTTTTTCAATATTCAGAAAATAATTTTAATTCTGAAAAAAATTGTCTTATTGATTTAATAGATTCAAGTTTAAAAATTTTTAAAGTTCTTGTGGTTAAAATATTTTTTGTAAGATTGAAAAAAGGCAGAAATGCATCTCAATAATTTGTTTATCAATTTAAGCACAATTTCCCCAATATCCGTAATCATTGATAGTCAATTTTGGTTTGATAAAATTTGATTAACTTTCAATTAAAAAGCTTATTCAATTATTTAGAAAAAGGTCATAAAAAATTTATGAAACGCCCTTCACATTCTCAAATTCATTCACACATTCATCCATTCATTCATTGAAGGTGATCAATTAGTGAAAGTGGAATGAAAAATTTGCCGTGTTGAAAATTACGTTAACGATTCACATAAAATGAAAATCCGGAAGTAATTTCTTTATGTTTGTTTGGTTTTTTATACCCACATACAATGTATAATTTTTTTTTTTTGACAACAAAGAAGCCAGCAGAAGAGAAAAAAAAATCAATTAATATTCAGACATGTATGAGTGTGAACGGAAAGAAAATTCACGCAAAAATGTTGTTTTTCATATTTTCATATTTTAAAGCGTCTAATTGCCATTGATGAAAGAATAAATGACTGTATAGCTCATAATTTAGCACTAAACTCTTTTAATTGCGCTTGATTAATTCTATCGCTATCTTAACTGAGTTGAAAACATTAAATGAGCAATGAATTATTGCAATTTAAAGAAATTTTATTTTTATTACCTTTTTGGCATTGACATTAAAAAGCATATGTTATGCATGTTACCGTGATATCATAATTGAGTTATTTAAATGTTTTGTTCTGTGGGAATAGATTTTATTGAGGAAAACCTTTTTTGTTGAATTTATTTAGGTAGGGTAAAAAATATTGAAATTCGTACAAAACGAAAAATTTTTTTTGAAAGTCCTGTAACTTTCATTGGAAGCATTGCTGATTTCCCAAATTTTTCCTACGACTTTGCTTGTCTTCCATATTTTTTTATTCAAACTTGAAAAGAGCAATTTGTGCAGCATAAAGCAATAAAAAATCCACTTTATTTCAAATATTGAAATTCGTACACACAAATATTGAAATTCGTACACTCAAATATTGAAATTCGTACACCAAGTACTCACGATTTTTGCATCCAAAACTTGAGAAAAAATTAATATTCTTGCAGTATTTTCATTTGAGGAGGTTTTTATTCATCCTAAGCTACTTATTTGTCCTTAAAATTGAATTTATTTAATTTGTTTACACAAAACAATTAAAATTCTTCCCCGCCTACTATTGAAATTTTGTACGAATTTCAATATTTCTTCTGTACGAATTTCAATATTTGGAATGAGGTGGATTTTTTTCGTATAAGCAATGCTTATTTATTCCTTGAATTAATTTAAATCGAAAGTAGAGTACACAAGCAAAGTCATAAGACCTTAACATATGGCCAATCTTGAGTTTAAAGGCAATTTTTTCAAGTCTAAAAATTGTGAAAAATTTTTTTTGTAAATTTTTTCGTACGAATTTTGGTTTTGTACGAATTTCAATATTTTTTACCCTATATTGATTTATTTGATAAAATTTTCACGTCAGTTTCATGCAAAAGTTTATAGAAAAATATTTTTAAAATTTCAATTTTGTCATAAATTAAAATTGAAGTTCATGAATTTATTTAATTGAGCTAATTTAATTAATAAATCCAAATCAAATAAAAAGTTCCACGAGAAAATGAATTAATATTTATAAATTTCCCAGTTATTCAATGCCAATGGGATAAAAAGCTAAATAAATTAAATCTACTTTAAATTTTATCAACAAGAACAATTAAGCACGACAGAAATCTGTTGAATAAAAATCCCATAAAAATTTCAAAAATAAAATCTTTCATCCACTTTACTATCAATATCATCAATAAATCCAACCAGTCGTCATTTCAAAAGATTTTATTTGCACAAGAGATTTATGCATTTTCCCATCATGTATACATAACAATAATGATGATTACGATTGCACTTCAAATGGCTTTTTTTTTTATTCTCCATATCGACAACATTTTACTTAAAAGATTTTCAACTAACAACGGTAGTAACAATCATTGTGGTTTATTTGTTCCGCAAAGTCTATAATAACTTTCATTCACATCATTTCCCTTTAACAGATGCAGGAATTGAATGAAAAAAATGTTTGTTTAATGAGAGAATAAGAGGATGATGGGCGGAAATTCAGAAAAAAAGGAAAGTAAATTCCTTTGTTCTTTACCTTTTCACTTGACCACACAATTTTCATTAAAATTAGAATTAAGAAGAAAAATTTAAATAATTAAAATGACGAATCAGAATAGGCTTTGGTATTAAGTTGCTGATATGGATTTAGAAATTGCGAGAAATTGCTTGAACTTAAAATTTCAATTAAAGCAAATTTGATTCAAAAATATCTTAGAATCTTATATAAAGACATTTCATTCTGTTTTGTTCTTAATTCCATCCCAAAATCACTCCATTCAAAATTTATCCCATACTTTCCCTTCATTTAATCCTCCCAACCACTTACTAATTAAAAGTTACATTTTTGTGGTCAGCAAAAGGCACTTCAAAAATGTCATAAAGATCAAATAAAATGTAACAGGACAAGACAGAAGCAAATTTTGTTTATCAAATTGAATTTCCAACAGAAAACTCACGACGATGAGTAATGAATAGCATCGCCAAGTAGTTAATCAATAAACAACAAAAAGAGTGAATAAGAAAGATTTTTTTATCATCATAAGCCAAAAATTTCTTCAGTTTTTTGTTTCTCTCCTCAAACGTTGCGGCTTTGGTGATAAATTTCGACAGCATCTGATAAATATTTAAGCCACATCGAACGAACAAAAAAAGAAGAAATAAAAATCTGTCTTCAGCATCAACAGCCGTGACAAAATATTTCTTTGATGTGGATTCATCAGATGTAAAATGACAAATGAAAATACACTCGACGCCGCCGAGTCCACAACAAATTTAACCTCACCAGCAAAAGGAAAAATTCAACAACTTAATCATAATGAGGTGAATAATTGTGATGATTCAACAGCTGATGGATATGAGACGTGGAATGATGAGAGGAAAGAAGAGAAAGAAAGTAATCCTTTAAATCCAAATGGATCGAATGGGGCAAAAGACAAAGAGAGGGAAGAACGAGCTTTAATTGTCTCACTGACACAAGGAAGACCTCGTGAGACGTGGAACCAAAAAGTTGAATTTCTTCTTGCTGTTATTGGATTCGCTGTCGATCTTGGAAATGTGTGGCGGTAAGTTGAATTTTATTAAGTTTATTGAAGTATTAAACTGCACAAAATATGCCTACACAAATTCCCTTGTGGCTAACTATCATTTCTAATTTACAATCTTAAAGACCTAGGACAAAAACGTGTGTAAGAGCTTAATGGCATCAACACACGAAATTTTTGTTGTCTATTTTATTTCCTGTCATTCAATATTTAATCTGCATATATCAATCTTAATAAAGTACCTTTAATCTTCTAGGTTTCCTTACATTTGCTATCAAAATGGAGGTAAGATAAAATAAATTGAAAATCAAAGTGGCTTTACTAATAAAATTTTACAACTACAATTACAGGAGGTGCATTCTTAATTCCATACGTGTAAGCTTTAACAAACCAAAAGGCTTTTCAATTTTATATTAATTAATTTATTTTGTTACAGTGTCATGTTGCTGTTAGGTGGATTGGTATGTTAATAGATTTAAATAAATTTTAAGATAAAAATTCAATTAAAATATTTTCCCTCAAAATTCATTTGTTTAGCCTCTCTTTTACATGGAGCTTGCTCTAGGACAATTTCATCGATGTGGATGTTTGTCAATTTGGCCTCGCATTTGTCCAGCATTGAAAGGTGAGCAGAAACAAAGCTATTCAATTCATAGAAAAATAATAACTAAAAGTCGCTAAAAGCTTTTGCTTTTTTTAGATAATAGAAAATTGAAACTTTTTCAATTTTTACTGAAATCAATCTATTTAAAATAAATGCAACTATCGATTTGAAAATATATGTAATAAATTGAAATTGTATGCCTTATAAAAATAAATTAAATCAAATTATTAACCTGTTTTTTACGTTATATTTTGCACATTTCGTCAGATATTGCTTTAAAATTGTCACAAAACATTTTAAATTTTAATCTTTCTATTCTTAATTTATTTCCTTCAATTTTTAAATGTCTTTAAAATCTACACACTGCTATTATTTTACGCTCATCGTAATATTCTGGAGTATAAAAGTGTTATAAAAAAAACTTTACCTTTTCACTCCTGAATGAATAAACGTGCTTTATTGCCTTCATATAAAATACGATTGCAGAACAAATTTTCACTCCTATTCTGTGGTGATGTGTCATGTTAGAAGAATGGAAAGCATTTAACATCTTTTTTCATAAAGTATCGATTTTTATAGAGATAATGAAGAGATTTTTTTATGATTTTGTAAGATTAAATTGTTAGACACGACAGAAACAAAGTTATAAGGGTCAAAACCTAAAAATGTCAAATGCAATTTGTAAATTTTGAGAATCAAGATGAAACAATGAGAATTGACAGAAAATTATGTTAGAGACAATTAACACAATAAAGGATAGTATTTTGTAAGGATGCTGTAATGACCTTTAATCCTTTCATCCTTTAATATATGTGGTTTGTCAGTAATTGGATTACATTCAAAATTATTATTAACACTAATAGAATATTAAATTTATAAAAATAAATTAATTCTTTGTTTTTAAAACCGCAAAAATTATGAGACAATCACAATTGTTCAAACTAAGTCATGTAATCCTTCTAAACCAATGTCACTTTGATATTCTATCAAAATTGCATAAATCACACGACAAATTTATATCAATAGACGTCTTGATTGCATTCATTAATTTAATCAGCTGAGAAATTTTCTTCTTCCCATTCATGATTTTGTAAATAAATACAATTTAAACAAGTAGCTAGCTAAATGTAAATGTGTATGACATACATTTTAAGATACATAAAGTCATTGAGTATTCAAGATGAAGAACTTTAAATTGAGATTAAATTAGCCATATCTTTTTTGAATAGACATGCATGCACATCTTTCAGTTCTATTATCATTGTAAATATCTTGATAATTAATCTTCAATAGACTCACTTACCACGATGAGTTTGTGAAAAAGTTGTCTATTGTAAGGATTTAATGTCATATGATATGTGTTCTACATCTTGATGGTAAATTGAAGGACAAACTTCCAAAAAACAATAATCTTAGATTGAAGAAAGTTTACGTAGCACTTTTTAGGTCTTGTATGTAGATAGAAGTTTCATAATAGAATCAAGAATTTTTCGTATTGAATTTCGAGATTAGGAACTGCTTTATAAGCAAACAAAGTGGATATGCTGAAGCAACAAGTTACACTTATGGAATGTTTTGTTTAAATAAGAAATTGTGATACTTACAGTCACGATTAATGCAACCTGAGCTCATTGGATCTTCTGAATTGAATGATGATGGCATTAATGCTTTGTTTATGAACTGTTTACTGATTTTTACTCACTGAAAGTTTGTTAATTGTGAAAAATTTCAAGAAAACTAAAAATTAATGAATTTTCAATTGATTACTTTGATTGAAAAAATTCCAAAACATTTTAAAATTTCAAAATTGCCTATCAGAATATTTCAAAACATCAAAAAAGTAAATTAATCAGCAGCTACTATACATTGATAAATCTCAGCAAAAATAAATGAAAAAATTCAGGAATTCAAATAAATTCAGAAATAAAACATTGAAAATTCAAGTGAATCTCTGCAATATTTGAGAAGTTGGAAGGAAAAAATTTAATAGAAAAGTAGAGCACACAGAATGGAAACATAATTATATGTCAAGTGGCTGAAGGATGATGATAGTGATGCTAACAAAAGCAACAGAAAAGGAAACTTATCACTAGAAGTTGAATAAATATCTTTTCTTCGTTTTAATTCTATTGCTATGTGGACAAGATATAGAGTAAAAGCCGTTAAATGTTTATTTTTCTACTTTTTCATTACATTTAACACACATATCTAAGAGTAGTCGATAGATAGAAAGAGATGTGTGTAGTAGACCTCTATGCTCCACATTTTCTTCTGTTCACTTTTTATGGACATAACATTGCTTTAACATTTAACAGCATTTTCTCATTCTGTTCTCTTTCTCAGTCACCTTAACTGATGTTTACTATTTACTATCCCTTCCTTCACTTTACTCCCCTCATGAATAAATTTATAAATTAGATGAGAATGATGTTCTTGAGTAGAACTGAAATACCTCAAGTTGTTGAATTGATAGGAAATAAATGTTAATGCATTTGTTATTGTCTGAACAATGGATATATATGTGTATGGATGAGCGTTAAATATGCTACAAAATGTATAACTTATCTCATGCATTTTTTTTTCAGGTGTTGGAATGGCAATTTGTATCATCGACATATATATGGGAATGGTAAGGCACATTTAAAGTTAAAATATATATACTTTACATAATTTTATTCCTTTAAAGTACTACAATACGATTATTGGTTGGGCAGTTTACTACTTCTTTGCCTCATTTACAACTGAATTACCATGGAATAAATGCGGGAATGAATGGAATACTGCATCATGTCTATCTGTTAACATCACAACGAACTTAACCAACACATCGAGTCCTGCACGAGAATATTTTGAGTAAGTAGAAGATTCATCGCGATAAATATTAATGTGAACACATACTTGAATTTCAAATTCATTCTCGTTAATCATTCTGTTAATTTTCTCTGCTTTTTTTCATACTCATCAGACGAAATGTTCTTGAACAGTACAAATCAGATGGATTAGAATATATGGGTCCGATAAAACCATCACTAGCATTATGTGTATTTGGAGTTTTTGTTCTTGTATACTTTTCATTATGGAAGGGAGTTAAAAGTACTGGAAAGGCTGTATGGATTACAGCTCTTGCACCATATTTCGTCCTTGTTGTTTTGTTAATACGTGGTGTTACTTTAGATGGTGCAGATGAAGGAATTCGATACTATTTAACACCAGAATGGGAGAAACTAAAGAATACAAAAGTTTGGATTGATGCCGCAAGTCAGATCTTCTTTTCTTTGGGTCCTGGTTTTGGTACTTTATTAGCACTTTCCAGCTACAATAAGTTCAACAATAACTGTTATCGAGATGCGCTGCTTACGAGTTCTATAAATTGTCTCACAAGCTTCCTTGCTGGTTTTGTTATTTTCTCGGTGATAGGATATATGGCAAAGATCCAAAATGTTGATATAGATAAAGTTGGGTTGGAGGGTCCTGGTTTAGTTTTTATAGGTAAATTATTATTAGAAACTGATTTTTTTACAATGACTTAATGAATATAATATTCTTTAACAGTTTATCCTGAAGCCATAAGTTTGATGGGAGGCAGTACGTTTTTCTCAATTATATTTTTCCTGATGTTAATAACTCTCGGTCTTGATTCAACATTTGGTGGCCTCGAGGCTATGATAACTGCATTATGTGACGAATTCCCTGATTTTATTGGAAAACGTAGAAAACTCTTCGTCCTAGTTCTACTTGCATTTATTTATATCTGTGCTCTACCGACAATGACATATGTAAGTAATTTTAAAAAATGATTGCTTAAAGATTTTCCCATATTGATAGTCATTAATTAAATGATTTTTCACCTAAATGATACTTCTTTCAACTCAATTAGATTCTCCATTTCACTCATCATTAAGTACGATTATTGATTGAACATATTTTCACTCTTTAAGTAGACGTTTATCAGTACATTTTCATCTTTGAATTAAGAATTGAACTGATTGCTTTCCAAGTTGAAAAAATTTTATAACTTTGGATTAAATGGTGATAAATCAAAATATTTTTGATTTTAAAGTATATAAGCATGTAGAAATGATTAGTGCCATGTAGAAGAACAGTTATCAATCATAAACATTCAGGAATTGGTTTTCTATAACTTTTAATTTGAAAAATAAAATTTTAGATTAGTAAGTCAGCCATTTTGAATCAAAAATTTAAAAACCTAAAGAAGTGCTAATTTTTTTTAACAATTTGCTTTCACTTAAATTTACAACTCTTAATATATAAAGAATCCAGCAAATCTACAAGTTATCGATTCTTTTATTTCACACACGATATCATTGGAATTACAAATTTAATTTACACTAAAACCACATCTAGAAGCAAAAACTCAATGCACGAAATAATAAAATCACAATAGACAAAAGGCTTATAAATAAAACATTGACCATGAGCATGATGAGTAGAAAATCGAATTTATCGGAAAAACAGATTTTTATGGCTATCAATTTCTATTTACTGTAAACGATTTGTGTATGAATATTCACCAACTATTTGCTTTTAATTAAAGGGTGGCGTTTATTTGGTCAATTTTTTGAATGTCTATGGGCCAGGTAAGATTTGATCAATATTGTTATTGGAAATGTACTTTATGTGTAAATCTATTCTAGGTCTTGCAATTTTATTTGTTGTCTTTGTTGAGTCTGCTGGAGTCTTTTGGTTTTATGGAGTCGATAAGTTTTCTGCTGATATCGAACAAATGCTGGGACAAAAGCCATCATTATATTGGAGAGTTTGTTGGCGATATGTGTCACCAACTTTCCTTTTTGTGAGTCAAGCTTTATATCTTGTAGATTTCAATATAAATTTTCATGATTTTTTTTTTTTCTTTTAGGTAATTTTGATATTTTCAATCATAAATTCAGGAAATATGTTAGGTGAAGAGTATGCATATCCAGACTGGGCATTTCCTTTAGGATGGGTCTTAACACTTTCATCTGTGATTTGTATCCCACTTTATATGATTTACAAGTTTGACAAGAGCCGAGGAAGCTTTAAGAGGGTAACTTGATAAGCTTAGGTGTCGTTCATGAATTACGTCCAAGGGGAGGGGGTTGAGGTCAAAAACAATAGAATTTCTAAGGATTCTATTGTTATTTTAAAAAAAATGAGACCGTTAATTTCGGACGTCATTTATGAACGACTCCTTGAATAAGCAAAAGATATCAATAGAATTAATAAATTTATTAAAACTTCCAGAAACTAAGAACAATGTTTAAACCAGAGCCTCTCGTACCAATGACTGGTCAAATAAGTACAATGATCAGTACCGTTTGACAAGGCATACAATCAAGTCAAAATCCAACAGTATAGGACCATCAACAACAACATCAAAAAATTTTTGTCTAATAAGACAAAAATTTGATGAAAAGAAAGTTCCCAACCACATTAGATGCTAACAAAATTTTTAGAGTTAGAATTTAACAGGACAAAAAATAGAATTTTTGCTATATGGATGTTAAGAGTTAAGAGAGATTGTTTGTAATATGCGAATGTTGAAATTTGCAATTAAGAATTGAGATGAAGAGTTTTTATTATAGATGAGAAACAAATGGAAAGAATCTATTTATATTCTAGTCATAAACTGTTGTCAATGTTGCAAAAAAAAAAAATGATTTTCTAGAAGAATTTTTAAGTAAAACATTCCATTTTCATATTGAAAGCTTCAAAATTTTAAGGAAGAAAAATCCCTCGTACAACGCATAACGTAAAGGATTATGATATTGAACCAACACTGCATAAAATATTAATCTATAAAAATAATGTTTCTATTTATAGTGCTTTTTGCATTCAAACAAATTATTATTATTGATGAAATTTCGTATTAATTGGAAGTATATGAATCATATTACTCAGATTAGGATAAAATATACATTTATACACATTAATTAAACTGCTATGAGAATACAATAAGAAATTATCGTCGCTTTAAGGTTGTTGGAAGTTATTATCAAAAATATATTGAATATTCTCAAATTGATTTGATCAAAATTTAGCCAAAATCAACTTTTTACGTCGAAGACTCAACAACCTTGAAGAACAACTAATCAGAAAAATTATGAATTAAATAATTATCAAAAGAATACCAAAGAATTTTATAGAGAAATTTTTAGTTAAAGAAAATAGGAAAAGGCTGGGAAAAAATGGCAACATTAAGGAGATTTCGATTACAGCCATATCGAAATTTTCTCATTAGCCATTTCAGGAACGATTTTAAAAATATAATGGAATGTTAAAAATTCCAAGCATGCTTAAAACGATTGATGAATTTCATCGCAGCTATATGATTTTCATGTCGTTTAAAGGCATGTAAGGATGTTATTGTTTATGGATTATGTAATTTGTTATTATTGTGTCTATGTTCAATTTGTTCAAAATGCTTTCAATGCATTTTTTCACAGCCATAAAAATTGCATTGAATGCAGGAAAAAATGTAATTTAGAAGAAATATAAAATATGTTATAATAAAGAGATTATTTTAATTTCCTTAAGCACCGACTGTTTTGATGCTTCTAATTTCAGACATTTGATCAATACAGGAATTGAGTTGCATTCTTGAAATTTGGATCATTTACATATTATGCTATTTAAAAAACGTTTTAAATAAACGAAACGTGATTAAGCTTGTTGATTAGATTTTTTACGATAATTTAATGACAAATAAGACAAAAGTATCTGAAAAATTGCAAAATTCTTGAATATAATAAAATCATTAAAATACATCAAATTAAGATACAACAGACACTATTATTTCTTTATTGTTATCTAGTTACGTACATTGAAAATCATAGACCACAAAGTTGAAAAATATAATTAAAATTCTAAATCATTTATATGGTCTTCATATAGATTTGTTGAAATAGAATTATAAATGTAAGGAATTTGTTTGTTTTTAAAGCATTTAAACTTGTAATTTAAATCTAAAACTGTTGCTACTTCAAATATTTTTTTTTAGAATTCATGATAGTATTGTTGATAATTCACGGGTTATTTTAATCAATAGTTGAATTTATTTTGTGAATTATGCTCCTTCAGCCACGTGTGGCCACAATTCTTGCAATTTTTGTTTGCATTAATTATTTATTTGTTAAATAATTGTAAAGTTATGCTAAATCATTGTGAATATTAAGAATTGTTAAATAAAAATCAAATCAAATCAAATCAAATTTTCTATTCTTAATTCATATTATTTTTTTTTTTTTTCTTTTTCTACTTCATGATTTTCTTTTCTAATTCAGAATTATTATTATTATTATTTTTTTTTTCTGTTTAATTCATTGTGTAATTCATGTTTTGTAAGCTTCCGATATTTGAAATCACTTACTTCTTGGAATTATTTGGTTGATAATCACGGTATCCTTGATTAGCATTTTCATGCCATTTATATCCATCAGGTCCTGGCTGACGATAAAATGCATGTCCATTTCCATCATTAAAGTATCGACTTGGTGCTTGCCCATCAGAACGTGGATTTTTATATGCATATTTCCCATCTTTATAGGCAGTATAATCATTGCCTTGGGAATTTGTCCCCTTATTATTGACGTTACTTCCGTTTGGCATTTTTGCAGACCAAATTGATGCTTTTTAAGGCTGTTTAAATTAATTAAAAATGAGTTTTTGTTTGTTGGTTATTATTCTTTTGTCTTACCAATTTTTTTCTGCGATCTTTACAGCTCGAAGGATCTTTAGTAAATGACGATTTCATTGACTGACATTTTTAATCGTAGTGCACTTTCGTTAAGTTTTGTTTCGTCAACTTTTTTTGTGCAATCAATTATTATATTTTGTGGATTTAATGTAAGTATTTAGGCATTAATAATATTATTAAGCAGTTCTTAAGCTATTTAAGTATCAATTTAATATGAAAATCTCTCATTTAATAGCTGAATAATGTCTCAAAAACAAAATCCAAATATTCGCTATCAAGGCGTTAATTCTGATGGAAATAAGTATACTGTGTATAATGATGGAAGATATAGATACGTAAATACGAATGCAGAAGGCAAAAGTTCATCATCTTACTATAATGCAGGAAATGGACATGCTTTTTATCATAAGAATAATCCAGATGGCTATTCATTCCATGAAAATGCTAATAAAGGATACCGTGATTATAATTTCAAGGTTCCAGCTGAAAATGGTAGTAAATCTAATGCCAAAGAAACTAAATCAGTTCATATTCAATGGTAAAAGATTTTCTAGCCTTAAAAAATTTATTAACGGCTAAATAATTTTTGAATAAATATTTGAACCAAAAATTTGAATTTTTTTCGACCGCTAAGATCTCGACAGAAACTTTAATTATTAGTTTCAAGATATATAGATGGGCCAATACAAAGTATACTCGACCACACTCGACCATACGCGACCATACGCTTTTTTTCTGTTTGTAAACAAACAATTGAAAAAAAAATTTTGAAAAAAAAATCCAAATTAAATTTTTGATTTTTAACTCAAATTTGTTTACTGGATCTCAATTTTGTGACTAGTAAAGTAACAATATCATGTAAATTATCGTATCTAATGCTTTTTACCCTCGAAAACTATATGAAAAGTCCAAAAAAGTGAAAATTAAAATTTTCCAAATTTCTTTCATGGTATTAGTGTTTACAAAAATTTTAAAAATTTCAAATTTTTATCCGTTAAAAACGGCAACTTTTTTGCATTGGCCCATCTATATATCTTGATTAGTTTCTTTCCCCTAATATTCAGTCAGTTTAATTCTTCATTTCAAACTTGAAAAACGTCTTTTGAACATAAACTTTACAACATAAATAAAAAAGTTATTATTTTGTGTGAATTAAAGTAGAATAGTGACAAAATGTTTGAGGAAATTGAAGACGAGAAAGGATATCGGTAATATTAGATTAAATTATAAGTGAAATAATTGTATTAATGTGTAAAAATTTAAATTATTCTCAGATATTTTTTAAATCGTGACGGAAAGAAGCAAAAAGAATGTCCAATTTTAATCAGCATTATAAAAAATATTAAAGCAAATTTTCATGACATTAAATACAGCACATACCGATGTGTTGTTAAACTAAAGAAATTAAAACGTGAATTATTCAGTAAGTCGCAATAACATAAAATATTCCAGAAAACTGATCGCATCAACAAGTTGTTCGTTCTTCTTATTCCTCTCTTTTTTTCCCTTTCTACACACAGCATATTGCATATCGTATAGGAATGTTGTATCCATAATACAAAAACATAAGAATGGATCAATGCAGCAACAAAGCATTAGTCCTAAACAGTTGACTGATATTGTTTATGATATTTTCTTCGCGACGCAAAAGGCTGGATTTTATTTCGATAATAAGTCATTCAGACTAGAACAGTCAGTGACGGTTTTAACGAATTTCTTATGGAATATTTTTGACTCGAAAAGAATGCAAAACATCTCATTAATGGAATTTAAATTAGCCATGCTGGTGTTATGTGAATTGGAACCGTTAAATACATTCAATCAGATTATTGATGCACATTTTGAAATGGCCAAGGATTTTAATCATTGCATAACTAAACCAAGATTTGAGGAATTTATCAATATTTTTGGAAAGATTTTAAGTTATCTTGGCGAGCCTCTCTATTTTGACCAGAAAGTCATCTCAGACATATTAATTGAAGCATTTGCTAATTCACCAGGAATCAATGGCATTTGTCAATATAATTTTTACAATTTATGGACATCTCATCAAAATACAAAATTTTCAACATACACAAACATTTTCCTACTTTTAATACGCTTCAAAAAATCTGAATCGATTATTCATCAAAATGAATGTGCTGGATGTAAGAAATTTCCAATTACTGGTCTACGATACAAATGTCAAAAGTGTAAAGGAATGTCATTGTGCTTCAAATGCTTCAGTAAAGGATTTACAAATAAAAGACATTCATTTGGACATAGATTCTTTGAATTGACATCTAATGAGAAGGAACATGGCAAGATGTGTTCAATTTTATTGAAATTCTTGAAAATATTTCAACGACAATCGAGTACGGCAAGCCTTAATCAAAGTTTACATTCAACTCACGAACATGATCAAAATGCTGAAAATAATGGAAATACAAAATTAATTGAGGATGAGCATATTGAATTGGTGCAAATTGACGATGATATGGAATGTGGCACTTCCATTCATTACAGACAACGTCGTGGGACAATTAGATCGGAAATATTCAATAATTCAGAAAATTTACTCATTTTACAACGGAACTTGATGGATAAATTATTAAATGCTGTAGAAAATTTAAAGACAGAGACCGAAAGTTTTCAGAAAATGTCGAATGAAAGCAAAAAGATTATTGCATCAGACACGGAATTCGAGAAATACTTGCATTCACATGGACAATTTTTATTCGAACAAGTTGAAATTTTAAAACAAATTCATCAAGCCACAATTCAATCATTCTCATCAAATCAAAATAATAAGACTATAAAATCATTCTCAACACCGACCAAGTCAATTTTCCTTCCATCATCAACTCCGTACAATAATAACAATGCTAAGGAAAAACCAAAATTAATGGTTGATCCAATTTTGGCTAATTCAAGTGAGTATTAACGGCTTTTTTAAATTTTAAACTTTAACGTATTTTTAAAATTCAAATTTTCTTTCGTTAAACTTTCGATAAGTTTTTTATTCATTTTAAATTTGAGAAAAACCGTTAGAATTTGAAATTTTTAAGGCAGTTAAAAATAATTCTAAAAACCGTTAGACACGCGTAAAACTTTCTCAGAAGTCATGAAGAAAAAAATCAAAACAAACTTTTACTGACCAAGAAGATTGCAAAACGTGCCAATGAGCATATGATCCGAAAGACTTTTTTTTTAATAACCGGCTTCGAAACACGAGAAAAACAAAACAACAACATGCTGAAATGTAGGACAATAAACACAGAGTGTGGCCGACTCAAATTCGAATTTTTCGACATTAGAATGTCGAAAAATTTTGTTTATGTTCGAAAAATTCGAAATTTTTCGGAATTGAATTTGGCGAAAAATAAAATTTGTTGATTTTTATCACAATTTAGTTACTGGATGTTATTTTTATGGTTTTAAATGTTTAAATAATACTATTTATAAATATCGCAAGACTTAAAAACACCGTTTAAATAGTTTAAATTGAATATTTTTGTAAATTTTTTCAAATTCATACATTTTCTAAACATTCAAATTGTAAACAAAGAAAAATTTTCTAATGATGCAAAGTTTTACATTTTAAATGAAATTTTTATACAGAAGTGAAGCATTTTAAGTCTTTTGTAAAACTGTAATGTTAAAATTGTGTAAAATTAAGTATATCAAAAGATATTGACAAAATTTACTTTTGCTCAACGTATGAAAATTTTTTAAATTTTTTTCTTAACTGACATTTTTGACACGGCCACACTCTGAATAAGGGCGTTTCCACGGATTGAATTTTTCAAAAATTTCGTCTTTGAGTTAAAATTTCTCTTAATAGAGCTATCCAGACGATTAAAAGACTAATTTATGTCAAGTAGAACGCTGAATTCTGCTTATTTCTCTTTATATCTTACCTCCAAATGTATTCATTGATGAAATATTTGAGTTTTAGTGAGCGTTGGTACATTTCAAAATGTGGAATTTTTAACTTTAAACTAAAATTTTACACTATTTAGACATTCAGACAACATTTTAATGCCGTTTTCATGCACATGGTGTTTACTTTTATATATTTCAATACTTTAATTCTCTTTAAACACACTTATTAAGAAGAAAAATAAAAAATTTGTGAAAATTTTATGAAATGTACCAACAAAAAGCGTTTACTTGAGTTTTTAA
Organism: Chironomus striatipennis; assembly: GCA_026123125.1. NCBI lineage: Eukaryota > Metazoa > Arthropoda > Insecta > Diptera > Chironomidae > Chironomus > Chironomus striatipennis. The sequence goes on from CM047392.1 coordinate 1,516,516, forward strand.
AAATTTTGAAAATGAAAAAAACCGTTAAACTAGATACCAAAAATAAACAATTTGATTTGTTTAAATGCTAACTTAAGTGTACTTAGTGATCGTATTGCTGACATTTCTTAATAATCAACTATAATATTAACTTATTTCAAGCTATTTGTGTATAATTATCAATATTTGTTGAAGTTCAAAAATTTCAAGTAGAAGAAGAATTACAAGCGATTTTTAAGAAACTCCATCAATCCGTGGAAATGCCCATAAACAATTTATTTATTTTGTTTTTTTTTTTTACTCTTTTTACTCTACAGTTAATGGATACGAATTAAACAAGTCGTATGTAGCAAAAGATGAAGAATATTCAATTAGTGATATAAGTACATTCTTCCAAACGAAAATACCGTCAAAACAACACAGCAATAATAATAATAACGGTTTGAAGAGGAACGATCTTGACCAAACTGAAAGTAAGATTGAGAATTTTAAGAGATTATTTGCTGAAGTTAAGGACATAATTGATGGTAAGTAGTTATTCAGTCATGAATGGAAACAACAATTCATTCATCATTATTACAATATATTTTTGTTGCAGACTCCTACAGTGACAATATCGAGCTAGCACGTACAACAGAAAAGTTTTCAAAAGCACTTGATCAAATATTAGAAGATGAGGAAAAGAAGCGCAAACAAGACGTTCACTGATATTTACTGAAAATTTTTGACATTTTTATTATAATTTATGTAAACATTGTCATTTAATTACTTAATATTATTTTATTTTTATGTGTCTGTTTGAGTATGCTGAGATTAATTGTGCATTGCGTAATTACTTTTTTTTCTTTAGATTATTATTTTTGCAAAAAATCCAGTTAATCGACCCACAAAAAAAAAGTATTGTTTTTGGATTTAATCTTAATGACTGAACAAAATTATTTGAGTATTATTTTTGGTTGTGGAACGGATCAAAATTTTTTACTTTATTTATCTATTAATCTCAGCATTGAAAAAGTATAGCATTTAATCAAAAAATATTAGCAAATAAGTTAAGCTTTAAAAAAATGGTTGAGGAGCTTCCAAAATTGGCAATTTACAAATTGTCACGATTGACTCAAAAGTCTAAGTTAATTTGAAGAATTTTTATGCACCAAAATAGACATTAAGTATGAAAAGTCATTCCTTATTTCATGACATGACATTTTCATGGATTTATATTAGTAATAAATGCACAGAATTACATATTAAACCTTCGTGTTGAAATTTAATATTTATGCTGATTTTTTCAGATTTTTATCGATTGGAATTAAATTTCAGTTCCTGTCAGAATAAATGCTAAGAACAAGTTTTTTTTTTGTATTAAATTGGATTTATAAATCTGATCGAGTTATTTTAATTTCCAGTGGAGGATTTCAATACGTCGTAAAAGTTAGAAATTGATTAAATTTGAACAAGTAACTGCATTTTTGATTTAAAAATGGATTACACAAAATTTAACGGTTATTGAGGATTCAAACTTGAGAACTATACAAAAGTTTCTTCCAAAACCGTACAAATGTCTTTAAAAACCATATAAATGTTTTCAAAAAAGCTTTAATACTCGGAAGTTAGATAAAATGCAGCATTATGTGAGATTTTTGATCAACATTATCATTCATAAAATCACAGACCTAAATCCAGCATCATAACATATCCAATATTTACAATTTCCATCATTTTTAAAACAAAATCTACTCTAGAAATCAAATGAATGAACAAATATTTAATTCACAGGTCTAAAGTCCTTGAGAAGATCAGATTATAAGCTGATAAGCATGCTTACAAGATCATATAAACATACATGCCCGACTCATTATTCATCATTATTTTGTTTACATTTCTATCTCAATCTCCATAAATTTTCATAAACAAAGTATTATATTATAGAGCGAGAAATAATTATGTCCCGCAAGCAGAGCAGGCTAGCTATAAAGAAGATGGAATCAAAATAAAAACAGAAAATTAAAAGCAACAACAACAAAATTAGCCGCTAAGCACGTGGAGTTTAAAAAAGTTCGTTAAAATGGCCGTTAAGTTCGCGCGATTTTTTTTCAAAAATTTGAATTTTTAGCACTACAGTCTTCCTCTAAAAATAACGGTCATAAAATCGCTAAAAAATAAATTTGTAATATTTTTCTGCAAAACATCATGTTTCGTATTTTATTAATAAAACAGCCGTCTATGGAGTAAATTGTGTGATTATTAAGTGAGTATCGTGATAAGAAGTGCGATAATAAATTGTGGAATATGAAGTTTAATACATTCAGTGATTAAATGTGGAAAAAACATTAAAAATTGTTTTTCTTAAAAATCTGTGTAGGAAACAAACAAAGAATTTAAAAAAATATAAATTATTAAAACACCCACGATTAAATCCAAATAGAGATATATTAATCAAGTTGTGAATTACTTCATACGTAACAATTTAAGTGAATAAATTAAAAACAGAAAAAAGTTTTATCGATACAGGGAAATTATTGGAAAAATAATAAAAAGATTCACGATGGTAAGTTGTGTAAATACAGAAATCTCAACTTCCCATATCTTTTTTTTTTGAGCGCCAAACTGTTTATTTTACGAATTCATCTATTAAAGTGCTTTTTGTTGCCATTGATTATTGTGTTAATTAACAGTAAATTTCATTTTCTACAATTTTATAACTAATATCTCCGTATGTGATGCTTATTATTACTTTTTGTTATGAACATGGAACATAAAATCATTGTTGTTCTAGGGCGTTTCCACGGATTGAATTTTTCAAAAATTTCGTCTTTGAGTTAAAATTTCTCTTAATAGAGCTATCCAGACGATTAAAAGACTAATTTATGTCAAGTAGAACGCTGAATTCTGCTTATTTCTCTTTATATCTTACCTCCAAATGTATTCATTGATGAAATATTTGAGTTTTAGTGAGCGTTGGTACATTTCAAAATGTGGAATTTTTAACTTTAAACTAAAATTTTACACTATTTAGACATTCAGACAACATTTTAATGCCGTTTTCATGCACATGGTGTTTACTTTTATATATTTCAATACTTTAATTCTCTTTAAACACACTTATTAAGAAGAAAAATAAAAAATTTGTGAAAATTTTATGAAATGTACCAACAAAAAGCGTTTACTTGAGTTTTTAAAAATTTTGAAAATGAAAAAAACCGTTAAACTAGATACCAAAAATAAACAATTTGATTTGTTTAAATGCTAACTTAAGTGTACTTAGTGATCGTATTGCTGACATTTCTTAATAATCAACTATAATATTAACTTATTTCAAGCTATTTGTGTATAATTATCAATATTTGTTGAAGTTCAAAAATTTCAAGTAGAAGAAGAATTACAAGCGATTTTTAAGAAACTCCATCAATCCGTGGAAATGCCCTCTACTTATTTATATCTTAGAAACGCATTTTCCTTGAGAATATTGATTTGATGAATTTTTAAAAAATTTAACGTATTTTTTGAATTTTGAAATTTTAACGAAACTTTTGAATGACAAATTTTGAATTCTAAGTGAACGTTGAAATTTTAAAATTGCAGAAAATTAAGTGAATTTCAATGATTAAGACTAATATGAGCAATTAAAATGTCAATTAAGTGTGAAATGTATTGCAAAACGTCCCACTCACAGTCTTAATTGCTTTATTTCTTATCAATTTGACCTTGCTTAAAATACGACTGAACTGGTTGCAATAATGCGATAATGCAGACGTTTTGTCTATCAAAAATTACTTAATACAACAGCAAACGATGAAAACCTGTATTATTTGCAAATAAATTGATTAATTTCCATTACTGGATTTTTATTTATCTAGTCATACAAACGAAGCACAAAATGAACAGTAAATCACATAAAGTAGTTGCAAAATCACTGAAATTAATGTGAATGAGCTAATTTATTCGGTATTATTATTATTTCAGCAAAAGACTGTGATTACACGCAAAGATGCTCAGGAAGCAAAAATAAAAACAAGATCAATGGCAAAAGAAAGTGAGAAAAAAGTTTCACTGATGGAAGCAAAGCGTAATAGTCGTCAAAAAATGTTATTGAAAGGAAACGACATTAGTGCAACAGCAGTCAAGGATATTTATGGAAATGTAAAGTTTCACTTGCTTAATTTCTTATTTTTTTAATATCATTACCATAAATGTAAAAAAAAAATTCATTCAAAACAGGCATTAAGTTCAATAAATATGGTTCGAGGTAGGAGTGGAGTAATTTACGATGAGTCAATGACTCAACACTTCTGTTTGTGGGATCAAAATTATCCAGAATGTCCCGAACGATTTACATCTGTGATTAATCGCTGTAACGAATTGAAATTGTTTGATCGATGCATTGAGCTAAAACCACGATTAGCGACCAAAGAGGAAATTTTAACAATACATACAGAAGAGCATTATAACTTGCTGCAAACTACACGTGATATTAAAAGTGAGGACCAATTAGAAGATCTAAGTTCACATTATGATGCCATTTTTATGAATCCATCGACATTTGATCTTGCACTTTTGGCTTGTGGCTCAACTATTGAGCTTGTTGACAATATTTTTGATGGTAAAATACAAAATGGAATGGCAATTATTCGACCACGTAAGAAAAAAGTCAATATTTATGCAATTAAATGATTTTTAATACTGTAAATTTTATTTAGCTGGACATCATGCTATGAAAGCTGAATTTAATGGATATTGTTTCTTTAATAATGTCGCTGTGGCTGCTAAACATGCACTAGACAATAAAGGAGTCAAGAGAATATTAATTGTTGACTGGGTAGGTTGATTATTGCTTTTTAATGGGCTTATTTTCTTTCTATGCAAGATTATAATGTAATTTATGTATTTTTGGAAGATTTTTGAAATTTTAGAATTTAACGGTGTTAGAAAATTCAAATTTTAACAGTTTTTGAAAATTCAAATTTTAACATTTTGATTTTAAGGTTCATGCCTTGGATATTTTGTCATGATTTTAACGGATTTTAAAAATTCAAATTTCTAAAGTTTTCGAAAAAAATTTTGGTTTGTGTCTTGGATATTATATTTTATTCAAATAATTAAAAACCGTTAAAAGCTTGAGTATTCTCAAAAAATAGAAATTGACCTTAAATTTAATCAACCAGCCAAAAAAGTAGAATGATTAGCATAGAAAATGAACCATAAAAAACCTCCACAACAATAAAATCAATTAAACTAAGAGAAAAAAAAATATTTTTATTTATTTATTTTTTCAACTAAGGACGTTCATCACGGCCAAGGCACACAAAGAGCTTTCTATGACGACCCACGTGTTGTTTACTTTTCAATTCACCGCTTCGAATTTGGAACATTTTGGCCAAACTTACGTGAATCAGATTTCGACTATATTGGAAGTAAAAATGCCGAAGGAAAAAATATCAATGTTCCATTAAATAAAGTTGGCATGACAAATGCCGACTATTTGGCAATATTTCAGCAACTTTTGATGCCAATTGCAGTCGAGGTAAAATTGATATAAAATTCGATAACATATCTATGTCATCATCATCATATAAAAAAAAATCAATTTCATTCATTCAGTTTCAACCAGAATTAATTATTATATCGGCTGGCTATGATGCAGCATTTGGATGTTGTGAGGTTTGTTTTTAAGGATCTTTATTAATTTATTATTTTTTTTTCTTTAATTCTTCTCAGTTCCAACCTGAGCTTGTCATTGTTTCCGCTGGATTTGACAGTTCATTGGGCGATGAAAAAGTGTGTATATAGAAAAATTCATGGCTCAGGGATTTCTTTTATACTGTCTGCATGTTTACTTTCGCTTTAAATTTTTATTTTTTTATTTTCATTTCTCTGTAAATATATTAATTTATCAATTTTCTACATTCTTTTGCATGCTCAACATATTCACAGGGCGAAATGGAAGTTACGCCAGCTTGCTATTCACATTTGCTTTCACCGCTTATGTCTTTAGCTAATGGTCGTATTGCTGTTGTGCTTGAAGGAGGTTATTGTCTTGAATCGCTTGCAGAAGGTGCTGCTTTAACACTCAAAACACTTTTAGGTGATCCATGTCCAAAAATGGAACCGCTTGAAGCTCCATGTGAAAGGTTTCTATTCTTTTATTTTCTATGCTAATTTCACGCCTTATGTCTTTTTTTCATTTTTGTTATTTTTTTATTCATCTAGTATACAAGATACAATTCTCAATTGTATTTATTCTCATCGACGATATTGGAAGAATTTGTGCCTACAAGACATTTACAATATTGAAGAACTCAACAATGTGAATCCACAGTCAAACTTGCATCATGTTCCACATGATAGCTTTATTGGCGGTGAACCAATCCCGGAACGATTTTTAACACGCAATTGTTATCCAGTACAAAATGAAGCATTCAAGAAATATGTTGCTGATCGATTAATGAAGTTGAGGTTTTTTACAAATTTGACATTCCCAGTGAATCGAGTGTGCTATGTCTATGATGATGTCATGTTGCAGCATAAAAATATGTTTGAAAAGTAAGTCGAGAATTTGTGGTGCTAACGACTTTTGTGAATTTAAAAATTTAACGGGTTTGAAAAATTTAAATTTTATCGAAAGATTTTGGAAACTTAACGAAACATTTTTTCAAATTCAATTTTAACGGTTTTTGAGTAACTTAATTTTTAGCGCATTTTTGAAAACTTGTTTTCAAAAAGGAAGCTCAATCATGCACTTTGATCGTTCGTTCGTTTGTTCGTTCGTTCGGGTCCCAATTATCTTTTGATCTAGACTTCGTAGCAAGCTCGGAATTGTTTTAATAGCTTCGTTATATCGAGTTATTGAGAGCAAATGCAAATTACAGTCTTAAAGTTGAGTTTAAACACCTTAATTAATTAACTTTTAATTTCACAAAGAAAAATAAACAACACACGACTGCAACTTCAGGTGGTAGAAATTTCAATTTTTTTTTAACCGTTGACTTTTGAAAATTTTTTGACCGTTATTTTGATTTATATTTTTGTTCCGTTTTGAATAATATTAGTTTATTCATGATTAAAACACACATTTCATGCAAAGTGAATAACAGAAAAATGAAATTGAAGGATTTTTGATAGCTGTTATACAGTTTTGGTAAAAAATAATAATTTTTTTGTTATGAATTTTACAAGTATGATTTTTTTTGTTCAGAAAATTGATATACTTTCTTTTCGTTGCTCGGTTACTAATCGCTGCGTCAAAAATGCGCTGAAGTCCCTCGATATAAAACACGAGGACTTTTGTAATTTTTTAAAAATCTCTTAGTCTTGATAGTAACAAAAAGTCTCAAATGTCATCTAAATAAACACCCAGTGTGCAATTAAACTGTAGCAAATCTCACAATTAATCATCCTTATCTTATCTTAATATTTAATTTTAGCGGTCATCCAGAACAACCTGAAAGAATACGTAAAATCAAGACTCGCTTTAATGAATATAATTTATTAGACAGAATGAAATATTTACAATCGAGACAAGCAACAGAAGAAGAACTTTTACTTGTACATTCAAAATCACATTTAAAGAACATGCAGGCACTTGAAAAATGTGATAATTTGGCAGCATTAGGAGAAAAGTACAATTCAGTTTATTTCCATCCAAAAACTTATGAATGCGCCAAATATGCAGCTGGTAGTGTATTGCAAGTTGTCGATGAAGTTTTGAATGGACAGTCATTAAGTGGAGTTTGTGTTGTTAGACCGCCTGGACATCATTCGGAAGAAGATCAGCCACATGGATTTTGTATTTTTAATAATGTGTCAGTTGCAGCTCAATATGCTATTAAAAATCATGGATTAAAAAGAGTATTAATTGTTGATTGGGATGTTCATCATGGACAAGGAACGCAGCATATTTTTGAAAATAATCCAAAAGTTTTGTACATTTCAATTCATCGATATGATGATGCACATTTTTTCCCAAGAAGTACAGATGCTAATTACACAGAAGTTGGAAGTGGAAATGGAAAAGGATTTAATGTGAATATTCCATGGAATAAGAAAGGAATGGGAGATATGGAATATTCGTTAACATTTCAAAATGTAATAATGCCAATTGCTTATGAATTTGATCCAGAATTAGTTCTAGTCAGTGCTGGATTTGATGCAGCTATCGGTGATCAACTTGGTGGATGTAAAGTTAGTCCTGAAGCTTATGGCCATTTCACACATTGGTTGTCAAGTCTTGCAAATGGTAAAATCATTTTGTTACTTGAAGGTGGATATAATGTCAACTCAATTTCACATTCCATGACACTTTGTGCTAAATCATTACTTGGTGATCCACTTCCAACATTCCATATATCCTCAAGATGGAATGGAATAAATTCAAGTGCATTAGAAACACTTAAGAATGTAATTAATACTCAAGAAGCTTATTGGAAGTGCCTGAAATTCAACAAAAAACTGCCAGACTATGATGTCAATGAGAATAAACTTCAAGATGATCTTGTGAAGGAATTAGAGTCAGTAAAACTCACAGATTCAGATGATAAAGGAAATCAATCACAATGTTCAAATATGTCTGTAACAAGCAGCTCTGATTCGTGCGAAGCTGGAACTTCCAAACCAGTTGAAAAGAAGCAGACATTGACGGATTTTCTTAATGATAATTTAGAGGTAATATTGCAGCTTTTTGTTATATTTTCATTTTAATATAATTTTGATTTCGATTCTAGGCATTAAATAATGAAGAAATGTATGCAATTGTACCATTAAAGACTTGTCCGCATTTATCACTTCTCCGTCCTGAAGATGCACCAAATTGTAAGTATTTAAATATTTCGTTACAAATTTAAATTTTTATTAATTTTTTACACACAGCAATCGACCATACCAGTGAATGTACAGAATGTCATACAGCCATAGAAAATTGGATCTGTCTGACGTGCTTCAAAACTTTTTGCTCACGTTACATCAACGAACACAGTCATTTACATTTCATATCCAGTGAAGAACCATTGACATTAAGTTTTAGTGATTTGTCAGTTTGGTGCTATAAATGTGAGGCATATGTCGATAATCCACAGCTATACAAGTACAAAAATCTCGTTCATCGAAGTAAATTTGGCGAGGATCTTGTATGGAGTTATGGAGATGTGCTTATTGACTTAACACAAACAGACGATGATGACAGTGAATGATATTTATTTAAATTTTTCCCTATTGCCTTAATTTTCCTACTTTTTCTCACGAAACTTGTTACTGTCGGCTTTCGTGACTTACTTTCGAGATTCTTTATTTATTAACTTTAACTATTGTTTTGTTTACGTTAAATGTTGTAATTATTTTTCCTTAACTATGTGTTGTTGATGATAACTTTATAAATATTGCAACTAATACCTCTTCGACAGTACAATCGCAGATTAATAAATATTTTACACGATAAGAAATTTTTTCATATTTTTTAATTGTGGATTTTTTTTCGATGAAATAAAAAGTATTAAAAATAACCAAAGCTAATGATTGTTGCAAAACAAATTGATGACGACTAAAAGGCATGTATAAAAAAAATTGAAAATAACCAAAGTAAATTAAAATTAATGTCTTATTTAATTAATAAAAGTACATTTAATGTTTACATGAAAATTTTGTTGTTTTAAATTTTAAAAATTTTGAGGAAAAACTACAAAACCTTTTGTTTAGTGCATTTTTTGCAGAAAAATTTATGAAAATCATCGCATTATTTATTTATATTCTAAGAACTTAGTTCAATTGAGCACACGCGGAGATTCTCACAAAGAGACATTTATTGTGTAATTGTGCACTTAGCATCCATATGCTGTCGACAGTACAATTATCGAATGAATAATAAAATGGTTATGTTTATCTTCGTCGTGTTGTGTAAAAAATATATTTGGGGTTGGTTGTGCGATCTTGTCAGTTTTCAAAATGTTTATTTGATAAATTTTAAACCTTTATTGTCCAGCAAAAATCCTTGAAAAATTAAAATGATCTGTCATGGATTGAATTATGATTGTAACGGTTTCTTAACGGCTTTTATATTTGAATTTAAACCGGACTTTGTATACCGGATTTTTAGTCGAATAAAGTGTATTCACAATGGTCTGAAATCGAAAAAAATGTTCAAAATTTATATTTTGGTGGAAACTTTAGAGGTCCCAAAGTTTTAGTTGATTTTCCTTATTTTGAAAGTGTCAATAGCTTTGTCATGCCTTAATCATACATCACTGAAAATATGAGCTAATAATATTAAGGATGAAGATGATTTTTCATTAAAAATTTAAAATTGTTTCTCAAAAAATTTTATGCACGAGCAAATTTGTATGAAAAATTTTTGGAAGAACAAGTGAAATTAAAATGCAAATATCAAGAAAAGTGCATCAAAGTACCTTACCAGAGCATGATTAGAAGCTAAATAAAGACTCAATCTTTGGATTCTGATAGGTTTCGGAGACCCTGAGAAACCCGCTTTTAACTTATGAACGTATAAAGTTTTGAAAATTTTCAAAATTTTAATTTAATTTTCCCTAATGATAAAGGATGTGGCCAATGTTTTGGAAGTCTTAACATAAAATTTGTATATTAATTAAGCTATTGAAAGTAATTAGAACATAGATCAAACAATAGAAAGTGGAAAATTTTTGTAAAACTTATTCATAGTGTTTTTGTAAACAAATTTTCGGTGACTTTCATTAATGATTTAAAGAGTTAGACAACGATTAGAAGCTTCATACTTTCACAGAAGATGCATCATTTTATGATTTACAATCTTGCATTCAAAAGTTCAGGTTTAAAAGACATGACTTTTTTGTATTTTTGAACATTTTTTTCGATTTCAGACCATTGTGGTATTGAAGTAAGAAGACCGAGCATAAGATTATTTATTTATTTGAGCGATATTACGATCCGATAGGACACAACATGATCTTTTGTTAAACGCTTATTTAAAAGTGCAATAAATTGCTAATTTTCTATTAACCCAACCATCTGTCAACTGGATACCTTAGACCACCCCCAACTACCTCATAAATATTTCGATGAATTGCTGCTAGGGAATATGAAGCTTTAAAACTATTATTCTGAATGATTGTGCATTTAAATGCATTTGAAAACTTATTGACTTGCGTCAGTTTATTGTGCGTGAACATTTCAAAGTGAACGGAAGTGAATAAAAAAAAAAATAAGAAATGGAAAACTTAGATAAAGTCAGGCAACATTTTCAAGTCTTGGAAAATTTTATTAAGTCTAAATTTTCGCGAAAGTCATCGATTCCGAAGCATTTATTTTTTCAAGATTTTCTTCGATGTGAAAGAACTGCAAGAATTTTGGGATCTTCGTTCTTAAAAGAATCTTCGACACTCCCAAATAAACTTGCAAAGGCTAATAGTTTAGCAATCCAAACTGCGATTATTTTATTCTTGATCATCCAAATGATGTCGTTTGGATTGTCATTACAAAGGAATTTACTGAATGTAATGCTCGAGAATATTGTGTTTTGTGGCAGTTACTTTGTTCTTGCTGTGAAAATTTATTTAGTTTTTTATCATTATCGTTCAAAAATTTGTGAAATTATTGAGAAGCTGGACGAGTACTTTCCACATTATGGAGTGGACTAGCTAACATTTAATACTCAGAATTATTTGAACACTATTAAGCGATTTGAAGCAGTTTACAATGTGATTTATACAATTGCTGGTATACAAATATGCTTGATGCCATTTCTACATCAAATTTATGGAGCTATACAGTCAGTGACTATAGAATGGGAAGCAATATTTGTATTAACATTGCCATTTGATCAATTTCAATCTGTTGTGTATGAATTGATTTGGATGCTGGAAAGCTGGATTTTTCTGTTTTCGCTCATGTATTTCACTTGCTCTGACATTGTGTTCTATAGTCTCATGCAAGTTTTGATTATGGAATTTGATATTTTGGGTCAAATAATCAGTGAAATAGACATGGAAGAAGGCGAAGAATCAGCAATTAAGAAACTCAAAAAACTTGTTGACATCCATCAAGAACTTGTTGAAGCTTCAGAAAAATTGAATGAAATTTTCAATCCCATTCAGCTTGTTAACGTTTTTGGATCTATTATGGCTTTGTGTACTGCTAGCTTTCTGTTGGTTGTAAGTAATTATCATTAAATATAATTTATTTTGCGTGCTTTAACAGAATCCCATGAAAAAAATTACAGTCAGGAGTCAGAGGATATTTTATTGCAAAATATTTCATGTTTCCAATTGGTTTGGTCGTTGAACTTTACAGTCAATGCTACTTTTCACAGCGACTAATTGAGTAAGTTTGAATTTTATGAGAACGAACAGCAGCCATCACAATTAAGAATAAATGCTGATTTTAATAATTTTCCCTATTTAAATACATACAGCTCATCAGAATCTATTGCTATAGGAGCATATGACACAGAATGGTATGCAAGCAGCGTGAAATTTCAACGACTTGTACTTCAAGTTATAATTCGAGCTCAACGAGCTCAAACAATTACAGCCTGGAAGTTCTTCGATATGTCTTTAGAAACATTCAATTGGGTAAAAAAAAATCAGGAAAAAAAATATTAAAAATACTAAAATTTTACAAAAATCATAATTTTCTGTTCTCCAGATTATCAACACATCATATTCTTATTATTCGGTTCTTCAAGGCGTCTATGGATCTTAATTAATTTTAATAATACGTATTGAAAGGATTTAAAAAAAAAAATCCCCAAAAATTTCAAGGCAGAGGATGTGGAAAATTGAAAATGAGAACTTTACTAGAATGAAATATTTTTAATAGCAGATCTCAGAAAAATTTTATTATTTTATTATATATATTTTCACAAAAAAGCTCAATCGAAATTATCGTATTAATATTAAATGTTGAATAATCAAGAATGAAATAAGTTCGAGCACAATAATATGAAACATTAGTTTAAAATTTCAAATGCAATTGTCTTGCACATGAGAACTTTTGAATCTTTCATTATGTTCAATTTGTCATTTGGATATGTTCACACAGATCTGTGTTATATGTTCATATTGAATAAATGTGAAAATTGTGTCTTAAAGTTGGTCTTTTAATTTCATCCCCTTAAACATATACCTTACGGATTTCATCTTCCAAAATACATATTCCTTGTAGTAAAGCAACTAACATACTCTCAAACCGTAAATGAAAATCAAGCTCGTATTTTTATGAATGAAAAGCTCTACTCAATACTTTGAAACTAGACACGAAATGCTTGCTTGATTTAATAGAGAACTCTTGTCTGAAAGATCTGTTGGCTAAATTGCCAAGTTTTTTAGTCAATTTATTTAAATATTTATAAATTTCGATCAATTTTCTAACATTTCCAATTAACGATCATTTTTTGAATAATATTCAACTATATTTCGATGTTTTAAAGTAGTTTGCCCCTCGATCCGACATATTTTCTTTCTTTCCAATCACACCTTTGAACCTGTCGGACGCATTTATAATTTGCCCATTAAAAGTGAGAATTTTTATATTTTTTATTATATTACATATTAACTTATTATATTCAAACAATTAGGTGTTTGAATCCAGCCCAAACCTACTAACGATTCATTATTTCCAATCAAAATCAACAGAAATTACAACATTTATACATAATTTCAATAAATAAGGAACAATACAAATAAATAGGACATTTTGGATTTTTACACGAACAACATGCATTTTATACTCGATTCACATTACAGGAAAGCATCATTTTTAAATAAGTCCGACAAGATCATTCATTTAAAATTCATCATTTCTTGAACTCTACTAAATCAATTTTCTTTAATTATTCAGCACCTTCTCCATAAATTAAGATCACTGTCTGAACAAAGCTTTTACTTACTACCAGTACATCCTCTTTGAGACATTTACACAATAAAATATATTCATTGATCCACAACAACTAAATAAATGAAGCGCTAATTGCAGTCAATTAAATTGCAAATTAAATTTCGCAAAGTCTTCAGAAACAGAACTGAACCTTTAAGGCCCTAAAATCAATGATAAATTGCATTTATTACGTAAAATATTTTAAAGCAATGCACAAAAAAAAAAAATATTTTAATATTTAAAATGCCATTTTACTGATGCAAGTAGAAAAGAAGGAAAACACAGTCGAGAGCCAATCGTGATATGTTAAAAAGTAAGGCGATACACTTAATGCAGAAAGAAGAACCGAAAGTAGACGATGAGGAATGAAAAATTGCAAAAAATTTCTTCTCAAATGATCTGAAAATGTGAGGAGAAATTTCATGGAAAATTATTAAATTAAGATGCTGGACGATACTAAAGTATTGCCGCACCTTTTATGCTATTTACGGATCTATAGACTTTAGGTGTTTATGCTCTTTTTTAGATGTGAACATTAATGGATTTTCATAATGTCAAATGTGTTACAATAATTGTTAGTGAGGAACTTACAAGTGTTATGACAAAAATTTATGACGAGCATAAGTTCTTAGTCGTAATTCCCTTCCATTACAGCTTGCTATTGTGTTCCTCATAAATATTTGATGTACATCGAGAATAACAGCAGGGGAAAATTATTGATGAGTTTGGAAAGTAATGAATGGGTATTAGGCGCATTTTTCATGAGAAGATGTGATGTTAATAATGCAGCATTTAAATTAAGTCATTTACTGATATTCAGTTCGATAAAAAGTATTCTTGTAGTTAAATGTTGTGGAAGGTTCTTTATAACTTGAAAAAGTGGGGTTGGAGGGGTGGCTGGAAGTTTTTAAGTCAGAAGTGCAGTCAGTTGTGGGTTTTTTATATCCCATATCCCATAACCTAGTGTTACTTAATACTTTCTATACCCCATACCACCATCCCAGGTGGTGGGGTTTTTGAGGTTGGTTTTGACCCCCATTTTATAATTTTATTAGTATCTTAAAATTCTGACAGCAAGTGTCAAATTGCCAAACCTCATCTCTAATTTTCCAGCTGCATAAACTGCATCAATAAAAGCAGTCAACATTTTATAGGAAAAAAATGGAAAATTTCATCAATGATGTTATTTTGTTTCATTTTATTTTTTCTATGTCATCGTGACTTAAATCCGTATTGAATAATAGAATACTAATGCCTCCTATGGTATAGCATCAATTCCATCAAATTGCATTCTTCTTCTCCTCCTCCTCCTCTCCTATATGCAACAGCATCGAATTCTCCTCTCAATTCACTGGAATTGTGAATTTGTGTAAAATAAATATTTTAATCTAATGCACCTAGTTCTGTTTTTTGAAGGTATATATAAACAATGTCTCACCATTTGAAAAGCGTCATTTTATTGGATATTGTCTTACAATTAAAAAGGTCTTGCAATTTAAGAAAAAAATAAAAAGTGCATTTGTGAATATTTTTTTGTGTTTGTGGCTTACTCGAATCAAATGAAAGTCAATTGTTGAAGTCGATCAGTAACAAAAGCTAGCAGAAAGAAAGGAATCAGGAAAATAAAAATGAAATTGGTACGTGTCAAAAATCTGTGTTAAGTGCACGACTTATATAAGCTTCAATTATTTGGAATTGATCAAATGAAAAATTGATGTGTGGTTTTAAATCTGTGGCACAAGATGTTCCTTTAGTGCCCTAAAATAATTCGTTTCACTTCCAATGAATAATGAGCAATAATAAATTTATTTTTTTGTGTGTAAATCTGGAATTACCTAAGAAGCTGTAGTCATTAATAATTTTGGATAGTGACGGAAAGAAATAAGAGTGTGTGGTCAGATTTTGGATCTTGTGAATGCTCAAAAATTTCTTTTAAGCGCCAACATTTGTTGTCTCTCTTTTGTCATCAATATAAAAGCTTGATATTTGTAATAAAATGAAATAAGGAAATTATGAATATTAAATAAATGATAAATTTACTTTATGATTATTGGATGATTGGATTATTCATACTGTGTGACAAATTGATGCTTAAAGGTTTTTGTTATGGCAGGTGCTCTATGATGTCTTCTTTATTGATATTTTTAATGAACTGGAGAATATTGGATTTATTAAAAGATGTTTAGGGTCGTTAACTTAGTGTGTTCGCTTTTTAGGGGGGTGGAAGGTCTAGGATTTTGTAACAGATCATACAAAGAACAAATAGGGGAGGGGGTTCTAATTTTTTTTTTTTGCTTAATGTACTAAGTAAGTCCCTTTTGAAACTAAATTAATTCTTTTTCTTAAATAAAATACTCCAAAAAATTGAATCCTTCTAAAATCTTTTTGACATTGGACACATTCCTCAAGAAATCATCATCATAAAGTTCCAATTACATTAACCCCAACATTGACTTCATTTGAACTTTTATATCCATAAGTACCATCCATGACACTAATTGACACTGAATTCAGTCAATATGTACATAAAGTACTTAGCATTTCAATAATTACAATGAACAAAACTGTCAAAATTCAATATTTTTTTCCCACAAATAAATTTTATTGCATTTCATAATTTCGCGAAGAAAAAAAAATGTTAAGATTTCGATGTTAATGATTTGTGTAACCTTTATAGCTTTAAGTTCCATAATGAGGATTCAGATTAAAATCTGCGAAATATTGGAAATTGGTAGTTTAATTAAATTATTTTTTGGATGGTTTCACATATTTCCTCAAAATATCGACTTTATATAACCTCAAAAGTCACAAAAGTCAAAAGTACCCTCGGAAGAGAAATTTCTCAGAATTTTCCATTAAAATCAGCAATTAATCTCACAATTCAATCTCAATCCATTAAGATCATAAAAACAGCATGTTAACCGCCTACTTTTTGAGATAAGCATCACTAAATCAGAAGCATTCCACGACACTTCTTACATTTCTGTTTCTTCTGTTACTATCTTGCAAATTCCTCATATTTAATCTCTTTTCACTATTATTAATATTCATACAAAAGCTGAACATGTTAGAGGAAATAAGAAGAAGCTTTCAAAACAATTTCATTTCGTGACTTTAAAAACTATAAACATTATACATTCTCAGCGTGATGTCCCATGCAATAAATAATATAATGGAAAAATAAAATAAAATAAAAAAGCAAATAGTAATAAACTCATCTGGGAATGTATCGATTCGAAGATGCATTAAAAAGGTCAAAATAGATCATAACAAATATAAATTATTTATGAAATCAATTAAAACGAGAATTCTATAAATGCATACAAAGAGGATTTTTATGGATGATTTTTGAAAGCAGAATAAGCAATTAAGATGATGAATCGATGAATGTTTGACAATAAGTTTTGATTCTATTTTAGTTTCAAATGTGAGCTTTTTAGATCTTGAAATATTTCAGAACATATCTTGCCAGCTTTTTGTTAGCATTTTAACATTGAAAAGTTTTTCGAAATTTGTGTTTAAATGAATTAAAATTGAGAAAAATTTTCTGAAGCGAGAAAAAAATTTCCACGTGCTTTTAAAAATTTCAAATTTCAAAAATCCGTTAAAATTTAAAAAAGTTATTAATATTTAAAACATATAAAATTGACAATTCCATACCTGCATCCTCAACCCCGCATTCCTAATTCCATCCAATAGAGTGTAAAGTGTCACATGCATCGTGATCAATTTGACATATCTCCCTCATAAAAACGATACAATATAAAATGTATATTATTGTGGCTCCTTTCTGCCATACATATATGGACATGGTAATGAAAAATATAAATATATGAAAACAATGGCTCGTGTACATGACTTCATGTTTCTCATTGTTTTATGATGTTACTCACTTACTTATTACTTATTCAATTCACTCCATCCATTGCTCCGAGTTTAAATTTCATCTTCATTCATAAAAGGCATCAGCATTAACAGATGCAACAGCAGCAACAAATTAAAAGTTCATATTTTATAAAGGCGCGTGGTTATTTTTTATGAGATGCAATGAGAAATATTTCAGTTTGACTCAATTCTTAGCTGGATGCGATATTGAAATTTTATTTATGATAATAAGGAGAATTATTGAAATTCGATATGAGATTCTGATTACTTCTTGGCGCCTGTGATGACATTTGTTTCTTGTATTTGTCTTGAGGGGAAATTCCAGAAGAATATTGTCACATACTAAAAATTGAATCATTTGGCTTGAATTTATTTTCGCAAGTCTTAAACTTTCTAAATGAGCTACAAATGTCAACTAAATCCACACCTTGAAAATTCCATAAAATGCGCTATAAACTTAAATATTTTAAACTCAATTTGCAGTTCATCACCACCATATTTGTGGCGGCATCATTATGTTCAATAGACTGTGCACAATTGAACAATAATTACTTGCCACCTGTGGGAGCAAGTCAAGCTGGAGGTACTGGATTGCAAGCTCCAAAAGTACAAGGCAACAATGCATTAGGTGGAATTTCACCTTCATTTCCTGGAGCAAATCCTCCCTCACAACCACAAAGACCATCACAGCCACCATCTTCTCCTGGAAGACCAGTTCAACCACAGCCAAATTCAGCTTCAGGACCAATAATTGAGATTATATCGTATGAAAATGTGAACAATGGAGATGGATCGTTTAAATGGAGGTAATAAAGTTATCGATACAATCTCTCAATTCCATTGATTCCACTCACCATAATTCATTATTAAAAATTTAAAGCTATGAATCTGCGAATGGTATAAGAGCTGAAGAAACTGGAGATGTAAAAAATAAAGGATCAGAAAATGCCATTCAAACTGTTCAAGGTTCCTACAGTTATACGTCTCCTGAAGGTCAACTCATCCAGGTATGGAAAGATTTTATGCATATAACATGACATTTTATGGATCATAATACGTTTTTAATTATGTGAATTTAGATTACTTATACAGCTGATGATAATGGATTCCAAGCTACAGGAGATGCACTCCCTACGCCAGTTCCTCTTCCTGAAGAGAATTTGAGGGCTATTGCTGAACATGAAGCTGCTCTTGCCACAGGTTAGTTATTTTTTATAATGTTGATTATGTCATTGAAGTAATTTGATTTTGATTACATCCGAACGTGTGTCCATTGAAATTGTTCATTGAGTTTTTTTGGTCATACCTTTTAAAAAAGTCATTAAAATTCCATAGAGTATGATATGCTATGACTGCAAAAAAATATATTTTTAGCTGTTCCTGATACTGGATCACCACAAAATCCTCAAAGTGGGCCAAGTTCACAACCACGACCACCAAGTTCTCAGCCAAGACCACCTAGTTCACAGCCCGGTTCTCCTTCAAGACCATCTAATCAGCCAGCACCTCCAGCATCTACAGGATTTTCAAATCAACCTAGACCGGGTAGTGGAAGTGGAAATTACAGCCCGCAGTCTGGATATAAATACTGAGAAACCAAAAAATATGACGAAAATGCAAAGAAAAGTTCAAAATGCTGTGAAATTGAAATTTTACGTGATGTCTCTCTGACCTTCGTCTTTAACTGCACACAGACTAATTTTTTGCATGCACACTCACTTCCTCCACTAACAATTAATTGACTTAATTAAGCTCTTTTTATTTATTTATGATTGAATTGATGCAAGAGAAATAAATGAAATATAAGAAATAAAAAAAAATATGAAAAAAGTAAAATAAGACAATTTTATGGATATTAAATAAATATAAATAAATTGGAACATGAAACACGATGCAACATGACAGCAACATTAACAAGACATGACAATTATAATCCATTTATTGTGACAATGAAAATAATGAACATTAAAGAGTAGCTTTCGTTGCATATGATGTAGTTTGTACTAGGTATGAGAGTCGTGAATTTTATGGAGGTTCTAGAAGGAATGAAGCTTGAGACTTGAAGGTCGTGATGAGTTTTTTTTTCAAAAATTTATGACCAAATGTAAAATACCTAAAATTGTCAATAGAATTAGTATCCAAAATAATCCAAATCCACTAAGCATCTATATTCATGTAGTAACAACAAATTGTCTGATGTAGAGCGCAGAAAATTCAATGGGATTGGCATGTCTATGACTTCTTCTCATTTTACCTATAAACGTGCATGCACATTTTCAATTGTATCCCAATCATCGATCCAATTATTTATTGTCTTAATGACTATGCACGCAAAAGCATCTCGCGTACATGAATAGCATGCGATTGAACTTGAAAATGCTGCAACCTTTTTACTTTTCTTTTGTACTCATTTCTGCTACTTGAAATGAGATGAAATCATCCTGCAATGAGATCGTGCATGAATGGGTAATTTTTAATGCCTTTAAAAAAATATTGAGGAATTGATTGCTTCTCACATTACATGCTGTCGCTATTTGAAAGATGTCTGTGTGAGGTGCGTACGGTGTGAAATTGAAAATCATCTGACAAGAAGATATTGTCAAAAAAAGATTCGACTTGGCGGTGAAATGGAGCTGTGAATTGTGTTGTAATTGTAGACATTGAGTTGTTGTTGATCTTTATGTGAGAGGCGTGCTGTGCTCTCGTTTGGATGAGGAATGGATATCGAAGTTGTTTTTAATTTTAGATAACCCAGTTCTATCTATGAATTTAGTTATATTCCCGAAAAAAAATCAGACTTTGTAGCTTCAATTTCCCTCAACAGACCATCCATCAACATTACAAAATCTCCCACAGCTTCCCAATCAACAACTCCAATTTAGCCATATACCACACATTTAACCTCTTGCCCTACAAAAAATGACTGCAGTCCATAAACATTTCATCAGACTAAAAGTCCATTTTCTATGACCAAACTTGCATCACACCGCATTTCTCATTTTCATTCATAAGTGTACAATTACGATAAATCATCAGCAACAAACAAAGATTCCAGTAATAATATACAGTAGACGACTCTGTGATTAATCTTTCTAGACTCTTTGTCTGGCATGAAGAAAGGTGGATAAAGTAAGCGATTAAATAATTTTTTTTTTTTGGAATAAAATGTATGTTATAATTAGCATGTGCTTATATCATAATTCATTTTTTTCATTGTACATGTATGAGCTATTTTGAATATGACTAAAATTTATCTCAATTACTCACTGATCGGCGCAAAAGATGAGCTGCAAAAGAAAAACATTTTAATGTAATGCTGCGTGATCATGATGGTCGAGATAAGATGAAGTTGTGAACGAGTTGGTAGTCGATGATTGAAGCGCATATTGGAATATTAAGTTCCAAGTTAAGAAATATTTACATTTTTACCAACACTGACATTTGTCCTTACAGAATAATTCTAGATTTAAGTTATTAAATAAAAGCTACTTATCATGTAATTTCCAGTCCTCTGCCTCTAGACAACCATCTCTGCTTAATTACTTTCATTATCTTCTGTGACATTCACACAATGTTGTATCTTAACTTAATATGCCATTCTAGTCTAATTAGGAGGAGGATCCGACATTAAAATTCTTGAGATGCATAAGCAGATGCTCGCATGTAAAAATGCATAGCACAATTATGCTAGAAACCCAATGATTTATGATATCAATGTCACAGCAATCAGAAAGTCGAGAAAATTTTTTCATTATCTTCTTTTTTTACTATCTCATCATCCGTCGTGAGTTATGAATTGAGGTCAATGGAAGATTGTTTTACAAAAGAAGCAATTATTCTAGCTTGTAAATTGTGTTTAAACCTCTCATTATGTTCACCATTATGTTACTTACTTTACATTTGTCTTCTGTAATTTTATGCGCCATCCACGAAGAAAGGTTCATCAAATTGATGAAATATTGGATGTAACGAAAACATTTCATAATTCTCGAATCATCACAACCACAGGACTGACTTTAGATCGTGTCAAAACCTTGATTGAAACAAACACGTAGGCTGATCAAAATATATTAATTAAAGTATTTTTTATGCGTTCATCACTTTCAATTTCTTTCGCGTAATCATTCGATGAACTTCTTGACAATAAAGATGAAGAAACTATAACTTTTAATTTGTTGATCCTTCTACACATGACTTCTTTCCTGTTTTGTAGATGAAATGAAAAAAATGTCATAAAAATATTTACAGTCGGTTTGAGGAAGATCATCTTCATCAATTACAAAATAAACTAGTAATAAAGCGGATCACGCTTCATGGGTATATTCACACCACCAGTAGAACTTCTTTTGATTTCAATTAGAGAAAAAAAAAATAATCATACTTTATCTACTGATTAATTTATAATCACAAAAAAACTAATCTAATTAAAAAATTTGCGAAAAATATTTAAGAAATTTTCTATTCACTTTTAGTGAATAATATAAAATCTATATTAGAGCTTTGCAAATATTCTTCATTTTCACTTTCTCATTATCTTATGAATCGAAAGACTGGGAACAGATAGGGAAAATTTTCACACCTTCACTTGCTTCGGCTTTTATAGATTACATCATAATTAATCGTTTTAAAACCCTACATCTGTTCAGCGCGCATTTAGCACTATAACTAAAGTACAGCCTGAAAAATTTTTCGATTTTTCAACTTTTTTGTTACACTGTGCATGAAAATTTTTTTGTCATTATAGTTTGAATTATACCTTAAATAATGCTTAATCTAACACCGAAAATTTCAAATCATTTGGTTAAGTTATGTCTGAGATATTAAAGAAAATGTAAAATTTTTTCATATTTTGGTCAAAAATGGCACATTTTCGTCCATTGTGCCTCACAGGAAACAGCTCATGACTCCAAAAACTATACCGGTTTTCCTTGGGCCAATATTAATCAAATGCAAAAAACCCGAAGTCTTAACGTTTCGTTGAAATTGAGTTATCGCGGAAACTAACTTGCTAACTTGCTAACTTGCTAACTTGCTAACTTGCTAAATGACAGAATGCGTTTTTTTGCGATTTCTCTTGACTGGAAGCACCAAATAAGATGCGGTTTTCACTGTTAGATTGGTATTTTCAGGCACAGACTTTCCACCATAGACAGTATGGAATAAAATTGTAATCCTGAAGCAGCAAGTTAGAAAATGTGGTTTTCAGTTTTACTCAAAAGCAATATATTCACCCAAATTGAAAATTTGGTGTGAATATGATTCACTTTTTATAGACAATTTTGTTGGTGGATTATCTTTTGACTTGATGTGTTGATCGGATTGAGACATTTTGTCTATAAACTGTTGAATTTATGTGAGTTGATGAGCTGACTGACACTCAAGATAAGCGTGATTTTTTTAAACTGATGAAAAGATAACTTGGATGATAACTGTCTGTGCCACTAATTTAATCAAATAACTTCAGAATTTTCTTTAGAAATTCGCTTTTATTCTCCTAAGAATTCTTACTTATTGCAAAAAGTTGCATTTAAATGACAAAAAATCCATATTGCATTAATATCATCAAGTCCAAAAACGAATCAGTTTTATAAAGACCACGAAAGAAGGTCGATAAAGGTCACCATAATTTGTCTTTTTTGCCGCGTTTTACATCACCTTTTACATGGGTCTTATTTATTTTTAATGCGTGTTTTATGAACTTTTACACATACACAATTAACACAATCGTCAACAAATTGTTGATGCTTAAATATATTTTATTAATTTTTTATTCGGTTGCTTAATGAACGGCAATTTGACCCACTGAGAACTGTCAATCATTCCATGTATCCCACTGATTTTTTTTAAACATTCATATTGTGCGTTTTGTTTTGGATCATCAACAAATGATGACAGGAATGGGAGGTTCATATATCGTGAGTTTTTTTGTGAATTATTGAAAAAAAATTCGCATGGGTTTTATTGATATACATGCGGGAACTCCTCGATGACTTTTTACAGTAGCCTACTGCTGATAGGATTTTGAAATAAAAATTTTGGTAATGAAATTTATGTTTGCAGAAATGTCAAATAAAATGAAAGTTTTGACATTGATATTGATGACTATACAGCATGAGGTGCATTGCTCGTCATGGAATTATCTTAAATTTCCAAAGTCTTTGTCCACTTCAAGCATCAACACCTTAAGATTCTTAATACCTCATTTAGTATTTACTTACAATCTATCCATAAAATGACAATAAGTTGCAGAAACTTTACGACTATAATTTTTAATTCAATATAAATTACTGTAAAGCAACAATTATGGCTATTAACGTATTGATCTCTAAGTAGCTTACTCTGTGCACAAAATCACCATAAAAGTCATTACGAATCCCATTCTATTCTATATGAATCAATTACGAACAATTAAAAGCCTGTAAAATATGGTGAGGATTCAATATAAATCCCCCATAAAAATGAAACAAGAAGGAAAGATCAAAAATCTTGTTGAATAGTTTATAAATATCTAGTAACAAGGTTTTCATTG
Organism: Chironomus striatipennis; assembly: GCA_026123125.1. Lineage (NCBI taxonomy): Eukaryota > Metazoa > Arthropoda > Insecta > Diptera > Chironomidae > Chironomus > Chironomus striatipennis. The sequence continues at coordinate 1,540,760 of CM047392.1, forward strand.
AGGTAGGTAAACATTAATTGTTTTATGACATGGCGCATATTTTAATTTTGCATAAAATATGTCTAAATCTAATTTTTGAAAAGAATCAAAATTTGCAAAATTTTTGGATTCATCCCGAATTCATAGTAAACGCTTTCACATCCATAAATCAAGAAAAAAATCTTAAAATCACATTGATCGAGATTACAATTTTTATGTAGTCAAAGGATCAATTCATGATAAATTATGAACTAGCTGCAACAATAAAGAACAAGATTAACTTATGGACTTTGTGTCACTTTTAAAAAGAGAAGCTTTTAAGCTTCATGAGTATTTAAGTATAATTAATAAATAAACAAACAGACAAAACACATTAAATGGAATCATCTTGTAGTCTGCTTCCAAATTGCCAATAAATAAAAAATTCGCTTAATTGAGAATTGTAATAAAAAGAATGTCAATAATTGTGCAGTTCTGATCGATGCCCGAAGGCTATGATCGTCTTTGACTCATCACTTTCAGATGCCATTAATTTTCTTGCAGTCTGGTGGAAACGTTATCATCAAAAAATTTAAACCGTAAATAACCTTTCAAAAATACAAAAATTGCAGAATTGTCTGAATATGTTGAGCCAGTAAATGGATGAAGAATTAACTTTAAACGCATTTTTCGTGCTATGAAATTGAATATTAAATTAATTATCTTAAATCTAGTATCTGGTATCTGGCAAAGATGATATTAAATAAAAGGCGTGCTTGCCAAAATGCAACATTACAAGAAGCAATAAAACTGACAGAATGAAGCATGAAGATTAATTAAATTGTCGACCTTTAATATTCGACAACTGAGGAAGGATGAAAAGGGCCAACATGCTTAATATTATGTTTACATGTACCTTTAACCGACTCAAAGCAAGATTATTTATTCAAAAATGATACATACGAGAAATACATTTTTACTTGAGTGACTTAGTGTGCATTTTGCAACTCCATTAAGATAGCTCAACCTTAAAACAGATTCAACATTTTCTGTCTTTTAGAATCCTTTCAATTCTTGGATTTTTTTAATCCCACTGCTAAAATGATCTCTTCAATTTTAACCTCAACTAGCTCAGCCAAAATCTTTAATCCAAAAAATAAACTAGTAATGAAGCGGATCACGCTTCATGGGGTATATTCACACCACCAGTAGAACTTCTTTCGATTTCAATTAGAGAAAAAAAATAATTATACTTTATCTACTGATTTATTTATAATCGCAAAAAAACTTATCTACCTAATTAAAAAAATTTGCCTAAAATATTTAAGAAACTTTCTATTCACTTTTAGTAAATAACATAAAATCTATATTAGAGCTTTGCAAATATTCTTCATTTTCACTTTTTCATTATCTTATGAATCGAAAGTCTGGGAACAGTTAGGGAAAATTTTCACACCTTCACTTGCTTTGCTTCGTTCAGGATGTAAAAATTTGTGAGCTTCGCTCAACCAAGTTTGACCTGCGTTCAAACTATATGTGTTCGAGCTTCGCTCGAATATTTTTCCTTTTCATTTCCTCATTATCTTTTGAATCGAAAGTCTGGGAACAGTTAGGGAAAATTTTCACACCTTCACTTGCTTTGGCTGTTAGATAACATCATATTTAATCGTTTTAAAACCCTACATCTGTTCAGCGCGCATTTAGCACTATAACTAAAGTACAGCCTGCGTCGGCGCCGAAGAAAAATTTTTCGGTTTTTCAACTTTTTTGTTACACTGCGCATGAAAATTTTTTTGTCATTATAGTGTGAATTATACCTTAAATAATGCTTAATCTAACACCGAAAATTTCAAATCATTTGGTTAAGTTATGTCTGAGATATTAAAGAAAATGTAAAATTTTTTGCATATTTTGGTCAAAAATGGCACATTTTCGTCCACTGTGCCTCACTGGAAGCATCTCATGACCCCAAAAACTATACAGCAAATCTATAGACTGTTTCCAACCAGACGCAAAAAACCCGAAGTCTTAATATTGAGTTGGAGTCGAGTTATCGCTCCGATTAACTAACTAACTAACTAACTAAATAACAGAATACGAAATTTTGCGATTTCTCTTGACTGTAAGCACCAAATGAGATACGGTTTTCACTGTTAGATTGGTATTTTCAGGCACAGACTTTCCACCATAGACAGTATGGGATAAAATTGTAATCCTGAAGCAGCAAGTTAGAAAATGTGGTTTTCAGTTTTATACAAAAGCAACATATTCACCCAAATTGAAAATTTGGTGTGAATATGATAAACAGACGCAGAGTATAAATTCATACAATTCTTAAACTTCTCGTGGCATCTTTGCTTGCTGTCATTCAATATGTTAACATTTCTTCTTTCCCGGTCATATACAATTCTGATGATGTTGAAAAGGTTTCGATTACATAATATTATTTTTTTAATATGAAAAATACATAATAAGATCATAATGTTAAAGAAAGATGAAGATGAAGAATAAATAACTTTGACCGTCAAAAGATTGAGTCAGGAAACTGAAGGAGATATGTTTGTTAAGTTTTTTATAAATGAAATTTAAGATTGATTACTTGTTTGCTGAATTAATGTATTTAGGATATTTATGGCACATTAGCGCACGTAAATTTGTTGATGAGTTACTGGACATTATTTGATTGAGTTTCATGAAGGAAGACATTAGCAAATTTACTGATCAGATTTTAATAAGAATTGATCTCAAAATTAATTCTTAATACTTAATCTGCATTAATGTTCTGAGTAAAAATTCTGATCCCAGACCCAGGGGTTGACACCTTCATCCAGAACAAAAGGATTTTTCATCCGATTTCATCCTTTTTCATCCAGAACAATAGAAAATTTCATCCGGAACAATAGGATATTTCATCCGGATGAAATCCTGTCAACCCCTAGTCCTAGACTTAATCATTAAAAGTTGTTAAAAGTTTTGTATGAATACATCTTTGATGCAAAAAAAAATCTTAAATACACAAATTCCAGCAATTCGTAGTCTCAATGACATCCATTGGCACCTTAAGTTTCATTCTCCCCAAGTCTTACAACAATCTTCTTCATCACACTCATCCCATACATCAAACTACATAGACCAACCACATAAATTTACTCAATCATGACTAACAATAACATGACTAAATAACTAGACTTGAGATTAAAAGAAAAATCCTAGAAAAACCCAACTGACCCACAAGATGACATAATAGCGTGATTAAAAGTACAAGCATTTGCACAATTAAAACAAGACAAGACAACATAAACTATCAATGCGGTTTCTTACAATGAAAATAAAAATGTAAATAAATTTAAAAAACAATTTTTCAAAAAGAAATCTTTTTTTAAAAAAAATATTTTTATGTGGTATTTCTGAGAATAGTAATGGGAGTTCAACAATGTAAAGTACATAATGTTCATCTCGTGCCAAATTGGTTAGGAAAGCGAATGAAAGAAGTGTCCCACGTAGCCAAAATCGACGTATGAAAAAAATCGACGTAAATGGACGATTTTAGGGATAGTACATTACACGTCGATTTTACGTCGATCTGTCTTGAGCCATCATATACTTCACAAGAGCAAGTAGAAATCGCTCATATAACTCCCGACAAAATTTCATACTTAATGTGAATAATTAATGTATTAATTACATGTGTTATTCCACGTGCGTGAAGTGATGGCTTCAATTTTGCAAATTCCAAAGTCCGTAATAATGTTTATTAATGGATTTTGAGTTTTAAAATTTATTATTGAAAAAAAAAATATCCAAAATACAGTCCAAAAATAACGTTCGAAAAAATTTTAAACTGTAACGGTCAAAAAAATTTTGAAAAAAAAAATCGACGTGAAATCGACGTAAAATCGACGTGAAATCTTCCATTTCCATATTAGCATAATGTCCCATGTACGTTACATGGAATGTACATATGGAAGATACATGGAAGATTTTAATGTAATACATGAAATCTTCCATTGATCGACGTTTGGCTACGTGGGGTTATGTTATTGATAGAAAAGAGATTTAATTGGGGTGTGATATATGGTTTTATTTGACTAGTTTTAGGCTAAATTTTGAGGAATAGTGATTCCAGATTTTTACTTCCTAAAACCAACATCTATAAAACCAAAATTCAGCCAACAATAATTCTCAATAGATTTTCTAAAATTTTGATTATTGTTTATTTCAATCAGAAGAAGCGGCATCAATAACATTTAAGTTCAACGAAAGTCAAGGACATTTTTCACTAAATACTTTCAATTAGTCATCTTAAAAAATCTCTCTATTATTATTGACGATGATTTCTTTCATCAAAAAAAGTACCAATCATCAATTTGAAGGATCGACTGCAATCAACATTAACGCCAACGATAAATGCTACGCGTGCGATATGCATGACTATGAGAAATTTTTTATTTTATTTTTGGCAATTAAAGTGTGAAGAAAATAGTTTTGGATTTGATTGGCGTAGGGTCTTTGTCAAGGAATTTGAGCTTATTGCTATTGAGATTTGTTACAAGGAATCTCCATGAATAGAGTGTGAATTGAGTAGTTTGAATGGATGTAATTTGAATGAGATCTGATTTAAACTTATTTTTGGATATGTTAATTGGAGATGACAATTTTAAGGAGCTAGATAAGGTAATGAGAGGTTTTTAGAGATTTTGATAAGATTTGAATCTTAATTGACCTTAGTTGAAGTTGGTAAATTTGACCTTTATTATAGCTAGTAAGATATACGTTCCTTCTAATTTACACAATATGATCAAAACCTAACTTGACTTTACATGCAAGATTCTCAAACTTCATGTGGCTAATTCTTAAGTTTTAATGCGTGGGAATAGAAAAATTTTATGTGATTCTCATTAGCCTGTATCATGCTGATATTAAATTATTTTCTATGTAAACAGTCACAACCATTATCAGTCATGACTGCTGTAAAAATAAAAACTCAAGCAGAGAACAACATCACCCTTACCTTAAGGAAGATGAGCTTGAAATGAATATTATCCTTAAGCAGTTTGCCTTTGAAATTCCGGAGAGTTCGCTGACACGCTCATCCCATGCAAAAATAGTATTTTTTATAGCTCATAAAGTGCCGCATTTTGTTATTTTTTTTTATTTCTCCTTCTTATTGTTGTTCACTTAGACCATAGAGAAATATTGTCGAATATTCGAATTACGAGCTTGATAGTTACTCATGCTCAATGCAGATATCAGAAAGAGACGGAAAGATGTGAGTAAGCGCTGCACAAGAGAAAAAAAAGTATCATGTAGATGTATCGATATGTCTGCATGTAAAAAAATCCATGAAGATGATTTTTCAATCCTTCCCAACCGTGCATGCACAGCCACAAACGGACCAATGTACATGATGGGAAAATTGTATAAATAAGGAATGTAATTCAGCTGTGATCGTGCAGTCTTTTTTACACGTTTGTAGAAACAACTTCCGATAAAGAAATTATTAAAATATTTTTTGAGTGAATTATTGTATTTTGTGAAATAATCAAAATGAAATACCTTGTAAGTGAATTTAAGAAGTGATAATTGCAGAACTTTGAAGGAATTTGAAAGTTTTTGGATGCAAAATTTAAAAGGAACTTTAAAAAAAAAAATTAAAATTTCATGGATTACTAAAATTAAGTGGAAATTTCAAAAATTTCGTGATTCAATAGCAAGAAAGTGACTTTTCTAAGGACAAATGGGAAATTTATAAAACTTCAACTATCAATCAAAAATTTAAAAAATTGTTCTTTAAAATAGAAAACCAGAATATTTTCAAAGCTTAATTTTAAAACGTTTGCAAAAAATCTTCAGAATTTTACAATGAATTAAAATAAAATCATAAATTAAGGATATTATCGAAATTATGCTAACGATAGCATTTAAAATCTCATCAAGGAATAATGATGAAGAACAACACGAAAACTTTTCCATAATGACAATAATCAACAAAATATCCCCATAAAATAAATTCAACATTTCATTAAATTTAATGAGTGATTTAATAAAAAAAAATTGGAAACGACACTTCAATTTTAATAGTAGCAATTTACTCATCATGTATGTTTTACATCGTGTCCATTCTGTTGATTTTCAAGGGAAAACATTTAATTAAATTTAACTTTTCTGGTGGATCATTTTTGCAACTTTTTTGCATGTTTTTGTGAAGTTCATTAACACTTTTGAAATGATTATTTTCATATTTTTATGATAGTTGTTGACAAATGGGTTTAAAGTTTCAACCCATAAAGACGCTACCAGAAAATTTGCATATGTTTTAACACATTTGCAAATTCAAAATTGTTAAAATTCATAAGTTTTGAAAATGAAAAGAAAATTTTCCACGACAGAACTTCCTTATAAAGCTCATATTTCAGCATCAAAAACTTTCAATTTATTCAACATTCAATGCCCTTTTTGCATGATATTAAATTTCCTGCATTTTATCTTCAGATTGTAGCATTGGCATTTATTGCCGTTACATCAGCAGCTCCACAAGGAGGTGACACAACCACACCAATCCCAATCATCAGGTAAATTGAGAGTGAATTTTTAAGAACTAAGAATAGAACATTTTAAAAATAAAGCCACAAAGGCTGTTAGGACATAACAGCTTAGATAAAACTCAAATTAATTTTCCAATTTTTCCACAGTCAAGTACAAGAAATCAATCCAGATGGATCATACAAATATGCATATGAAACAGGAAATGGAATCGTTGCAGAAGAAGAAGGACATCTCGAAAATGTTGGAGCTGAAAATGAAGGCATGGTGAGTATCACATTGAAAAATATTCAAACGATCTCAAAAATTTTGAATTTGAGATTTAAAAAACATTTTTTGGCTGTTTCACATCAATGAAAAAAGCTTTTAAAGCTTTCTAATCTTTATATTTGGATTTTGTATGATATAGGAGATATATATTGTGTGGTTATGTGATAGCCGAAGTTAATGATAGATGTCCATATTTTTTTAGTTTTGAAATATAATTTGTACCTAAATTAAATCTACTTCCTACAAGCTTGACTCCATGTATTCATGTCAAATCTAAATTAACCTCGTTCAACTTCAATTGTTTTCAATATTCCAACCAGTTTGAACTCATAAAATCGGTCAAGAAATCTTTAAGATTCTCAAAATGTCACAAGATCTTCCTCATGTGCCAAAAGGCCAATAAGATTTCACCACAGACACACCTTGTACATAAGATTGTAAAAAATTTAATTTGCTGATTAACTGCAAAAAAAGTCATTGCATGCAGGAGAAAAAAGAAAAATTAATTAATTATTTTTGCTCAAATGCTTACATTTATGAGAGTTTCAATATTGGGCAATTACGTGAAGATGCGCAAATACTTGCAATTCTCTTTCTATGCTTATTAATCAATATTCGCAAATATTGAAATTTCACGACATAAAAATTCCATTTTACTTCAAACTCTTCTCGAAATGGAAATGAAAACAACCGCGGCACATTTATAGTCAATTAGTGCACGTGGCATGAATGAGACAATGCTATTGATAATATAATTAGATTCAATGACAAACTGAATGAGCCATTTAATATCTTTATAGCCACGAACTTAAACATATTGATGACGTCGTAAAAAAATTGAGATTGGATCATTATTCATTCATTCATTAACGGTTTTTGTGTCTAGACTTGACTCTTGAACATTTCGACGGAAATTCAATTATACTTCTGTGGTACTTATATGGTCAAATCTGATGTGCGCAATTCATGTTCGACAGACTTATCGAAAGTCTAGGGGTATTCAATTAAGTTTATTCGGAAATTGAAAATTCAAAAAAATACGTTACGCTATTTCTTGAATTTATTATCTATTTAAATTTTTATCACTTCTTTGACATCATCTTAGTCCTTAATCATGGATTCAATTATTTATTTTGATAAATTCTACACGATAATGCTTTAATTTAAATTTAAATTTTTTCGAATTTTCGAACAAGGAGTATTTAATTTCGAATTTTGCATGGCAAACAGACAAAAATGTCATTTTTGCACTTTTATTTGGAAACTGTAACGGACACAATGTTTGAATTGCACACATCAGGGTCAAATGTGATTGTTATGGGGCAAAAGATCATAAATTACATGCGTGAAATTTAATTAATGCAATGTGTTTGAAATTTTGGTAAATAATTGAATTATGGCTAGTCGATAAAGAAGTCATGCTGACGATGGTACAGTTTGCAAATAAACCATAAAAACTTCAGAAATTTTTGATTTTACTTCTCGAGGGTCTATGAATTTCTAATCATATTTGAAAATACACAACAGTAGACAATGATACCATAAATAACCCAGTAACCCCCATTTTCACATCAAAACAAGTCCCTCAAAAATTAAAAACCAGTTTCTCATCACTACAAATCCTCTCATAATCTTTATATCTTAGCCCCGAAAGTAAAAGCCAATCTTTGTGTGCTTGGAACATGATCGTTATGATAACTTTAATATTGAGTGAAAAAATAACAAAAAGAAGAAAAATCAATGTCAAATGTTTAAATGCTGTTTTGCCATCTCCAATAGACAAGCAGCCAAATACAAAAAGACTATATTCATATTGCGCAAGACATCTATCGACACTCATAATTGAGTCGTTTCTAAGTGCATGTTCGTTTTCTCTACAAGCATTGAACTCTATTGGTAATGATTCAATGAGCCTTTATATTAAATTATGACCCGATCTGCAGGCTGTTCAGTTATGAATATTTTCATCGATTATTATTAAAAACTTCATGTATAAATCATTTTTTGTAAGGGAATTGCATAAAGATGACAAAAGAGAAAAATGCCGCATATGACGATATAGTCGTGAGAGAGAAAAAAGACGAGATGAATTAAATTAATAATAAAAAAATGAATGAAGGAATGACTGGCTATTATTAATATACACACAAAATGTGAATGTTTTTCTTCTGAAATAATAACTGTTGATGGATATAGGAGGTGATGCAATATTTAAATTAATTTGAGAATATTTTTTTCTTTGCTACTACAAATATTACGGTTAACTGCGTAGATTCGTAGAATTGATAGTGGAGATGATTGTATAGAAACGAGTATTAGAATTTAAATGTGACAACAGTCATTAATTTTGTCATCGAGTATGAATATCTATGAATATTTCTAGAATTTCCTGTCACAAAATATTATGCACAGTGGTCCAAAATGAAAATTTTCCGGCAATCGACCCCATTTTGGAAAAGTTGCACTATAAATGTTGCGGAATGTCTTATTTTAAAGCTGACATAGATACAGAACGATACTAGTTTCACAGCTTTTCGTCCATTCCAGAGCTGCATACAGGGCTTCAAAGTTAGTATAGCGAAAATTCTTAAAACATGATATTATATTCAACTCGATTTGCGCAAAGATACTCAACCAATTGAAAACGGTTTTCAGTTCTTGAAAGTACATTACAATACCTAAGTTTTAACAAGTACTTGATGCAAAAAGTTCTGTTGGGGACAGCGCTGATTAGCATGAAAAAATAGGCAAAAATCGTACTAATATTTTCACAGTTGCATGTAACATCTCAGAACCAAACGGTTCTATGCTTTTGCATAGTATAACACTGAGCTTCATAATGGGTCATTTGGTGACTAACAAGTGCGCATCTAGGTGCTAGAGCTCCTCAAAGTTGGGTAAAATTCAAAAATTTGAAAAATAAACTGAAAATTTACGGAAAATATCAAGTTTTGACAAAACTTGTTCAAATTTTGTTTTTTATGCTTAATATTCAATACTTAGCTAAAAGATGAACGATTTTTGAAGAATTTGAAAAAGTTAATTTGACATTTCGGTGCTGGTTGACTTGGCTTCATTATGCCTTCACCAAATGGCTACTGCTCTTACGTGACTTAATATTTTTCAGTTCTGCTTTCGGATTATTATAGCATATTGCCATACCTTACAATGATATAGCACACTTGGCAGTTATGTTTGGTCTTGCCATCAAAACGCCTACTGTTCGTGACCTACGATCGACTTCAAAATTTAAATTCAAAATTACAATTTTGAATAATGATGCTCAGAAATGAAAATAAAAATTGTTTTTGGTTTTGAGTTGATTTATCATATTTAGACTGTAGAATCTCAAAAAATAGTTTAAAAATTTTTGGTACCAGAGTAGCCTCATAGAATCTACCCCGGTAGTTCAATCAGGTGTACACTTGTTTCCGAGAAACTTTTTTTGAGACTTTTTTCGATTTGTTATTAATTATTGAGCACATTTATGTTGAAATAAATAGGTTTTTTGTCTTATACATGTAGAAAATTTGAATTTCTATATTAAATTATTTGAACAATGTCAAAAGAGCCATGCAATAATCAAAAAGGTAAAGCTGCTTATTTAAGGCAGCAAAATCTACAAAACCTATTTATTTCAACATAAATGTGCTCAATAATTAATAACAAATCGAAAAAAGTCTCAAAAAAAGTTTCTCAGGTAAGAATTGTACACCTGATTGAGACTACCAGGGTAGATTCTATGAGGCTACTCTGAGGTACCAAAAATTTTTTAAAACTATTTTTTGAGATTCTACAGTCACAAATATGATAAATCAACTCAAAAAACCAAAAAACAATTTTTATTTTCATTTCTGAGCACCATTATTCAAAATTGTAATTTTGAGATTTTAAATTTTGGGGTCGATCACTGTAGGTCACGAACAGTAAGCGTTTTGATGGCCAAGACCAAACATAACTGCCAAGTATTATATATCATTGTAAAGGTATGGCAATAAGCTATAATAATCCGAAAACAGAACTGAAAAATATTAAGTCACGTAAGAGCAGTAGCCATTTGAGTGAAGGCATAATGAGCCAAGTCGATAACCAGCACAGGGTGGTCAAAATTAACTTTTTTCAAAATTTTCTTCAAAAATCGTTCATCTATAGCCTAAGTATTGAATATTAAGCATAAAAAACAATTTGAACAAGTTTTGGTCAAAACTTGATATTTTCCGTAAATTTTCAGATTTATTTTTTTCAAATTTGAATTTTTACCCAACTTTGAGGAGCTCTAGCACCTAGATGCGCACTTGTTGGGTCACAAATGACCCCATTATGGAAAGCTGGAGTGTTATACTATACAAAAAACATAGAACCGTTTGGTTCTGGGGATGTTTACATACTTTCCGGTAACTGTGAAAAAATATTAGTACGATTTTTGCCTATTTTTTCATACTTAATCAAGTGACTGTCCCAACAAGAACTTTTTTTTGCATCAAAGTACTTGTTTAAAACTTAGGTATTGTAATGTACTTTCAAGAACTGAAAACCGTTTTTCAATTGGTTGAGTATCTTTTGCGCAAATCGAGTTTGAATATAATATCATAATTTTTAAGAATTTTCGCTATACCCAACTTTGAAGCCCTGCCATGCAGCTCTGGATGGACGAAAAAAGCTGAAACTTGGGGAATCGTTCTGTATCTATGTCAGCTTTAAAATAAGACATTCCGCAACATTTATAGTGCAACTTTTCCAAAATGGGGTCGATTGCCGGAAAATTTTCATTTTGGACCACTGTGTTATGCAATAATCCTGAATATAAAATTAGTTTAAAGATTTATTGGCTAGGTCTGGGATGAAAACGATATTCTATAGATTAATTTAAGTACAAAAGATCACTTTCGCTTTCAATCCATACAACAAAAATTTTCCTTTCGATGGAATTTGCTGGAGAATCACAATATATTCAAAGTTAATAATAGCATTCTTCTTATTATCATTTTCTCTCTGCCTCATTTGCAATAAAGCCTTGGAAGATGTTCCATGTGCAAAAGAATGTCTGTTGAATAATTTTTTTATAATTAATACAATAAATTATCGAGAAAATATGCGAATTTTTTCACTTAATTTTGTTGATATTTTTAAATTAATTAGCATTAATAAATGGCACAGACATATAATCAATCCCTAAATGAAATGGCACTTTTAGGTAGCAACAAATTTTTTTTCGAGTTTTTCATTATTAAAGAATTTAAAAAAAAACGGGAAATTTATTCTAATCGGAAGCATTTGGAAATAGACGATAGAATTAGTAAATAGGATTAAGTTTTCGACATGATTATTTGCAAGTCGCCAATAAGGAAAAATGACCGGTTATACTAGGTTATAGATACAAATAATTTGAATATTAGTCCAATATGTTAATTTTAATATATTCTAGAATTATATCTAGTATCGTAAATTTCCTAAACTGTCCAAAAATGTTGCCAAATTAAATCGAAAAAATACTAGAACCAGGGGGATGTTGATTAATTTAGCTAATTTTTGTTGTTCAAAATTTTTATTTATTTATTTTCTTTCGTAAATTCAATTTGCTGTTAAAAGAAGTTTAATTTTAATATTTTCTTAAATGTGCTACCCCCATTAGATATAGTTTATATGTATCTCTAAGAATAGATTCAAAAACTTGTAATGATAATATCATTTCACAATTTGCATATTTCTTAGAGCACGATCCGGTTTGATGATCGTGAAAAGCACTGGTTTCATGAATGTTCCGAAATAAAAAGATTAGAATGAGAATGATTATAAAATTATGTAAATTAGGATCTGAATGGAAAAGTTTCTCGTATTTCTTCGTTTTTGAAGGAATAAAAAAATTTAATGATTGGAGTCTCGTGAATAAAATTCTCATGGACGTTTGGGATGTTATGTCATTTTAAAAGTTTTGATTCTTTTTTTTGTTTTTTTAAAAGTTCAGAACTTCTAGAAATAAAATTGTGAACATAGTTTTTGCTGTGTCATTTTATGATCAAAGCTCACTGGATATCATCATTAGTGTCTTAAAATCATGTCATGTTTTATAGCCCATTGTAGGAGCTTAGGCAAAACTAATAAACAAAGGCATAAATCTATGACTTTTCTACAAAAAACACTAAAATATGGATTTTAAAAAACCACCAATAAAAATGCCATAACAAGCTTAATACATTTTCTGCACATTTTTGCTATCTTTTATCGAGGAATTAATGCATAAGCAGCACAATATTTCCAGTTTTCGATAAGAGCCATTCGAATTTTATGCATTTTTAAATCCAATAAAAATATTTGAATAAATGGCAAAATTTTGTGGAATCCGGAAAATCGAAGTGATTCTAGCTTAATAATATTTTTGACAGTAGTGATCTAAAAATTTTAATTTTTGCGGAGACTGTCATGGTTTTTTAAATTTATCTTATGACTTGTCATGCATTTTAATGAAAAAAGTTAAGTCATTTCTATTTTCGAGGATCAAAAACATGCAAAATTTTACTTTTTTATTGATTTATGGAAAAGCTAAATTTTAACCTATAAAATCTTGAAGCAGAAAAAATTGCAAATCGATTGATTTAATGTCATTAAATTCGTAGGTCGCACGTGGTAAATACTCATATACATCACCCGAAGGCGAGCTCATAGAAGTAATTTGGGAAGCCGATGAAAATGGTAAATCATCTTTAAATGCTTCATTTAATTTGTTGATATTTAACGATTTTATATTTTTAACCTTATAGGTTTCCGTCCACAAGGTATGTCGGAAGTTCCATAATATATATGGACATTTCTCCATATTTGGATTTATTTTTTTCTCATCTACAAAATTTAAGGAGTGGAAATGTCACAGAATGACTTTTTAACACTTTTTTGTGTATTTTATGCAAAACTGTTTAAAGTCTTACAATTAATACTTTTTTGGCTCACTGACATCAGATGATGAAAAATTATCGGTTTCCGTACTTTTTATTAGGATTAATAATTTTAGAGCATTTTGTGATCTTTGAATACGCATTCTGTAGAAGATTCTAATCCATTTCCATGACATTCTTAGGTGCCCATCTCCCAACACCACCACCAATCCCACCAGAGATCCAACGTGCCTTAGAATATCTTGCCTCATTACCAGCAACAACAGAGACTCCAAATAGAAGAGCATAGACTGTTTAATACACAATAGACGTCCAATTTAAGCCAACAAGAGAACGATTATGTAAATTTTTTTCATTAACTGCCATATTTAGATATATTATACACATACATATACATAACTGATGGTTAAGGAAGGATAACAAATGTCAAAGAACCAGATAACATGTTCGTGAGATGCTGAATACTAGTTTAGACTTTTTAACACTTTTTAATGATTTTCACTTTTTATTTTTTTAAAAAAAAAAAAAACAATATTTGCTCATCGAAATGTGAACCTTAAAGTTTAGAAGAAGAAATTAATATACAAATTGTGTATACGTTAGTGATATTGCAGAACAATTAAAAATGTATGTCTTTTGAGCATAAAAAAAGATTAAATAAAAAAAATTTATAAAAAATTTAACTTTTAGTGCATTTTTGTTTTTAGTAAGAATGTAAGCTTTTTCAGGTTTTGTTCTAAATCTCAATGAAATAATGAGGAAGAACTGCTTGTTTCATATGAGGAAGCTCATTAAAAAAAATTGTCATCCTGTTAGTGCAACTCAACTCTTAATGAATAACCAATTTATCTTCTTATTGTGTGAAGAGTTACAAGTCGCAGCTTGATTGCTATTAATTCTTAATGAATCAAAACTACAAAAAATTGCTATTAACACACAAAACATGTTGATCAATTTACAATCATTCAATTATTATGTTGATTGTTCTTGCTATAAAGTTCAAACTGCTTCCTTAATTTTTTGTTTTATTTTAATTTGGATGTTTTGAAACTATTGTTAAATGTTAACGGAATTAAAATTCAATTTTGATAAACTTCAAAGTCATCCTTAATTTCTTGAGTCTAATTTTAAATTACATAAGAATTGCCAAATTTTATAGAGCAAACTAGGAACATAATTTGTTATTCCAATATTATTTGTGTTTACATCACAAATTGCCACAGAGCAATAAATCAAAAGCACAAAAAAAGTGTCTTCAAAAAATTAAAACATTGAATAAATTTTATTATTTTAACATTTAAACTCCACCTTTGCAAAAAAAAAAAAATCGATGACAAAATAATACACAGGATTGATTTCATATTTAAATTAAATGAAAACTTTTTGAATTTTATCGAGATCGAGGCTACCGAACTGAAAACTATTAGTAAATTGTCATTGAATATAAATTTCTTCGATCCCAATAAAATCGATCAAAGCTTGTTATATTTTTATTGCCATTATAACGTGTGAAATAGATAAATCGATAAGCCAGATTTGGTTATGATGCGGCTTATTAGCAGATCATGCAAAATTTTATGATCCGTGAAGTTTGATTTTTTTTTTATATTTTGCTTTTGAATTTAATTTAAAAATATTTTCCCGAAAATAAAAAAAAAAAAAAATCCTCAAAATTCAGCATTTTCAGAATAAAGCAATTCTCTTGGCATTAACAAAAACACAAAATCCCATAAACTATCCATATTGAGATAAAATCCTCCCTGAATATCCCGACTTCAAATTAATCACAGCCAAAAAAAGTTATTGCAATGAATGCAAGCCTTGACTTTATAAAAGGCCATACTTTAAAATCTGCTAAAGATTAGTTTTCTTTTGTGACATTTTATTTTATCGACTGCTTTTTGCCTAACAACACCATCGATGCCATTAAAAATTTACATTTAACAGACATAAAGTTTTTTTATCATCACGCAAAATTTTCGCAAATCATAAATTTGTCTACTGTAAAATATGTCGTGGACATTTATTAAATCACTGACCTTTCCAAAAATGTTAAGTTCAAAGGATTAAAATTTATTTTTTTTCACCGAAAATGGTCGTTGTCTGCTCGCGTCAAGAATGAAAATGTCACTCGGAAAATAAAATATTGATGTTGTCATTTAAGTTAACGGATTAAGATTTTATCAGCTGATTGATTGTGTGCGATTTATTGCTTGATGTTTAATGTATTTGATGCGATTTTGCAGCAGTAAAAAAATTTTGATATTTTTTGTGCATGCTAGTATGTCTAGATAATTTTTTTCAATATTTTTAATTGTTGACATTTCAATTCAAAAATTTTATGAATATTCTTAGATTCCTCCAAATTAAAATTGCAAGTCTGTTCAATTCCATATCACACTTTCAATTGACATCGTCTTTATTTTTAAGCCGCCTTTTATCCAAAAGCCGACCAAAATTGAGCTTAATTTCATTTTCTTTTGATTTAATCCCATAACGTAAGTAAAAGACAACTGAATGCTGTGCATATATTCATAATATTGACTCAAAATTGAAGGTCAAAAATTGTATGAAAAGAAGAGGACAGAAGGTATTTATCAAGCATTATATTGCATATATCATGAACAGGGTCTTAAATCTCAAGATCCTCTATGATAAATCTATTGACCGCATTTAATTGAAAGCAATAAATGCCATCATAATGTGTGCATTTATATGAAACCATTTAGCAAGGCTTGAAGTCTCAAGTACCTTTAATAGCTTTTATTTTAATTATCAGGTATTGTATCATTAGTTGAGTTGATGGGCGAAAAAATTGAAATTGCGGCTAAAATCATTCATGTTTGCAAAAAAGTTTAAATCTATTGTACTTAAAGGATTTTTTGGACACGTTGAGATTTGATACCTTGATCGCCATTTTTCTGTCAATTCCTCCCCCATGAAAAATGTTATCTGCTTAATCATCATCTTTTAATTACACGAGTAAGAAAATACAAAAATCAGAGAACTTGAAATTTCTTGAGCAATAAATACAGAGGGCATAACCTTTTTTGGAAGAAGTTTCTTTAAATATTGACAAAGAAAGACGTCCTCAATCTTAGAAACTTTTAGGTATAACATTTAAATTCGATGCCCAGTAATAGCATCGAAACGGAATAACTTCACTTGGAGAGTAAATCGCAAGATCGGAATTAGATCGAAATTATTTTTATCATTAGACCGTAATAACTTCACTTATGTAAGTCAAGTGAAGTTATTCCGACACAGTGATGGAATAAATTCACTTATAAAATATAAGTGAAGTTATTCTTGAGATTTGTAAGAATTTCAAAAATTGTTCATACACGGTTCAGGAATAACTTCACTTACATTTTGTAAGTGAAGTTATTCCATCGCAGTGTCGGAATAAATTATCAAAATTTTATCTTTCGACATTATTCCAATATTGTGCATTGATAAATTTACAAGTGAAATTATTCCGATTTCGTGTAAAACCCAGGATATTCATATTTTCAAAATTCCCAGGAAATTTCATATTTTTTGACAAATATATTTTTGAAATTATATTTCTTTAAAACTTTAGTTTGAAAGTTTCTATACTCTAAATTTCATTACTTTATTATTTATATCATTTGTATATATTTACATATTTTATTTAACGACTCAAAAAAATCATAACTTAATTTTTTATATCGAATTTCAATTAAGTTTAAAATTACCAAATAAATAGTAGAATTTACTATGATCATAGTAAACTTGAATGTATGTAACGACAAAAAAAAAAAACATAGTTTTTTAAATTAAATATTTGGGCTTATATGGAGATTTATTTATCCAATATAATAAATATCCAATATTCAGTAATAAGAATAATAAGAACATCTAGTTCCAAAATATTAAGATCCAGTTAGGAAAAATAATGAGGAATAGAAACATAAAAATATTTTCAGGTAAAAAAAAAAAAAAACAAATTGTTTGAAATTCTCAATTTTCAAAACTCTCTCAAAAATCTCTATTTATTAAACATAAATGATAATAGTAATTCTTTATTCAACAAATTTATAATGATGGCGGAACTACACGAAATAAATTGATATTAACCTAGTTGGTTTTAAATTAACATTAAATGACAGAATAAATAGGTTTGAAGTATAAAGTGATTTTGAAGATTGAGATTACGGTTGAAAAAATTATACAAAAAAAACCAAGAATTTTTAAATTACCTAAGTAAATTATAAAAACAAATAATTAAGAAAATAAAAATTGTAGTTTAATTTTTAAACATAATCGATTAGACTAACTAACATATAATAATACTTGTAAAAAAGCTTAATCATCACATTGTAACTATTATTTGGTAATTTTAAACTTAATTGAAATTCGATATAAAAAATTAAGTAATGATTTTTTTGAGTCGTTAAATAAAATATATAAATATATACAAATTATATAAATAATAAAGTAATGAAATTTAGAGTATAGAAACTTTCAAACTAAAGTTTTAAAGAAATATAATTTCAAAAATATATTTGTCAAAAAATATGAAATTTCCTGGGAATTTTGAAAATATGAATATCCTGGGTTTTACACGAAATCGGAATAATTTCACTTGTAAATTTATCTATGCACAATATTGGAATAATGTCGAAAGAAAAAATGTTGATAATTTATTCCGACACTGTGATGGAATAACTTCACTTACAAAATGTAAGTGAAGTTATTCCTGAACCGTGTATGAACAATTTTTGAAATTCTTACAAATCTCAAGAATAACTTCACTTATATTTTATAAGTGAATTTATTCCATCACTGTGTCGGAATAACTTCACTTGACTTACATAAGTGAAGTTATTACGGTCTAATGATAAAAATAATTTCGATCTTGTTCCGGATTTGCGATTCGATGTTATTCCCTTTCGATGCTATTACTGGGCATCTTAAATTCATCATCTTATGCATTTTTCTTTTTATTAATTAGTTGATAAGTATTTGTTTCTCCCGTTTGAGTATGTCTGGCGATTTGTCTTTCATTATGATTATTCGGACAGAAGATTAATCTGACAATTTGTTGTCAGCTTAATCAATCAATCATGGCATGAATATCGTCATTGAAAGTTAAATGGGCTTGCCTAGAAGTCAGACAGTCTGTACACATGTCATTTTGTACATCTTTCAGTCATTCTGAAAAACAATTTATTAACTTATCAATAAGCGTGTCGTGTTTGCCAAGCTTTCATTAATTCAGCAGGTTTGATGATTTGCAGTGATTCTATTTTTGAATCATGAGTCAATTTACAAATGATGCGTTGAGTTCTTGAAGGTGTAATGGAAGTTCAGGCTTATTATTATGCAGTTTTTTATGCATAATAAATTTAATAAATATTTCATCGCATTTCCTGATTCCAAAAATCTTTATCCTTAATTTGAAATAATCCTAGAAATTATTACAAAAATATTTAAATGTGCACTTTTTTGTGACAAAATCTTAAAATAGGATTTTTATTACCGCAAAAATTATGAATATTTCATCAACTCGATTATTAATAGAAACATTAGATGACACAAATTTCTGTATAGTAAAATTAACATTTGCAGGCGCTGATGATGACGACTACATCTTGACAATATGTCAATAAATATTATTTTATTCAAAAAACATACAAATTGTTTCTTGAATATCAAGGCAAACCCGTGTGATAGAGGTTTGATGACCATAATAAAATATTTTTTGCAGCAGCTCTATTTGAATTCATCTGTCAATAAACTATGATGTCAAAGTCATTGATAAAGGGTGTATAACTCTAATTCGTGACTCTAAGTATGATTTATTATTTTCATTTCTTTATATGAGTGTATTTATGGCTGAGCATTATGGAATTGAAAGTTCAAACTTATATCGATGATTTAATTTAAATGATGTTGGTGATGAAATGTTTATGGGATTGGTTCAGCTATAAATTTAACATTTTTGCTAATTAATGTGAAATGTTGATGAAAGCAGAATTTTGTATTATTTAGCCAAAAAATCCCACCCCTTGTTTTTAAAAACTAACAGAACTAGAATTTTTCTATTTAATTTCCTTTAAATTTTTTTATAACTCTCCAAATCTTTTTGCAGATACAGAAGTGGCAATAAATCAACACAACGATAGCTTAAGCTCAACAGAAAATTTATTGGAGTCTATAGAACTCATTGGCTTTGTTATTTGTCATCGATGCTTAAGACAAAAACATGAAAAATCTCTAACCTTATTATCTTAACTTCAATATCACACACCTCGTTTCTGGTATTTTTTTCTGCTTAAACTCGCATTATTATTCACGTAGATACACATAATTATAATATCGGCTCATCAGCCAAAAAACTGATCAGATTTATAAAATTTTGAGATTTTTCTAGCAGTTTGTCTGACTGATAAGCTTAAATAGATTTTTTAAGGATTTATAATCAAAATTTCAGTTTTTATTAAACTATTCTAAATGGATTCTTAGAAAAAATACATGACAGTATAATTAAATATATCTAAGCATTTGACTGAAATGAAAATTTCTGAATAACTTATGAAGGACTTTGGAGGATACAACATTGACAAAATTTACGAAAAAATATTTCGATTGCCAAAATTGACAGCAAAACCAAAATTTATTCTTTCCCAATTTTATTTTCATAAATATTCAAGCAACAAACTCTTCTTATCTTGATAACATACACAGTAAACTCTTTATATCCATCCCCATACATGTCTCTTCTACTCGCATCATATGTGCGATTGTAATGGTCGTTTTTTGCATTGCGAGCGAGTTTGTTTTGTCTCCTTTCAATGTGTGACATCTTCCAATATCATATATTTTTACACTTAGACATTTGTCTTTGTTGTTGGGGCACAAGATTACCATAAAATATATATACATATTTTTTTGGACTCTAGTTTTTCTTCTCCTCGTATGTTGTCTTTTTTTTGGTCGAGGGTTCAGTATAAATATCTCTGTTGTTTGAAAAATTTCATCAGATTACAATTCAGTGATCAGTGATAAGTATCTAAGTCTTTAGACCACAAAAAAATATAAAAATGAAATTCGTGAGTAACAATTGAAATACTTAAAAAAAATAATAGAAATGCAGAAAAAGACTTTGAGAAATATTCATTGAAGTGGATTACTAGTTAAAATTTTAAAATAAAAATGCATAGCATTATGTGAAGTATGGATTGTGAAATATATGTCAATTTTAAGTGCCATTTATCTTTCGTATGAGATAATCGAGTGGGCATCATTTATTGCTCCTTTGGACATTCAAGCAATGTTAAAACAGTTTCATTGTGAAATGTTGTATAAAAATGCAATGAAGACGATTTAGGACTTCATCAAGTTCAATAAAAATCGAAAGAACATGAATTGTTGGATATAAAGTCATTTAAAGTTAATTTTTATTGCAAATAATCAAGCTTATAGCAACAAGTTTAGACATTTTATTGATTTGGATAGTCACAGTTGTAGTAAAATCAAAGATTTTGTGTGAATTAAACTACACAGTGCTTAGAATGAATAAACCCTAGATTTGAAAAGTTCTAATATTTTAAAGTAGTGTAATAATGTCAACTTAGTGAATCTTTCCATACATAAACCTTTTAAAAATTCTAATTTCCATTCAAGCTAAGCAATGAAGATAATTCTACATTGTATGTAAGATTTAGCACCTCATTTCACATAAATCCTCTTCAAAGTATCAATTTTAAATAATTAGAAAATTATCGCAAATAAGTAGTTATGAGCTACGATCATGAAAAGGAATAATCACAGTTTTTAAAATTTACGGCACTTTAATACTCACAATGATCAGGTGCTTTGATCAAATTTATACTTAGCAAAACGATAATCAGTTTAAACATGTGAATTAAACTTTGTTGCATGCTATAAACTACTCAAGTTGCAAATTCATTCATACTAAATAAACCCTCAGCAGGTCAATGGTCAAAAATTTATTAATTATATAATAAGCAGTTTAAATTTAGTAGGTTGCTTGAACATTTAATAAAGATTGAATGACTTAGATTTATGACCTGATAAATGTTTAGGTTTGTCGATTCAATGGCACATGCAAATCCATAAAACATTTTGTTAAATCATTTCACTTTCAATGAATATTGATCATCAACAAATAAGAAATGTGGTTTTCGAATGATGACACTGCTCCCATAAGCTATTTTTATATCCATCGCAAAATACTTTAATTTGAATAATCGACAACCTCATTTCCATAAAAACGATGTCAATTTGATTTTATAATGCATTATTTAACATCTCGATATTTTTCTTCTCGATAACAGATCGTCCTTTTCGCCTGTATTGCCGTCGCACTTGCTGATGTCAGCCACTTAGACACAGTTGTCCGTTTTGACTCAGTTGTCAACCCAGACTCATACAACTATGCCTACGAAACATCAAAGGGAATCCGCGCCGAAGAACAAGGTCAATTGAAGAACGCTGGATCAGAACAAGAAGCCATTGAAGCCACAGGATCATTCTCATACACATCACCAGAAGGAGAGAACATTGCTGTCCAATATGTTGCCAATGAATTAGGTTTCCAACCAACTGGTGACCATATCCCACAACCACCACCAATCCCAGAATTGATCCAAAAGGCTCTTAAATACCTCGCTGACAACCCACCAGCAGCCAGAAAGTAAATTGATAACTCCGATTCATAGTATGAGTGCCTAAGAACTATGTAGATTATAACCTTTAAGATATCCTGTTTTTAAAACTCCTTTCAATCTCCAAAAACGCTCTCTGCTTTATTATTTGTCTCTTTGAGCTTATTTTGTCTATAAACAAAATGTCGATTCTATCGAACAACTAATGAAGATGTGTTCAAATTACTTGTAAATACCAAAATATCTTCAAAACGACGACAAAAATACAAAAACTTGTTCCAAAACTACCTCCAACTATGTTTTTTATTGTGTATAAAAATTTTTTTGTTATATTTTAAAAAACAACAAAAATCAAACAACATCTTGAATTCGATCTTGAAATAATAAAAAAGTCGAATTTTATAAATTCGGAAAAAATTTTATTTTTTTTTCTTCATTAAATAAATTTGTTTTTCAGACAATAATTTTTCTAGGTTAAATTTCAAGGCTACATGCGCAGAGAAAGATATAAAAAATTGGTTTATCAAGGATAACAACGCTCATCTTCAACGAGACGATAAAACTGATTATAATCCCCTTTGAATGAATTTAAGCTAGATTGCTTTTGAATTGGATATCGAAATGAGCAATGGCGTCATCTAGTTTAATAATAAAATCAATAAAATGAACTTTATAAATATACAATAGAAAAATGAAATTCTTTTAAAAAACATTGTTTAAGATATGTTCATTTCCATAGAATTATACAAGAAAAAAAACTTTATAGATATTTTGAAATCTTAACTTAAAAATCAAATAAAATATGCAAATTTTATTGTTATTTGATTTTGAAGATTTCAAAACAGAAAAATCCACAAAAATTTATATTTGGTTCAAATGACGCAAAATTTGTTAAAATTCGATGTTAAAATTAAGATTTTAAATGATCAAAAAATCGTCTCAAGGAATCCAATTTAAAATAATATTAAGCTATTCAACAGAAAGCTCCTCAAGTCAAGATTATTACGTGTACCGACAGCAAATAAGTTCATTTACCGTCTCTCACTTGAAACACAAAAAAAAAGATGCAAATTCATTGCTGTACGTGCACAGTCAACATCAAGATTAAAACCAGTTTTCTTCAGCAACAGCATTGTGCCTTCTTCAACACAATACCTATCTTCTTTCTCTTTCACTTCATTTTCATTTCCGACATGACCCACTTCGATGCTTTGACCGTGAAATGAAAGTGAAAATTGTGTTAACGTTTCGCTTTCGTTTTATGGCCGGTGATGATCGTCATTTACTTCATTATAGGCAGCCTCAATTACATAATAACTATTTCGCTTCATTATAAAGCTCATAAATTCTGGTAATGGATGTTCCATTATTGAATTTTATGAGACGTCGATGGACATAAGTTTTTGAAGCAATTGCGCTGCCAGCGTTTGAAATGGTGCGTTTAATTTAATTACAGGTTAATTGAAAGTGTACTTGTGATAAGAATTTATTGCCTATTACATTGACTGCCTTGAGCTTCTTCCTTCTAATCTCATTATAGATGAGAAAAAATATATTAAGCAAAAGTATGTAAATTAACTCTCTCAATTACTTATTATTAATCGTATTTTGTCTGTTAATATCATCCACTTGCTGATGATTATTGAAATGGAAACGACAGTAATAAATTTCATTTAAAATTGCCAATTTGACGATGATGATATGATGATCGGGTGTTTCTAATGTGAATTATTTATCTAATGGATTTTCAGCACAATTCATACAAAAATTATCGAGGTAAGAAAATGTCATAAATTTTATTCTTAATGCTGAATTGATTTTTATCCTATTTAACTTTTTCAAAAAATAGAATTTTCAAAAAATTTTGAGTCCATTCTTTTTAAATTAAGATGAAATTCTAGGTATGAGAATTACTCCAACAAAAAAATTTAATTAAATTCAGAACATCCCTAACACGTGTTTCTAATTTTTTGCATGAATCTTCCTCAGTCAATTTAATTCATCTACTCAACTTAAAAAAAAAATCAAATTTAATCAAACTGCACTCACTCACTATTTTCATTTACTCACCTCCATCTATTTAAAGTGCAATTGCACAGAGATAAATTATGAATGAACGATCAAGTAGTATATAATTAAGTGTTTAGGTCCATATGATGTTTATTAGGATTATTAATTCATTTATCATTCTCATCTTTCCATCCTATTGTCAAAATAATGATGATGTTTTAAATTGAAAAATTAAAACAGGCTGAGAGGTGTCTAACAGGGAAAAATGTGATAAATTTGTGTGCTTTATTGCTAATTGCAAATCGGTAGCTTACTATATAAGACCGTTGCAATTGGGTATTTGCATTCAAATTAAATCAATTGCAGTTAGGATAAACATCAACTAGTGATTGGAAAATAATCATGAAATTCTTAACAGTAAGTTGAGATTTAGAACAAAAAATTTGAGAAAGTTTTAGGAAATTTGATATTCAAAAATTAATTTCGTGGCTTCTTAAAAATGAAAATCCGAAAAATTCTAAGAATAATAATTTTTTTTTTCTCACTTCAAAAATAGCTCGTAGTTTTCATTGCTTTCGCCGTTTTGGCATTAGCTGATGATGATGGAAAATATCGACCAGAGGCAACAACCAAGGTTCCATTAATTGTCCCTGTTACTACAACACTTCGTCCAAGATGGAATGATCCAAGATGGAGTGACCCACGTTGGGCTGGTCATCAAGGATGGAACAACAACAACTGGAATAATAACTGGAATGCTAATAGATACAATTCTACATGGAATGATTGGAACAGAGGTGCTGGAAACTGGGGAAATCAATGGGCTAATCGATACAATGTTGATGGCAAGTATTACACTTTAAGTTTGTTTTTAAAGTAAACTAATGAAAACTTCCAATTTCAGCTCAAGGACGACCAATCACAAGACATCCAGATTGGCGTACAATCCGTTTAGATGAAAAGGTTGATGTTCGTGGTTACCAATATGTCTATGAAACTGTTGGAGGAATCTTGATTGAAGAAAATGGAACATTTGAGAACATTGGACTTAGACATGAAGGAGTTCGTGCTGTTGGAACTATTGCAATTACTGATCGTGATGGTATCACCTATAAAATCAGCTATCAAAGTGACAGTAAGGAAGCTTACATTCCACGTGGAAGTCGCGAACCCGACAGATTTCCACCATCTTTGACCAGACTCTTGGCACTTTTGGAAACACATAAGTAAGAATTCTTTGTGTGGATTGAATTTATTATGGAAAGGATTTAATATGAATGATCTTTGCGACTCTCTTTATTTGTGAATAACGAATTTTCTTTAAATAAAAGCTTTTCTTGTTTAACTTTTTGCATGATAAAAATCGATTTTTATTTTTTCGCCTGCAAGTTATACTATTAAGTCCTTGAAGAAGTTTAGATGAAAGTTGTTAAAAAGTTTACCGCAAGCTTTAAAATAAGAACTTTAGGTGGAAATGAATTTAAACAGAAGCAACTGTCAAGCTTGAAATTGGAAGATGAGAAAATCTTCAATTAGGAATAAAAAATTACGTCTAGTCATATTTAAATTCCTACAATCTTTCTTCCTTATTTCCGAGAAATAACTTTCAAAACAAGAGAAGCTTGAAGCTTCATATTACCAATTTCTCGTCTGGACTGAATATCTTCATGTTAACAAATTATAAACATTTACTCATCACAGCCTTCAAAGAACATTGAATCTTCCAAGAATTTAAAGAGAAAAATTTCTGTAAAATATTCAACTTCCCATTCATTAGACTTTCGGATTTGATGGTCATTAAGAGAATCATACCACCCGCAACTTAATAATAACTTAATCTGATTACAAAGACATGTCGTCAAATTGAACATTTTTTTACAGCACAATTGATTTAGTTTCTGTCATAAAACGCTTGCAAAATTGGTCATGCATTCGTATCGTTGCTGTAAAGAACAAAAGTTTATTGACACAATAAATTTTTTGACGCGTTTTTCACTGACTTTTATTGACCAT
This sequence comes from Chironomus striatipennis, assembly GCA_026123125.1. Classification (NCBI taxonomy): domain Eukaryota; kingdom Metazoa; phylum Arthropoda; class Insecta; order Diptera; family Chironomidae; genus Chironomus; species Chironomus striatipennis. Next base: position 1,567,101 of record CM047392.1, read on the forward strand.
TATTTTCAGTCTGCATTCCTAAGATTGAGGCTGCATAGGGTGAGAGAAAAGCGAGGAATTTTTATTTAACGTTTATTAAGTTAGACCCCTGCTGAGTGCACATCCACACCTGACAAATGCGCTATTAAAATTAAACATTTATAATAGAAATTTCTTGTCATTTATTTTGATGTCTGATTCACTTACTTCTTGTAGCTCTGTAATTATTGGTATTTACCTACATATGTGTGTGGCAAAGCACCATGAATAGTCGGAAGATGTAATCGATTATAACAAAAGCTGACGACAAAGATGGAGACGAAGGAGAAAACTAGAAGAAAAATTTATCTTCCGATTTCATTTACCGCTAAAAATCCATAGTCCATAGTCAAAGGCACTTAAAGTATTAAATGACATTATTTACCGAAGAGAACATAAACAGCGAAATGGTCAAGGAAAAAATATTTTACATTCTTCAGGTGTAATAATTCAAACAGCGATCATTATGATTCATATGCAAGTTGCTATTTTTATACTAGGATAGAAACGAGGGATGATACATGAGAATGCAGTACCGTAAGCCTTAAAGATGAATTTCATAACGTTTATACAGTTTTATTACATCATGCATTGTAATTTAAATCGATTTACGATCGAACAAATGTAATAAGTTGAAAATGGTGGTTAAGGACGATTGGAAGTAGCGCAAATTGAAATGGAATGTGCTTTAATGGAGTTGTGCTTATAAAATTGTCTTGTTTTAATTGAATAAAATTGATGACTATTTTCACAATTTTTAGCAGATGCCGATTTCTAAGGCGCCATTTGTGAAAATATTAGAAATCATCGCTGATATTTTTATTGTCGTAGCAGCATGAGTTTACTTTATGACTATTGCAATGTTGTTACACATCATTACAAAGTAGTTAAGTGAAGAATCCAAGGAATTCACATTAGACGCTGATTTAAATATCTAAACTTGACCAACCTACCAAATTAGACTTTAAAATCAACAATATAAAGACGTGAGTTTACGACCATTCAGAAGTACGATATGAGAATTAAGTCTGTGTTTTCCAACTGTTTTTCGACTCTGTCACATTTGCTTCTTGACCTACCGTAGTATAAATATGCTTAAGTTTTCATTAGTATTCAGATTTACGATCTTTTTATTGAAATAATCTGCAACTTTCAATTGATTCCGACAAATTCAATTTTTTGTGCATTATGAGAAATTTTTGGCGCCTTAATTAATTTGCAATATCCGTATACTTTGGTAATTGAATTAAATTGCTCTTAATTAATAGAAAGGCTTGTCAGTGGGGGTTTAATTGAAGGAAGTAAAACTCAAACATTCAATAAATTTAAATGAGTAGTAAAATTGTCATTTTGGGTTAACAAGATGAATCATAAAGTTGGATATAAAGAATGCAATTAAGAATTTCAAAGAAATTATATGTTCTTCTAAATCCTAGAAATGAGACTCATTTCCTCATCAAAACAATTTCTAAAGTTTCATTGAACTGCAAACAAGCATTTCTTACTCACTGTCTCCAATTCCACGAACATACCCTAAAAAACATTCAAATATGCAACAATTTAAGAATTCAATTTCGTCAACAACTGCCAAGTCATTTCCTTCGTCGCATATTTGGATAAAAATAAAATGATTAAAATATCTGAATATCCCACACTTCAACGAATTGCTCATTAAAAAATTCTCGATCTCATTTCCATTAGTTTCTTTAAGAAAATACATTTTAATCGAGCACAGAAATGAAAGGACCATAAAATTGGCGCCTTGATTATTTTAACACTCCCGATTTTTATCTCAATATTTTATTTTAAGAATTCGACTACAATTTTCAGATGAAATTGATTATTCAACGGTCAAAGAGATGATTCTAAAAATAACTTTTTTCTTTATTTGGCATCAAGGTAGGGATTTCTCAACCATATGATTGTTCAAGTTTCTTTTATCCAATCAGCTTCTGCTGATCTGTAAATTCAAAAAGGAATGCTGGCGAAGTAAAAATCGCGGGTGTGTATTCAGATCTATTTTTGGACTATATAGATGTATTGATGCAGTGATGAGTAATCAGCCTTATTTTCATTCAAATATCCCGTTCTGAATAAACATCAAGATAAAAATTCCTCTACAAACAATGAACTTTTCATCTCCTGTATTCCCCCAATGACTCGTCAAGATTATCATCATGGCCAAGATCTATATTAGTGGAATGTCAATAATGAATGATTTATCTTAATTATGCCATATAGCAATTGGCTACTGAATAAGATCGAAATAAAAGTGATAGTTGATAGGCATTTCAATGAACTTAATCCAATGTCTCGACGATAAACATCAAAATTGTCGTCATCATTGCATTCCATTGAGCAAACAAAATAATATTCTTTATTAGCTAGAAGTGAGTAAGAAGACGACATGGAATGTTGTCTAACAAGAATCAATAATTTCTTTATAAATACTAAACACTTCCCGGTGGCGATAAAGCAAGAATGGATAGAATTAATCATTCTGTAGGAGGAATATTTTCATATTGTTGTCCATTAAACGTAACAAATCCTCTTTCGCGTGTAAAAATACGATTCCTTTTTGTAATGGAATCTATAAATTTTCTCTCTTCCTACAAGAAATTTTATTCTACTTTTTATCGGAATTGAATGGTATGGAAAAATATGTAAATTGCTATATAAAAACGGATGGCTTGCACACAAAGTCTTTGTAGTATACTTTTACTCTCGGGTTCGAAAAGAGTTTAGAGAAATTTTTCTCTTATTTTATTTATTTATTTTTTTTTTCAACTTCTTTATTTTATTTGTCAATTGGAATTGTGAAATTTGCTGTTTTATAAAAAAAAAAAAAAGACAAAAGGAATAAAATATGAAAATGTCGCAAAATTATATCAAATTCATTACAGTAAGTGAAAGTTTTTATTGAAAACAATTGTGATTGGTGATAAATTTTATTGAAAAATGAGACAAAATTGTCTGTTGAATGTGAAAAATCATTAAAGTGGAAATAAAGTGTCGAGATTGTAATTTTTGTGATAAAATTTATATGCAAATTTTAAGGATGTAAAAAAATAAATTGCTGAATATTGAAGTGTAATGTTGATTTGATTATGTGAATGTCAGTGCTACCAAAAAATAAAATAAATTGATGAAAATAAAAAATATCAAATTACTTCCTGGTCAAGTGTTTAATATTGAATTAAATAATATGGTTTTAATTTGATTAAGACTTTTTGAAATTCATTAAAAAGTGAATAAAATGTCCAAAATTTCAATTGGTTTAATCCTAAAATTTAAATGTTTTTAGTTTAAGAAATTAAGTAATTTGATAAAATTCTAAGGATTTTTACAATTATTGTTCAAAGCAAAAATTAAGAGAATTGATAGTTTTCAGGATTTAAAGCTAATCTTTGAATTTATTTGAAATTTAGTTTTATTAATTTATGTTCTTAATAACATTTTTGAAAAAATTAAAAAATACATTTTCCACCCTTTTTCTAGATTTTTCTCATAACATGTCAAATATGCATCACATTCTCTCTCAGTGTAGACAAGAAATCAGAAATAGCAAGTGGAAAATACGTAGACAACAGCGGTAGATATAAAGATAACAGTGGAAAGTATGTGGACAACAGTGGAAAATATGTAGACAGTAGTAATAAAGGAAAATACGTTGACAACAGTGGTAAGACTAAATTAAATTTTTTATCCAATCGAACCTATCATGACTGGCTGGATTGAAAATTTATCTTTAAAAAATATTTTGAGTAAAAAATTTTTTGAAATTCAAAAATTCAGCAAAATCAAAATTAGAAATTTCTAATTTTTCATCTAATCAAATTCAATCAACAACTCCAGGAAAATATATTTCGGATCTTGAAAAATATGTTTACAAGCACGACAATAGGTGAGAATTAAACGATTTTTTCTTATATGATTTATTGGTGTGAGGTGTTCACGAGTATTCATTAAAACTTGACATCTTATTGATTACAAGACATTAATTTTTCATGAGAAATATGAGGAATTAATGATGAGATGCACGTGGAAGTTTCATAGAAAATGAGAATTTATGTGATATAGACAAGAATAAATTGAACTTTTATGGAATTTATTATTTACTGTGGCAGAACCGCTATAAAGATTTGCTAGTTAAAAGTTAAAATTTATTGTCTTCACTGTTGCATTTTCTAAGGATTTCTTTAACAAAGACATTTTCCTCCACAATACAAGTGAATAACCTTTCTCAGTAATTGAAATGCTTTTTAAACAAAATCTCCAAAAATGGTTCCAATCATCTTATTGCGACTTAATAAGAACACACATTTCTAAAGCTATTGATCTCATAATATTAAATTTATTTTTATTCTTATATCCACAGAGGAAAATATGTCCATGTCCACATTCCATATAACGGTAAGAATGACTTTAATTTCCTTTCAAAATCAAGATTACTAAATGTCTTTATTCATTTTTCCTTTTTAGGAGGTTATGGACCATTTAAAAACCCATACGAACACGATGGACGACCATATATGCATGACGACAAGTAAGAATTTAGCAAGTGAATCTTACTAGCGAATTTTTTCTCTTTACACCACACAACTTACAGAAATTTTCACTTTTTGACATGCAAAATTTTAATTTTGCAAAACTTGAAAATTTAGACAATTTTACACTTTTTCTTTCACTGATTTGCTTTCTTTCTGCTTTGGATCTAGGGGCATGTGTTATTGCATGTGCAGAAACAAACAATATTAGACAAATTTTTATCAATTTTTTCCGGTAGTTTTGAAGTAATTATTATCATAAATCAATCATAAAATTAATAAAAAATATTTTCAAAAATTTTTCAGAAAGTACAGCGACCCATTCCAAGTTGAAGTTTTCACCGATAAGACACCATCAGTCTATAGGGAATATGGACCACCATTATTTAATCATAAATTTCAGAGATAAAAATGTGCAATTTTTCACATCTCAAAAAAAAAAAAAAATCTGTGATTTCATGAAATCTCATTAATAGTTTTTCACGAAATTTTCCAAGACTGTTTGTTAACGCAAAATTAAAAATTAAATTAAATCCATTTTTATCCTCATGCATGTGAATGTAATTTAATAAAATAAAAAAATACAATTAAATAAAATTTCGCCTTAGGTTTAGGCAATATTGAGAGTATATTTTGTTGTTTTACTATATTTTATTTGACTTGGATCAGAGCTTTCTATCAGGTCCTTGAGAAAAGTTCACGTTTTTAGCTTTAAGTTGAAATTTTATTAAGCTTTAGACTTTTTGAAAGTTTTTCTTAGGATATGAAATATTGATGTGCTTATTCATTCACAGTTATTCAAACTTCAAAAAACAAGAATTTTTTAACTGAGCAACATCTTAAAGCTTGAGCTTCTTCTGTGATTTGTGGCACTAAATATAACTTACAGACATAACTGCATATTTAACAATATTTTTCACAGCATCATCTTGTGTGAATAAATTTCAATAGAATTTTTATAAATCGTCTTTTTATGGGAATTAAGCAAATGTTTCCTGATGAAATTAAACCATAAATATTACAAGTAATAATTTTAATTCGAATAATGTAGAATTTCCTCAAAGAAATAATAAATTTTAAGTTAAATTAGTCTCACTCAATTTATAATTTTTTGACAGTTGTTTGTTACCTTGGATGTATTTCTTTTGTACGAAAAAAAGAAATTTAGATCCTATGACAAAATATGCTCAGTTGCAATAATATAGATTGCTAGATATTATCATGCATGATTATCATGTTCTGGTAACTTCTGTTAACCTTAATCTAATTCTCATTATTTACACTAAATCACATGTCAATCTCAAGTATTATTCAAAAATCATCTTACAAAAGGATTTTTGCATTCAATGATTCTCATTATTGCTTTTTAAGAGCATTAAAGTCTATAATAACAAAGCAACAGTCTTAGCCTTTTTAGTAAAAGGCAATAAAGAATCCAAAATATAATAACAGTGGTGATTTTGCACATTAAAGCACAACAACTACCGTTGATGTTCATTTTGATGAATTGCAAGTCTTCATAAATAATTTCATTTAATGCAAATAGATTGACAGTGTATTGTTCCTGAACTCAGTGTTGCTAATTTGATTCAAGGAAAAATGGATTTTTAATAGAATTTGTTAGAATAAGAAGAATCTGACGATAAAGATCACATTAGTTGGTGGGAATTTTTAGTTTTTGAAGATTTGTAGCTAATGAAGGACAATTCAATCACAAATCAGTTAAACAACATCAAGCTGTGCAACTAAGTCAACAAAAAAAGAGATGAAACTGTTGCAAATTGACCAACATTCATTTCTAATGCGATCCAAAATAATAATAAATCCCCTAATTACAAATTTACTCCCAATAAACTCTTACCAAACAATTCACATAAGTGTATCCAGTTAATAATTTAAAAGACCAAAAAAGAAGTCAATTTGTGGCGAAAATCAGCCTACCTATATCATTGAACATAATTATACGTTAATCTAAAACATTCAAAATGAATCAGAAGGAAAAAGAGCAAAAGTAGAAGCGTTGATGAAATATTTTTTTTTTGTGTCGAAGAAATAAAAATTCACATTGGGGATTGCCCCTAAGTAACCTTCACATTTTCCATATAAAATTTTATGCTTTCGTTTCTAAATAATTCATGAATGCATGAATTGAAAGAATATTAAGAAGAAAATGAAATAATAATAATAACATTAAACAATCGTATGCTCAGGTAAATGTATTTTGAAGCTGAGTTTATGACTTTTATAGACTCAACAATTCTCCACATATGCGAGATGAATAAAATAAAATATAGAATTAAATTTCAATTGCAGGCTTATTAGATCTTTGTTTTGCAATTTATTAATTAATTTACGGATGATCAAGGCTTATTTCAACTTTATTAAGTTTAATGTTGATTGACTTAATTATTGATGGGTGGTTGTGAGAATTTATGAATAATCTGGAGATGTATTTTAGTCCATTTGAGTTTGCAGTTAATTTTTTGAACGTTATTATCTTCAACATTTTATAGAAACAAATCGACTTAAACCAGTCGTGACGAAATTTTCAATATTTGCATGTACGATGTTAAAAAAAATTGTGCCATCAAGTGGCATTCTAATCATGGTTTGTACATTTTTTTCATTCCTACTTAATGTCTTTTAATGCTTCGATACTTATGCATCACATTTTTAATTTTCTTTTTTTTTTTGTCTAAAAGTTCATTCAATAAAAATTAGATTTTTTTTTGTGCTTTACTAAGTTCTATAAATCACTTTCCATTTAACATGTTCCATTTCGAATATCTACAGTTTGACAGCTCATCTAATTTTAGCATGAGTTAAGATAAAAATCTATCACCTGACCATCACGTTTATTATAGCTTATTAAATATTCATATGTTCACACGTTTGCTTCTTACAAATTTGTCATGATGTGTAAAACTCATCGAATAATCGAGATTATGATTAACCTTTTATCGCTAATATTTCCAGTCCGGTTCTTCCCCATAAATAATAATTTCTTAATTTGCATCATTAAATTTTCTTATTTGAAAAAAAAAAATAAATAAATAAATAATAATTGAAAGATTCGACGAAGAAAAGATCACCAGCCTTCAAAGGTCAATTATGTGATGGCAAATTCATTTGAAATTTTTAATGTACGCTCGGTGCAGTAAGAAGAAAAATTTACCTGAGGGTTGTTCTATCTCGTTTTTAATATTTTATGCAGCTCGTGCTGCTCACGAAATGTTTTGGAATTAAGACATCTTTTAGAGTTCATGAATCATGATGGTGATTTTTTTTCTTCTGATTCTTTTATATTTTTGCAGAAATACTATGTACATATCATTGAACTTTAAGGCTCATCGACACCTAAGATTTTGGCATTTAAAGAATAGAAGAAGTTACGATAATGTTAATTTGTATAAGACATAAAAACATTGACTTTTTAGTGCATTGTAAATATTATTTACAACCAACAAATTCCGGTTGACATGCTGAGCCACAATGTGTATGTCTGCAATTCCACAAGACTGGATGGTATTTGAAGCATCAATGTCAAGAAATTGGCAAGTACCACAAGCATAGAAATCCAACTGCAACAGCGAATTCCAATTGCAAAAATAAATCTGTTGAACTTAGACATTTGAGATTCGCCTCAAACTCTCGTGTGCTCCTGTGGCGACGACGTCGATTCATTGTAAAATATCAAATGTGCACATCAACTCCAGTATTTAATTGCTCTGGCTTTACTATATTGGTTGACATTGAAATTAATTTACAGTTTAAAGTAATAATTGGCGATTTTTGGTGCACTTTTCCTGGAATGGATGATTTGTGAGTTGTGTTGATTGACAGTTTGTCTAACCTAGTTTTACTTTTTTTGGAATTATGATTGACGGATTAATAAGTGTTTCAGAGATTTTGGGGGTTAGAATGTTCTTAGAACATTGAGCTTTATTGTAGCTTTTTTAAAGGTTAAAAAAATTTTTAAATAATATTCTTTTAGGAATTGAAGTTTTGAAATGTCATATTCTAGATTCATTTGAAATTCTATCTGCCCACTCGACACCTTACTAATGGAACAAATTGTTCTTTTCCTCTCAATCCCCTCAATTTGTTGTTCAAAGAGAAAATATGTGTCTGTCTGCCACTGAATGTCGTAATTAGATACATGTGTGGTAAAAGCAAATAACTAAGCTTATGTGTCAAGCCCTACCGGTGTCTACATTAGCTGTTTATTATTTATGGAAAAATTATTATCATATTTTAACTAAACACAGTACACACATGACATGAAATCTTAAACGCATTTGAATGCCATCAATACCACTTCGCCATTGAAATTGACACAATTATTTTCTCAGGTGACAAACAAAAGATGACTTAAGGAAAGAAGATTGTGCTAGAGAAAATTGCCAAATGCTGCAATCTTAAAAAAGTGATAAAATTATGCAATTTGCTAAAAAAAATAGTATATACTCATCGTCCATTTACCTACTTTATACTCCGCTTACAAAGAGGCTACAAAATGCAATAACCACAATAATTTTTTGCAAGGCTGACTGGCTTTGGAATTAGCTTACGCTTTGTCGGTAGCTAAAAATGATCTCTAGAATTTAAATGCCAGAAGATTTGCATCAATTGATGGATATAAGTAATTGAATTATATTCTGCAGTTTGATTAATGCTGATGATTAATTGAATTTAATTTTCTAAGTGCGTATGCATCTTTTCAGAGGACTTAATATTGAGATTTTGTGTCAATGCTAATATTGACTTGTATGGCTACTTAATACTTGGTTATTAAGATGAGCAAAAACCTTTTCAACGAATCAACAGTTGTTTTTCTACTTGTTGCCCAAAGTTGATACAATACATGAATCTAGCTAAAACTGATGACTTAACTAACTTCTTAAGAAAAAATTTCAATAAATCTTTGTGTCAACTGTGAAATTTTCCACAATTTAATCATACTTAACTTCTGATGAAGACATTGAACTGTGCAACTTGAAGCACCTAAATCAAAAATTTCCCAGAATTCACAGACATTTCAGATATGACCATCAAAGTGACAAAGCCTAAGCAATATTTCTTCTTATTACTTATTTTTGTCTTTTAATTTTTCTTTCTTTCATTTGCTTTCCCGCTTTTGGTGTATTAAATTAATTTAATGTGTTCTTCATAGAGAGTTGAATCAATTTTGGAATCGCAAAGAAGTAAGTAGAGGGAATAAGAAATAAGAGGAAATGTAAAGTAAAAATCTAACCCATACGTGATGCAGTTCAGCAAATACCACATGCTATTAAAAAAAGTATAGTTTATGTACTTTGGTGACCGGGACCAATAGCCGTAAATACCTAGTTTTTATTTATAATGATGATGTGCATATGTAATAGACAAGGATGGGAGAAAAATACTAGATGCTGAAAATGTTAATTTTAGATCATTAGAAAAATATTAGATACACATCGCGCATTTTTAAGGAAGTTAAAATAGATATGAAGACTTATCATTTACCTTAACGAAGAAAACTATGACAAAAATATTTTAAAATTTATTTGCATCTTATTGAATCCCTTTTCGATTATTTAGAATATATTTTTAATCTTAATTTCAGATTTTTGGTATTAAATTAAAAGGATTATGAATACATGCACGGTTTGATGCCAAGCATGTTATGATACATCAACGCAAAAATCCTACACACAAATCTCCACAATTCCCTCTTAAATCTCTTTAAAACAAGACAAAATGCCCCCAACACCACAATTTTCGCACTAAAGCATGAAGCCAATTATGACATACATCAGACGGATTCTCTCATGTTCATCATCATAGATTTGTATGTAATGTAAATTTTCGTTCGAGAGATAGATACAAATTTCAAATACCACTGCATTATTTTTTTCGTTAGTTAGTCAGATCTGAATTCAAAAGTGTCAGAAAAGTGCCTTTTTCAAGTAAGTTTGTATGTGAGTAAACAACATCCACAAACAATTCAAATGTGATTGTTTATATTCCAACATTCTTCATGTAAAAATGCAATTAAACACTAATATTTGAATGAAATGTCGATAAGTGTAATTTTTATGCACGGATATAATATAAATAGCGGTATACTTGGCAAACTCATCTCATACTTATCGATCACCTTTAGTCGATTATAACTCCTTCAAATTTTTTTTTCGAGTATTAGAAAAATTATTTTTCAAGTGAAAATGAAACTTGTAAGTGAATTAATTTTTTTTAGAAAAATAAATAAATAAACTTAAGTTCTGAAAACAGTATACAGCTAAGGATAACTTTAAATTTGTGACTTGAACTTTTAGATCAAAGTTGTGATACCATTATACAGTGGAAAAAGAGAACTATTGTGTTGAATTCAAAAACATATTTAATACTGTTTTTAAAGTTGCCAAAATTAGCAACTAGTGATATTGACTTTAAATATAGTGTGACAAATAAATTTTAAGTGAAAAAATAAACATTTATTAAATGTTTTAATTTGAGAAAAAATAGTTTTAAATTTAGAACAAAAATTTTATCTTGTTGAAAAATTTGTGATTTCAAGTGCAAAAAAGGAATATAGTCTAAGAACCTAAATTTAAAAATTTAAAATATGTTTGAATGAAGAATACAGTCTGACACCTAATAAAATTTATTAAGCATAGCAAATCAACAAATAAACCTAATAAGCATCATATCCCACACATCATAAAGATTCTATAACCTTCTCACACCTCATTTCTTTTATCTCACTCAACAGATCATTGTTGCCGTTTTGATTGCATTCGCCAGTGCAGCTCCACAATTAAACAATCAAGAAATTCCAATCATCAGCCAGAACTCAAATCAAGAAGCTGATGGCAGCTACGTTTACAAGTAATAATAAACAACTGAACATTAAATTTATTGTTATTTAATTGACATTTAAAAGCAACATGAAATGGATTGGAAGTTAAGGCATGAAAAATATGTTTTTTGTGTTCGATTAAGGAAGTTGAGGGGAAAAAAATGATCAAGATGAGATTTATAATTAGATACAGTAAAACGCCCATAATTTATTTAACAATTTATTAAATGTCAGTCAAAACCTTTAAAAATGATTGGAAGATTTATATATAATTTGATGAAAGCAGATCGACATGGATTAGATTTCAAACTTTTATGCTATTGAAAAATTAACAGGAAGTGACTTTAATGATTCATAATTTGTCGGACTACCTCTAGATATTTCGCATCCTAAAGTATATTTTTTAGATCCAATTCCAAGTATTTTTAAGACACTGTTCTAGTTCCATAAATTTATTCTTATACAATATAGTCAATTACCCTCAAACCTTCAAACGATGCGCTCAAAAATCTATTTTTTAAAATAATTTTCCATTTCAAAGATCAAACAAAACGATCAGATAGTTCCATTGACAATTATCCAAATGATTTATGACGAAGCGCTTCCCAACGCCAATTATCTTTTATTAAAATATCATCATGCTGCAAATAAGTGCTAATGATATGCAATTATTCATTTATTCAATATAATTCATATCTTACGACACGTGAGATGCTAATTGTAATTTAATTTCCATTTTTTCACAATGTCTTATAGCTATGAAACAGGCAATGGAATCAAAGCTGAAGAAGAAGGTACATTGAAAAGAGCTGCTGGACCAGATGCCCAAGATGTCATTGTTGCCCGTGGTAGCTACTCATACACATCACCCGAAGGCGAACTTATCTCAGTCCAATATACTGCTGATGATGAAGGTGGTTTCCAAGCACAAGGAGCTCACATCCCAACCCCACCACCAAGTAATATTTTTTAATTAAATTAAATTTGTAATTTTTTATTGATTTTTTTAACTGTTTTCTAATCATCAATTTGCTACTCTTAATATGCTAATTCAGTTCCAGGTAAGTTCATTAATTGATTATCTTTGTGTACTTAAAACTAATTGTTAATTTATTTCTGTCACTTCAAACAGCCGCCATCCAAAAAGGTAAGTCTCTGTGATATCTAAATCACCGAACAGTAATCATAACATGACATTTAATTAATCATGTTCATGGCTGTTTGTTCTTTATCTAGATTAAGCTCAGATTCTCGTGACTTGAGCTAACTAATTTCATTGCTCAGCTTGAATTAATCTAGAATCATAGTTTTGTCAGCCATTCAAACTACAATCCACTTACAAAATTTTCTTATTTTTTCTTAATCTAGCTCTTGACTACATCTTGAGCATCCCAGCCAGCCAACGTCAAGGAGGAAACTAAGGAGGTGATAAAGTACAATAATTCCCATCCATCTATCTCATCCATCATTTTCCATCTCCCTCTTCTTCCTTTACTGCAAAAGAACCAACCATTCCTATGCAAAGTGATACATAATTCTTCATAATATCAGCGAATCTTTTATTTTGTATGAAACAGCAGCGATACCAAATTGAAATTTTGTATATATAGGCTCGAAAATGTATTTTTTCTACGAGCTCATTGTTGGATGAATATTTTTTTTTGTAAAATAAAGAATTGAGTCGCAAAAAATGTAATTAAATGAAACTTTTTGATTGAATGACTATGCGTTGATTTCACTTTTCAGATAGTTATGTGACTGTGCATTCACTCCATTGAACAGAGGATGAAAAATGGCAAAAGTGCAAAAGTTCCCACAATTCTTCTTCTATGCGTAAATATTTCACGATTTGAGTCAATGTCGAAGAATTACTTCGTGGATGGTAAATGTTATGACATATTTCATGTCTTGTCATGGACTATAAATCATTTTGGAAGGTCTGACGGGAGAGGCTAACAAACTCCTGGCGTGATCATTGCTACTTCTTTGTGAAATATGCGTATTTGCAATTCAGAGTTAAAGCTAGACTTAAATGATAAAGTTGCTCGACTGACTCAGCACATTCAATAAGCAGCAATAGAATAAAATTTTCATTAATCTAGAAAATAAATTCAGGAATTTCAAATCGAAGATTTTAATTTACGCAAATCCGACTGTGAAGATGTACAACTTATTTATCTACAATGACACTTAACACAGAAAATGTTTGCTTTTAATTTGCATTTGCAAATCAAATAACTTTTAATTTACAGACATTATTATTTATCGAGTTAGGTATTAATGAATATAAAAGTTATAAAAATTAAATATTTTTTTGTAGGTAAATGAGGAAAAGTTTTGCAACTTTTAAAATATCAATAAATTAATGGGAATTATTTATTTATTTTTATTGACATTAAGTGGCATCAGATGCACTACAGGGGATTAAAATGCTTTGTACTTGACCTCTTGAAATCGTTTTTGAAGCTTTTGTGAAAAGCTTTATGAATCAAAGCTTTTTTTCAAAGCACAAACAATATATATTTTAAGTTAAAGCTTATGTTATTGTCTTAAGGATAAATAAAATGTTCAAAGATAAAACAATGTTTGTAGTGCAAAAAAACTGATTTTAAAACCTAAACTTTGAAGCTAGAAATTGAGCTTTTAAATTAAAAAGCTTTGTATTTTTAAATAATTCAATATTGCAATCCTTTTATGGACTAAAATTTATTTTCATCTCATTGAATAAACTTTCAATATTCCATAAATTACACACCGTAAAATATTAGTCGTACAAAGACAATTTAAAAATAATTTAATGGACAAAATTGAAAGTAATTTTACTACCTAATAAAAATACAATTTTCAATTTCAAATCTCATCATGAAAATTAAAAGCTCAAGTTACAAAATGCGCACGAGATTATTCAATGACATCAAATTTAATGTCATCTTTGAAGTGCTTTGCCGCTGATTCGGTCACTGTCAGGTTATTTTCTATCACAAAAAGACACGATCAATCATCACTTAGTAAATTTTTAAACCAGCATCACTAATGTCAAGTTCAATTAAAAAGAAATCAAAAGTTCACAAAAAGATCAAAACAAGAAAATTTTACAAAATTCATTTCAATGAACTTTTTGATTAACTTGATCAATTTGCCAGCAGTTATAGTCGACATCATGCTGCAAACCGGCATTGTCGCTTTATATGGGATGTTAACTATAGTAATAATTTCAGCAGATGAAGATATTTGTTGAAAGCTTTGTAAATAAAAGTTAGCAAATCCGAAGACTAGAAAATATCAAATTAAAATAGTCAAATAAATTAAAGAATTAATGTTTCTGTTTCTGTTTCTGTTGACATTTGGAATTGTTCATAATTTGATTTTAATTGTTTTTGTGAATTTTATTTTGTATGAAAATTTTTATTAGATTGAAAGAAGTCTACGTCGTGGGTTAATTGCTAAGGTTATGTATTGAGAAATGAAATGTCTCGAAGACTTGGTGGCTGGTAGATTTGAATTTTGTGGTAGGTCAAAATGGCACATGCTGTATGCCTTAATGAATTATTTTGTATGAAAAATTTGAGTAGATTCATTGACCGGTGGAATAAATTTTATTAAGGTTAGGCTGATAAAGGTGAAAATTGTTCATGTCACAATGGCCTTATGTAAGAACTCAGTTCTGTTGCAAAATTATCTGCTTTCTACCTGCTAAGAAAGCTCGTTGACCTAATCACTCATATTTTTTTTCAGGTATTAATTCACATTCAATTTATTTCGATTAATTCACTTAAACTTTTTAGCGCATTTTTGAAAACTTGTTTTCAAAAAGGAAGCTCAATCATGCACTTTGATCGGTCGTTCGGTCGTTCGGTCGTTCGGTCGTTCGGTCGTTCGGTCGTTCGGTCGTTCGGGTCCCAATTATCTCTTGATCTAGACTTCGTAGCAAGCTCGGAATTGTTTTAATAGCTTCATTGAATGTTTTTATTCCCGCCGTTTATATTGAAAAATCAAAAAACACTCATTAAATAGCTTAATTCATCGATTTTATATTTCAAAAAAATATGTAAACAATGCAGGGCAAAGCTATGCTGATGAGAAATTTGAATTTTTTCTAACCGTTAAAAAATTTGAAATTTTTTTGACCGTTATTTCGGATTAAATTTTTTTCTTTTATACGCCTTAATTAATTAACATTTAATTTTTTCATACAAAACAAATGTGTTTAGAAATTTGAAAAATAATGGATGTGTTCAGAAATTTGAATTTTTTGCTAACGGAAAATTTTGAATTTCAAAAAACCGTTAAATCGTAAAGCTATTTTTTGCATTGAACATTATAAAAATCAATTTTAAAGGAATTTTGATTTTTAGTTTTAAACTTATTATTGAAATGAATTATGACTAAAGAAACAGCAATAGAGTTTTAAAACTCGACATTCTTTTCTATTTAATCAATTGCTAATCGCTGCGTCAAAAATGCGCTGAAGTCCCTCGATATAAAACACGAGGACTTTTGTAATTTTTTTGAACTCAAGCGACAGTCAAAAGAACCATTAAATTTAATAACATTTAATGACTACCCAAAAATAAAATTTCAATCATTCAATGCTTTAGTTTTTGCTCCCATGACAGCACATTTAACTTTGTAGCTCTAAGCTAAAATTTCCATTGAGTACATTTTAATAATAAGAAAAGTCTCGATTGCTCTAGCCTAGTCAAAAGTTCAATGTGTTTTTGACAATAACAATGAGTCTTTTTTTATCCTCTATTACACAGTATGCAACCGTTTAGTGTCTTGATGAAAGTGTGCAAAATGTATGAAACGGCTTTTGATTGGAGAGAAGATAATTTGAAAGAAGTTTTTACATCGAAAATGTTCTTGACAGATTCCAATTCTTAACATGTTAATTAATTTGAATATATTCTTGTTATCTTTTCAAAAATTGTCTCTGCTTCTCACTTCTTAACATGATTAATTGCAACTTCATAATCTTGTTTACAACAAGACTTTATCCAGACCAAAAAAACCACTAGTTTTAACTCAATAAATTTGTCCCTGACATGTTGTGTCGATCAGATGACATAGCTCTGATTAAAGTCAAGAATAAGGTACATAAATCGTATAAATTTCATACAAGTCACAGATTCAACAAGATGAATAACCCTGAGCCATAGAAGAAAAAAAAAAGAGTGAGTGAGTAAAAATAACAGCAATAATGAAGAATTATGCAAGTCATATTTCAAGAAGAAAGTAAAAATGAGTACAGCATGCAGAATTGTTTCTATTAACACATCGTTTA
Organism: Chironomus striatipennis; assembly: GCA_026123125.1. NCBI lineage: Eukaryota > Metazoa > Arthropoda > Insecta > Diptera > Chironomidae > Chironomus > Chironomus striatipennis. The sequence goes on from CM047392.1 coordinate 1,583,791, forward strand.
TTACCTTTTTGCTTCACATTCACAAAGGGCTCATGAATATGAGCCGATGCATTTATGAATGGATGTGTCGAAATAATGACCAGAGACTATTATGCTACCACTTAAATGCATTTTTTAAAAATATAGTCTAATTTGATTCAATTTGAATTTATTTTTATGAATTAGTTAATATTAGGGGTTAGTCTTGAATCAATTTTATTTCGATTCCTTAAATTTATTTTCAACATGTACTGACAAAAATTACAGAAAAATTGACATTGATCTCACATCTTGCACATGATAATAAACTCTACACCGAAACTCAACACTTGGAGTCTCCAGTTCCAACATAAAACGATACATTCAAAACATGAAAACGTGAAATTACTACAAAAAGAAAAATGGTCCATAATTCACAATAGACACGCCGACATGAAAAAAACATTTCTTACATTGTCTATTTGTCGACATTATGACATTATTATATATATGAATCATATTTATGTGTGTAAAGAGTCTTAGCCGAAAAATTGAGTATCACTTTTGAACATCAAAATATTACAAAATAGTGCAAGACTCTCTCGTCTCGTTGTTTGTACGTTTAGCCATGTTTCTATGCTCTGTATGTACATTATACAAAAGTTTACTGGATTTAGTGAAAAATGAGGTTTTTGGGGTTGCTTTTTGGTTTACTATATGTTATCGTCAGGATTAGTCTCGAAATTAAATTTTTAAATAAATATTAGATAATATTGATTAGTAGACTAGTTTTTGCCTTTAAATTTGACCCAATAAATTTCCTGACTTACAACTTTATTGTTGCTTTCTGTCTATTTTGCTCACGATCGATCAATATTCATTACTTTCAGCTAAGTGCGCTCAAGTCAACGACCAGCAAATGAACTTTTTCTAATTTTCTTCTTCTCTATTTCTATTTTTTTTTTCAAAAGATTGATGCCAAAAAAGAGTGGGGCTATGTAGTGGTACAATCGCATGCAATTTTCTTTCGATATTCTAAAGTTACATTACAACAAATATTTTTTTTTGTTTTATTTAACATTAGACATATTTTTTTGCTCTCTATATAAAGCACGTCTTGTATGATTTAGGTGCAGTTTACTTTGGAAGTGCACAAAGGTTGCCATTTCATTTTTCGCTCCTCATTATAATAAATATTTTTATTATTTTATTTTTCAACTTCTTTCGTAACTTTTTTTTCTTCTTGAACTCTCTCTACTTCAATAATAAGCCATAAGTAATGAGATTCATAGTGTTATGTGGATTCTTTGTTGCTGTCATGGCTCAACGCCATAATCAACAGCAACATCATCAGCAACAACCTCAACAATATAATAATAATAATAACAATATCAATGAGAATGATAATAAATATAAGCATATTCCAATTGTGGCACAACAACAAAATTTGGAATATGATGGACGATTTAATTATGCATTTGAGACTGGTGATGGTACAAAAGTTGAACAAAGTGGAGCTTTGAAATCAAGCTCATTTGATCCAAAGAATGCTGGTGAAGCTGTTGAGGGATCATACTCATATGTTGTAAGTATTTTTTGAGTTTTGTTACTATATATCATCAATTCTAATCCATAATTATTTTTTTAGGGTGATGATGGTCAAACTTACTCAATTTCATACAGAGCTGATGAAAATGGATATCAGCCCTATGGTGCCAATTTACCAACCCCACCACCAATCCCACGTAAGTATTCATTAAGCTTCTAGAAGAGAAGAATTTCTTTTGTCGTGTTCGTAGAAAATAGAGCTTATGGGATACTAAAATGCTTCTTAAATCAGCTAGGAGTTTTAGAATTATTTTAATGAATATTAATCAATTTTTATGAGCTATAAATATTGTAATTGCTTTAACTCGTTTTAAATTTAACTGTCCCTATATACCTTAAAATGAAGTCAGACTTATGCATAAAACTTTCATACTCTACAAATTATGCAATTACCTTCGTATTGAAGATGTTAGATAGAGTGAAATATCAACTAGAAACTCAATATTACTTTTTTATTTCTTCTTGAAGATTCACAAACATTATTTGAATGGTAAATAATTGCAAAATTGTGAACGAAATTTACTAATCGATGAGTTTTTTGCATACATGTTTTTGTGATTAAGTCACTTGTTTTGATGCATTTTGTATTAAACTGTTGTTAATACATTGTAAATGCACTTGTACCTTCTAGAAAATGAGAATCTGTAGAAGATTAAGTATAGACGTTCTCTTTTGAACTAGATAACAAAGAAATTCAAGAAAATCCATAACTAGCTCATCATCGATGACTCACTCTATTATTTCATGCATTATTACCCATAAATCAGTCAGTTAATTGAACCTTGCCAGTTTTTCGATACGCAAAATCAATAAATTTTTAAATTGCTTTAACATTTTATCCACTGGTGACACTCTTCAGCAAATAACCGCTTAAATTACATCAATAACCTGTCCACATTACAGACGTTTAAAAGACAACTTCATCCCATAAAGTTAAAGCTCTTATAAATATCGATCGTAAATTTCAGTAGAAAAAAGAAAAAGAAACATTTTACATTTCCTGCAAGAAGAACCTTCTCACAAAGAGAAACAAGAAAGACGTCTTGTGAAAGTGCAAGTGACCTAAAACTAGTTTTTTGCTCTCTTCATTTCCAGCTGAAATCGCCAAGGCTGTTGAATATCTTAAGTCTCTTCCTCCTCATAAGGACAACCAATAAGAGGATTTGAAGCTGTTGTTTTTTTACTACATACTTCATACTACATACTCATCAAGTTACTATCATCCACATTACAAGATTCTTAATTAAGAATTTTTAGTGATAAAAAATTTTTAATTGTTTTGACAGTCATGAAATAAAATTGGATTTTCTATAACTTCTTTTTTCTATAAAAAAATTTTTATGGTTCTTTTAATATCCCTTGATTAAAACACTAAGTAATTCAGGCCATCAAACTTGAATATAATTTTAATTATCATCGCAAAATGAATTTTTTAATTTAACCAGGAGATGAATTTATTGAATTGTGCACTTACTTAACCAAATATGTGCGTTAAAAGGCCTCTGCATTATCTCACTTTATAACTTTTTTTATTGAAGCACGACGAGACATTGAATTTACTATAACTTTTTCTTTTTCCTTCTGACCTGTTGATGCATTTTCTGCATTTTGTTCTCACAATGGAATTGCTTTTTGTAGGGATTTCTCACATTTTAGAGGTTCTTAATAATCGAGAATTCATATTTTAATAAATTTTGCAACAAATTTTTATTTTAATTTTCGCATCTTGTGCAAAAAAATGCAAAATATGATCCAAATATCATGAAACTCATAAACAAAATATTTCACAAAATTAACTTGATATTTTTAGACCAAATTAATTATAATTCAGTGAAACACATACAGTAGCTTCCAAGGACTTAAATGATATCAAAAAATTATCATACGCTTTACATATCAAAATTGAAATCTGGAACCTCAAATTTAGATTATCATATGAATGAATATAACGAGATTGAAATTCTGCAACTTTTTATTGTAATCGTCGTGTATTTCGCATGTATGTAGAAGGGCAATGCAACAACAAATGTATCATGAATATACCACGAAAAAAAAGATGCTAACTACTTGAGTAAATAAGCAGTGCAATATAAAAGTGTTAAGGTATCGACTAGTCATATCAGTTCAACTTCAATCTTCAACCAAAACAGTTCATACTCAGTAAAAGTATTTTTTAAAAAAACCTTAAAGAAATCAAAATGAAATTCTTCATTGTTCTCGCTCTCGCAACCGTTGCATTGGCTCGTCCACAACAAGCAGATCCAAGCACAACAGCAGCATCAATTCTTGAATACACAGCCGATGATGATGGAGTAGGAAACTTCAATTTTGCATTCAAAACTAGTGATGGAATTAATGAACAAGCTGCAGGATCACTTAAGGATATTAGTGTACCAAAATACAGTGAAGATGGACAAGTTGTTGGAACTGAACAAGCTAAAGGATTAGTACAAAAGGGAACATACTCATACACAGCTCCTGATGGACAAAACATCCAAGTCAACTGGATTGCTGACGAAGTAAAAAAAAAAATAAATTAAATTATTAAACAATTTTTGATTAATTTTCAATTTTTCACAATCTAGAATGGTTTCCAACCACAAGGTAAGATCGATATGAGTAAGATCTAATAAGAATCTTGCGATTTAGAATAGTTAAAAAAGAATGGAATATATGAGATTTGAAATTATAATTAAGAAAGTGCCAGATTTGAAGTTTAAAAGACTTAACCACTGTTTATAACAAAAAGAATCATATTTCCAAGAAAGCTAATTAAAACTTAATCTATTAGAACATTAGAATAGGCAAAACAACATCTCCCAATTTTCAATACTTGTGACTAAGTAAATATTTTTCAAGTTTTTGATTAGTCAATTATTCTGAGAAGTATGTGTGATATATTTTTTGTCAATAGATTTCATCACATTTATTTATCTGACACACTTATTCACTCAAAAAATCTGAATGAAATAACATCCAATAAAGCTTTTGGTGTGAATTTATGTTTTCACACCAATCAGCCGAGAAAAAACAAATTAAATTAACAGCTCTAGTTACTCATAAAGCCGATTATGTCTTTCGTTGATTTTAAATTTAAATTTTGAGACATAATGTCGTGATCATTTTGGAGGGATTAGCAACATTTGGGGGATTTTTAGTATTAAATACTCAGCTTAAGATTAATCTAGATTTACTTATTGAAATAAGAAATTGCAAAAAAATTAATTAAATTCTTTGATTTCTCATAAACAGGAGCCCATCTTCCAGTCCCACCAGCACCAGCAAGACGATAAGAAGGAATTCAATGAATTTAGAAAGTCAACCAATGCAAAAACCATAAAAGTCACAAAAAATATATTTTTTCTATAAAAAACAAAAATTTAATTGAGCAGTAGGTTTAAACCCCAAAAAATACAAAAATGCATCAAGTAGATCACAAAAAAATAATACCAAGCAACAATGTAACAAGTTTATCATCAATTTACATGCAATAAAAATGAAATGATGAAATCTCAAAGGTATAGATTTCAAGGTCGGATACAACTCATACAGTTAATTTTCACACATTATAAATTAAAACCTTTCGAATAAATACGGTTGGTGATCATGACGACGATGATAGAGTAAAAGAAAAGACAATCAAGGTTAAAGAAAATTAAACGACAATAAAAGAAGTCTTGCTTGTTGGCTGCTTCTTTTTCTTCTTTACCTGCCTCATCTATAATTGAATTTAATACAACAACAAGACACGACGACTTAAAGATGTCGCAAAAAGAGATCGCGAGAGAGATGGATAAAAAAAAACTTAAAACCGCTAAAAATTGCATAACTTTAACGTGATTACGTTGAGATTCCTCATAGTGTGTGGATTAACAGACAAGTTATAAATTTGACAGTTTTACTGAAGACTTTTTGGGTCATCTATCCATCCTTATATGTGCTTAATTAATTAGTGTAAATTTTTATCGCCTATAATTTTACGGTACCATCATCATCAACATCATCGATTCGGAATGTTTGAGATATTTTGGCTATGACATTACCATTCGAAATACAGTGAATTGATAAATTAACCTTTTTTACTTTGGTGCTTGCTGTACATAATTAATAAAGATTTTTTACTTATGTTGCTGTGAAAAAAATGAACTTTTTTTTGTGCTTCTGAACTTGAGATTTTTCTTTCAGAAAAAAAAATGTTGATCTTGGCATCATTGTGATGTGCTTACTATGCGTTACGCGTAAAAGTTTATTAGTAAACAATAAATATTTGCTTTTGTCAAGCTATTGTTTATTAATAACCTTTATTAATGATGCTTTGTTTGATATTTTATGAGTTTTTGTGAACCTTTTACAATTGGTAGCAATTAGTTTTGGATGAATAACTCGTCCATTTTTATGGTTTTAATGTAGATTGTCTCAATGAAACAGTTTTTACATCGAATTGATGACATTTACAGAAGTTAATTTTACATTTTTTGGCTCATGGTCCTTTGATTTTAGAGAGGAAACTTTAATGATGATTTTTCTGGTTTACAACGAGAGGTTTAGTAAAATCCAGAAAATCAATTTCAGTCGAATATTTAGAAGCAATTCATTTCGACATTTCTGAATACTTTTTGCAGCATCTGACAATATCACTTCTGCAATCTCATATTCATACCCACTTAAAGCCATATTTTTTCCATTTGAGGACCTGCTTAGTGATGATTTATCGAACACCACCTTTTAAAGATGTTTATCTCTTAAAATTGCATATTTAAATGTAATTTACTTTACTAGTACACATTATGACAGCATGATACCATATATGCACGAATCTGCATCCATTAATATCTGCAATTTATTCATATTGCAGCAATGTCTGAATGACTGCTTACAATCATTTCATTTAAATTTTATTTGCAATTAATTTCATCTTCGTGGCGTGATAAAGTAGCGATTTGGCAAATTGAATGCTGTGAAATAAATTTATTATCATGTTGCTAGCTCATGTATCGTTCAAGACAGTAAAATTGAGCATTTAAATCTAAAATCAATTTGTATGCTAATGTTGTGATTTAAGAGCTAAATTTCTTCCTTCCTTTTTTCACTTCGGTAATAATAATCATCATCAGTTATTGCATAATCGAGTCTACTTTTTCTTTTGTTTGGGTTTTTTTTCGGTTATGTCGTTGAACTTGATGAATTGAAAATTCACTCACAGCACATATAATTTTCTCATTTATGTCTCGAAGTCATCAAAATCTGCTGGATGTCATCGTAATGATCGGAAGTTTGATTTAATTTATTAAAAAACATATTAGATTACAATTTTATCTCTTTTGGGGTTCAGTGGTGTATTGATTCTATTACGTCACATTAGTTTACATATCACATCTCACAATCCACGTCTGTTTATTACTGCACTTAATATTTTCAGTTCCATAAAATTAATTTGCATAAGTTTTTTATATGAAAATAAATATTTAATATTTCTTTCCTTTTAGCCGCAAAAGACACATCTTTTTGGATATAAAAAGGAATGGTCATCATAACAAGCCTGCATAATGTCATGTAAATTACTATGACAAACATATCATAATCAAACAATTTCAATATTACGCAATAATGACTATCGAAAAAAAAATTAATCAATGAATAAACTAGACAATGTATTGTTGGTGCCGCAATGCTTTGAAATGAGTTCCATTATAATGATGCTCATGATTCAAGTAAATTTCTGTAGGTGGATACTTGTGGCAATTTTTTTTATTGGTCTGCAAAAAGCCGATTAGGTCTCAAATGGGCAATTTAAAAATGCAACTTTGTGTCTATTGTGTATGATGTCTTTGAGATACATTCATTTATGTCCATGAGTGAGGATGAACATGAAATCATTTATGATAATGTCCTTTTACTCTACATTATTGTCTTTTGTGAAATTCCAATCGATTTTAAGGTTATCTTAATAAATTGTCAATTTATTTCTTTTTCTATTGATTTAGTTCGAATATTAGACAATTGTTTTAAAGCTTCTCCTTGTTATTAAGTACGATTTTGCGTTTCGCAAACAAATTCTAAAAGCTTTTTTCTTATTAAAAAAAATCATTGAACATTGAGCCCATCTTTAATCCAATCCTCAAATAAAGTTCAAAAGAATGGCAAAAATTTGAGAAAAAAAAAGTTGCAGCATGTCTCATCCTACAACAAGAAAAGAGTCGAGGAAGGAGTCATGAGTTTATGATGTTCAAACATAGGATTGAGTCGTAAATAATAATTATGATAGTCTAGTAAATTTTTCATAAAAAGAATTAAGACATCAAATTGAAACATGAAATTTTGACAACAGCCATAACTTATGAACATCCCCAATCAAACATTAACATATTTACAGCTGACTTTATGAAAACTAGATTTGACTATTTATTGCTCATGTATTGCTAATTTTTATAACACCGGCATAGTTACACTCTTGTTCACAGTTTACAGTCAGTATGAGAGAGGAGGTTAGTAAATGTCTATGACAGAAAAATCTAATAATTTATTCAAACGATGACATTTAATATTGTTAAACATTATTTCAAAATTATGGGCTCCGCACTTTTTACTCTTTTGCCTACTTCTCTCAATACTTATACTTCTTTTCATCTCATGCAATTTCGCATAAAAGATCGCTCTTTAATAGCTTAATGTCGTCGGTAAGAAGGTAAAAAAATGTAGAATTGATTTTGTAATTTCTTTAAAAAATGCTAATAAATTTAATTTTTTTTTTGTTTAATCTAATTTCATCTCTTATTTGTGCTGTATGTGATGAGACGATGAAGAAATTATGTAAGCGACGTAGTTTTTATTTGATTTCTTATTTGAATAAATTTGTTTTACATTATGCGTCCATTAAGTCGGTATTTATTGTGGTTTTTAAGTTAGAAGGAATTGTTGTGAAATAGGAATGAGAAATGTAATTGAGGTATGGGATTTTTTATTAGACATAATGTACGCAACTTTAAGTTTACTCATGTTTGAATAAGTTGATACCTTGGAGGGTTTGAAAAGGTTTCTGAGAATTTAAAGACATTGATATTGTTGAATCAGAAATTATTGATGGAACACTAAATACTTTTAAGCTACAAAGTAATGAACTTTGAAAGTGTAAGTTTTGAAAAAATTATTGCAATTCATGATTTCCTTATTTTCCAGCATGGAATTTAAGATTTATGGAGTTCACTTAAATTCAATAATAATATCTCAACCTATTCAATTTTATGAAGCATTGAACTTTTTCCCAATAGCATTGATAATCTATAAATATTAATAGCTAGACATTCTTTGTAATTTTCCAGGTATTTTCTCTTTCTTAATTCCAACATTTTTAGCATTGAGCATCGATGCTCGACTGCTAGAAACAAAAATTATATCATCCACAACTAAGCTTTCTCGCGAGGAAGCAAAAAAAATTATTCTCTCACATTTTTCAACGTCTTCCTACCAACCATCCAACTACCAATCAAGCTCCAAAAACAATAACAATGATTACTATTTCGATCCAATTTGGTATTTTGAGTGAGTAATTTTTTTGTGTGAATAAACAGTGACTGTATGCAGCTCTCTCACTCTTACCTGCACAGACATAGGTGCGAGATGTCATTGTACGCGGGTTTTTTAAGAGAAAAAAAGCTTTTCATTTTCAAATGATGCACGTGGTGTGTTATGGAATGATAGGAGTATATTTGATGATGAACATGACAAAAAAAAAATCTTATATAAAGTCAAAATCAATCCTACAATTTCTGCAGTTTGAAATATACTTTCTTAGAAGACGGTTAAATAGTTTGAAGACGTCTTAGAGATAAAAACATTTTTTTTTCTGTCGTGTGAATATTGAATTATTTAGTGACGAAATGAAAGTTATTGTAAGTGATATTCATAAAAAAAAACAATATTTTGTAATCGTTGTTCACCTATGAAAAAAATATAAGAAAAAATACATCGCGTTTTAAAAATAACGAGAAATAAATAAAAATAAGAAGAAAATATAAAAATTGAAAAACAGAAAAAAAGATCATCAAGATTGCTATGCTGTATAAATGGACATTTAATTAAGTGAATATTGCAAGTTCGTTCCTGACAGTTTTGTGATTTTGACCCAATGATTAAACCATCATTATTGTAGTTTTCTTCAGATTGACCTGAATTCAGTTTTGTTTTTATTAAAGAGACGAGAAATGTGATGGTTGGAAGGATGGAAGAGATTATTAAAGAATTTTGACATGCAATTTCGAGAATATAGTTCAGTAGTCAACTTCATGATGAAATTTATGTCTGAGCTTGTCTAGACTATTAAATAATGACCATACTTTGAGTCATTAAAATCAGATTAAGCTTTCAAAAACGAATTTCAAGAATTTCTTAATTCTGATCCATCATTCTAGTCCCATCCAAAGATTAGAGTAAAACAGTTCTTACTAAGTAGGATCCTTTAAAATTTAGCTTAAAAGTGCATTAAAAATATCAAAATCTTATCACTAAGCAATCAATCTCCTAAATACTCAAAACTTTCATACAAACACAAAAATCAATTTATTTTGCGGTTTCAATAAATTTTTGCTTCAAAACCCCAACTTTTATTAATTATCACCTAACTTTCTAGATTGTTGTGCTAGCTTTTGCATTAGTAGTCAGTGCCAGACCACAAGACTACGACGATTACGATCAACCAGCTCAAAGAAATCAACAAAAGCAATACAATCAAAGGAAATCAGAAGATCGTGAAACATCAACGTTCATTCCAATTATCCAATATGATAAAGAGCAAGAAATTAATGGAAATTACAAGACTCAGTAAGTGATAATAATGCACAGATTACTTTCGAGTTTAACAAATGGAATTTAATGATTAATGACTATCATTAACTTATTTTTCATTTTCATCTTTAGCTATGAGACTGGCAATAATATTGTAGCTGAGGAAAGTGGCTTTTTTAAAGACATTAATGAAGACGGTGATGGTACTTTAGTACAAAAGGGAAGCTATTCATACGAAACTCCAGATGGACAGGTAAGATGAATTGTTGCATAATCATTGATCGTAAACATTTATATTACCATAAAAAGCAATAAAAAGTAATATTCATTTTAATTATTACTTTCAGATCATCAATGTAGAATATCAAGCTGATGAGAATGGCTTCAGAGTTCAGGGAGAACATTTACCAACACCACCACCAGTCTCACCAGAGATTCAAAAAGGTCTTGATCTCATTTATGCTGGTATCAGATTGCAAGAAGAGAGAAGACGAAATAATCCAAATTATGCAATTGATGAGGCAGAGAGAAAGAGACTTAACTATTTAGGATTATGGACTGGAAACTAAACTATTTCTATTACTTCCTATTTATCTAACTTTCCTTTGTATTATATCTTTCTTTATTTTCCACTCACCCATCAATCTTAGACTGTGATTTTTGTTGACCTCCTATCTCCCTCCTTGTTATTTTCCATGTCTTTTAAATCTCTTTTTTACCTATTTAAAAAAAAAAAAGAAAAAGAATAAAAATGAAAAATTTGTAAGATTTTAAAACGGTCGTTTTTAATTTAAATTACGTGGGAAGAAAAGTTGATTTTCCCCTAACAGCTGATGAACATTGATTTTTTCTCTTCTGTTTGTTATTGTTCCTTTTCTCCATGACTGACCAACCTGTTGCACATTTTATTATGTAACTGGAATGTTTTTGAACGTAATAATTGCTCACAATCACTTTATTCAATAAATTCTCAAAATTTGTGAAATTGTAACTGAAAATTTTTAAAAAAGTTTACTGAGATTTAAAATTTCATAAAATTCAAATTTTAAATGTCGGTTATCATGACATTCAGAAAAATAAAATCAAAATAATCAAGGTCAATAAGATATTAGAAAAATGCGCTAATGTCGCGGAACCAAACAGCGATCAATGACTTTATAACCAGTTTTTTGGCTACAACTGACGGAATTTTATATAACGAAGAAGTGCGTCTTTTTAATTAAAATGAAATTTTGGTGCTTAACTGTGTTCAAAAATGTTCTACTTGACTAAAGTTAAAAATTTTAATAAACTTAACAAACGTATAATATCAGATTATTTTTATAAGCAATCAAAATGCTGTTTTTCGAGTGATAGTAAGTGAATTAATGTTTTTCACATAATCCGGAACTTGATTATCATATTTTATTAATTACAGATGGACCTTTGAGTGTTTTAAAGAAAAAGTATGAAGCAAATGAGCTGAAACATGACGATCATCAGTTAAAAATTGCACAAGAACTTCAAAGGATTTATGAGCAAGTTCATACGTATCAACCACCCGATATTATTCCAACATCATCAAATGAGAATATCTTAACAAAGTGGTTGCCATTTATGAGCCAGCCAAAAAATCGTTTGGATCCTTCAAAAAGACTTCAAGGATTGTACATCTATGGATCTGTTGGTGGTGGAAAAACTATGTTGATGGACATGTTTTTTGATTGTTGTGAAAATGTAAGTTTCACTGTCATGTTATTGATTCTATTTTTAATGATTGTGATGCATGTAAACAAAATTTATTTTCCGTTATTTTTAGATAACACATAAGACACGTGCACATTTTAATTCATTCATGACCGATGTTCACAAGGAAATTCACCGCATTAAACAACAGCAATATCGTGAAACTGGTGCAAAGAGCAATGTTCTTAGACCTTTTGATCCAATCACACCTGTGGCTCAAATCATCAAAAGGAAGGCTTGGCTCATCTGTTTTGATGAATTTCAAGTTACAGATATTGCTGATGCTATGATCCTTAAACGTCTTTTTACAAAATTATTCGATTATGGTGAGTTGCTTCATTTCCAAAAATAATTTAAATATTTATGATAATTTTGATGGCATTTAGGTGTTGTTGTAATTGCTACAAGTAACCGACAACCTGATGATCTGTACAAAGGTGGTCTTCAACGAAGTAATTTCGTTCCATTCATTCCGATACTTAAAAATCATTGTCAAGTAGCTCAGCTAGATTCTGGAATTGATTATCGTACAACGAATAAAGGAGTCGGAGAGCATTATTTTGTGTGAGTTCTAATTTTTATTTATTATTTAAGTTACAGCATGCAAATTAATTAAGCAAACATCTTCCTCATAATATTTGCTAAAAGTTTCGCTTTTTCATTCCATTCACAAGCTATTGCTTAGTCTTAGAATTCCTTACTAACAAATTTAACTGTCATTTAGGATTTAAATTACTAACAATCATTTATTTTTTGAATTTTAACGAAAAGCGACGCTGCAAAATTCAAATTTGAAAAGTTCGGTATTTTGAAATTTTTAAAATCGTTAAATTTTTAAATTTTAATAAAATTATTCAAATCAATATTTTAGTGATGATGACTCCGAAGCAGACTGTAAAATTGATACAATCTTCAAAGTTCTATGCTCTCAAGAAAATGACATCATTCGACCTAAAACAATTACTCATTTTGGACGCAACATTACATTTGAGAAGACATGTGGACAAATTTTAGACACAACATTCGATGAGATTTGTTGTCGTGATTTTGGTGCTAGTGATTACGTTCAATTGGCACAGTACTTCCATACAATCATCATTCGATATGTACCGCAACTTAATTTTAAGAGGAAAAATCAAGCTCGAAGATTTATTACCCTTATTGATTCTCTTTATGACAATAGAGTGAGAGTAAGTTGGAAGTTGTAAATTATGGCATATGTGGATGATGTTAATGATGGTTTTTAATTTTCAGGTTGTTATCTCTGCCGAAGTACCTCTTAAGTACTTATTCTCTGATGAGAAGCCTTCCGATGTTTACTTACAAGATGAAAACAGAGCACTTATGGATGACTTAGCATTATCGTCAGATTCTGTAAGTTCCTTGTAAATTTTAATAAGTTACTATAATGTATGCATCCGGATGCATTGAAAAATTGGCAAAGAGTTTACATTTTCAATGCCAAATAATTATTTAGTTGTGAATGTGCAATATAAAGGTGTTCAATTTGTCATAAAACCGTAAAAAATTTAAATTTTGAATATTTAAAGTTTCGTTAAGTTTTTAAATTTCTAAAATCTATTAAATTTTAAATCTTAAAAAACCGTTAAAGCAATTTTTATGTAAACCTAATTTTGATCACATAATCTCTACGTAGCATTTTATTTTGTGTATAAAGCGTGTGTTACGAACAGATGTTGATCAATAAACAACAAAGTAATATCATAAATGGCAAATAAACACACGAAAATTGCCATAAATAGCTCAAAATATTATTTTGGTGGAACTTTCCATTTCCAATGACCTCAAAGACATTAATTTGATTTAATTAAATGACAATAATAATTTTTGTCTTCTTTTCTAGGCTGACTTATCTGCCAACGTCTTTACAGGCGAAGAAGAGCTCTTTGCATTTGATCGTACAAAATCAAGATTGAGGGAAATGCAAACAGCTGAATATTGGCAATTGTGGGAAAAATGGAAGTAATATCCATTCAATTCCTTTCGAATACTTATTTTTTCCTGTGTTCATATGAAATTATGAAAAAATACTTAAAAATGTTTATTTTTCCATTAAAAATGCAAGAATAATAAAATCTTCTTAAAGAATGAATTATTTTGCTTGGTGTTGGGTAAATATGCGTCTTATCAATGTTTGTTCACGTACGTGTTGTGGCCTTGACATTTTCTCTCTTTTCTCATTCTCTGCGCATTGTCAAACATGTGATTAACGAATTTTTTTGAAATGCGTACGTAAATTTTTGGGGTGTCACACATCGAGTGCTGACTGTAATGTTTATATAGTCTAAATTGTTGGAACCGGCAGTAAAATTCAAAGTTTCCTCGAATATCATCAAAATGCCAGAATTTAAAGTCAATGAACCAATTCAATTTGGTAAGGCACATCAAATTATCCACAAAGATAATTAAATCATGTAATTTTATTCATTTTTAGAGGAATCATGGCTCGAAAATGTTCACGTAAATTTACGAGGTCTTGAAGCATCAGTAAAATTGATTGTATCATCATGTCAAGTCACTTCCGATGCTAATAAAGTTGGATTTGCATTAAAGGCATTGACATTGACAGATTTAACGACTTTAGCTGGTGATGACTGTACATCCAATGTTGATAGATTGTGTATTCGTGCATGCTATCCATTTTATAAGCATTCCATTACCAACGATTCTAATGAGTTCTTGAAAAAACTTCATGTTGCTGCTGTTTGTGTCTATCCAACAAAGGTCAAGGATGCTTATAACACGTTGAAAAGATTGAATATGTTGGACAAAATTCAAATTGCTTCAGGTAAATATTCTATGAAAGATAAGAACTGGAAGTGATTTATTGTCACTTTGTGATAATCTTTATGACTTGAAACCTTGAAACATTTTTTGTGTCTGAATTGTACAATTAATTTTTAACTGTCGAAAAAAATTCAAAATTTTCGTTAAATTTTGAACAAAATCTTCGATAAAATTTTTATATTCAAATTAAAAATGGCTGTTAAATGAAAAAACCGTTAAAAATTTAAATTTTCAAATTCCGTTATAAATCAAAATTCAAATTGATCAATCAAATCAATTTAATTCACTTCCAACATGATTTCCTACAATATATCTATATGAGGTCATATGAACAGAGTCCGCCCCAAAATCGCCCCAAACAAAACTAACACTATCAAAATTTTCCATTGTTTCCGGTATAGAAAGTTTTGATGGTGTTAGTAAATTTTTCAAAATTTAACGGTCATTTTCTTATATGACACTCACATCATACAACTTGATTGCATGAATGAAAGTAATTAATTCAAGTCAATAAAATCCACAAATTAATTCATTTCAACGCTCATTAACTAAAGACTAGGTAGCTAATAAATTTTATGACATTTTACAGTTGCAACAGGCTTTCCAACGGGTCTTTATCCCTTGCAGTCTCGTCTCGATGAGATAACTTATGCAATTGACAACGGTGCAACAGAAATTGACATAGTCATCGACCGTAGTCTTGTATTAACACATCAATGGAAGAAACTTTATGAGGAAGTTGTTGAAATGCGTAAAGCTTGCGGAAATCGTGCACATTTGAAAGCAATATTAGGAATTGGAGAATGTGGAACGATGGATAATGTTTATAAAGCATCAATGATATGTATGATGGGCGGTGCTGATTTCATAAAAACAAGTACAGGAAAGGAAAGTGTTAATGCTAATTTAAATGTCGGATTGTGCATGATTCGTGCTATACAAGAATTTAATCGTCAAACTGGAAAGAAAATTGGATTAAAACCAGCTGGAGGTGTTCGTACTGTTGACGATTCAATTCAATGGTTGATTATGGTGAAGGAGACATTAGGCATGGAATATTTGGATCCACATTTATTCCGTTTTGGAGCATCTGGCTTACTTGATGATATTGAAAAATTTGTATTAAGTAAATGTTGAAAAAAGATTTGATTTTATTTTATTTAACAAAAATAAATGTTTTACATTCCGAACTTGGTGTACGGAAGCTTTGGAAAGTCTTAAAGCTACTAAAAATATCACAAACAAGTTTTGTATTATTAAAAAAAAAAGTTGGAGAAATAAAATCTATGAATGAACTCTAAAGCCATCTTTTGCTGTAGATGAATAATTTACAATTTTGTATTTTCCTGTTCTGTCAAAATATCCATAACGTCCATGTACATCTCCATTCTCATCTCTCTCTTCTACCCGAAATTGGCGATTTAATCTGTGTTAATTGGGTTTTTTTAGATTAAAAGACGTGCAAATTTGAGGTTATATTGGGTTTGGAGGCTGGAAGTGATTGTGTATTGCTATTTTATTAGTAGAATGTCAGTCAGAGTATGAAGAAGGCCAATGGAACCAAATTTCAGTTTCCAATTTGCCTTTTTGATGTTTTTGTCATTTTCTAGGTTATTTTATTTTTTGAAGTTATTTTAAGGTTAAATTGGATTCCAGACTAAAAAAATATGTCTAAATCATATACATAATCACTTCCACTCCCCCGACCCACACTTCATAAGAAAATCCTGTTAATTGTTACCCAGCATTCGATCCATAATCAAATCCAAATTTATAGCTGTTAGGTCCTTTATGTCCTTTAATTGTTAGGTCAATTAATTATTTTGTTAGTCAAATGTCAAAAATTTTGGGTTAACGTCGACTTCCAATTAATTGATCTTTGGTAATTATGATCATTGGAAGTCTATGTTTGTTAATAGAAAATGTCAATGACTGCATAATTTGCTAAGTTCTTCCGGATGTATTTTGTTCTTAAATTATGTCTTGCACGCGACTAGCTTTTGGGTGTGAACATCTGGTTGCTAGTTTAAATTTCTTGAGAATCTAGCTATGAATATTATTATTAGACATGACCGGTTCCTTGAATGTGATTTTTTCTATTTCATATCCAATTTCATTCAAAGAATTGATTTTTGATAATCTATGAGATAAAGATGCAGTTTTGAGTTGCTTATTATTGCTAATAAGTCATTAAAAATGTCATAAAGACAACCACGTCCTCAAAACTTACATAATTCAAGCTAAAATACCTCAGAGCTAATATTCTAGTTTTTGACATATGAACTTAATTTTCAGAGCTCAAAACTGCATTTTCTAACTACATTTAAGTACCAAACCATATAAAATTACATCACTCAGAAAAATCCACAATTACGCTAATCATTGACCTTATAAAAAAATTTTTTTGGAACAGAACTTGTTAGTATTGTACTTAAAATATTAGTCATGTTAATTACCGTGCATCTGAAAATCGAGACGAGATGTTGGTTCACTCTGTTCAACATAGTCAGTCGATTCTGTTAGTAAATCATGCTCGTTATGTTCACTGTTGTTATTTTTAGTTAATTCAGGCTGATTGCGCTTAATTTGATGCTTTAGCTTAATTGTATCCTTACGAGCTTTCAATTTCTTATCAGTGACAACTTCCTCGACATATTTCTTTTGTTTTCTTGGTTTATGTAGCATGGCATAATAATTTGGTTCTTCTTGAGAAATGGCTGGTGGAGCTAAATCTACATATTCATGTGATTCCTCTGAGGAAGGTCTATATAAGACGTATGAGTTTCTTTCTTGATTTTGTGTATTTTGGTCGTCGCTTTTTCTCTTTGGTTGGTTTTGTTGTTGATTCTGTGACAATTGTTGATTGTTGTATTGGTTGGCTGTGCGTTCCTCCCCCGTATCCGATGACAAAAATTGGCCTGGATATAAAAAAGGATTAACTTGCTGTTGAACTGGAGATGGTTGTTGGGGTTTTTGTTGATTAAGTTGTGACTGATAAATTCCAAGTAGCTGTGCTAAAGTTTGAGGTGACTGAAGCTGTTCTTGTTGTTGTTTTAATAATTGAATTTGAAGTAATGCAGGAGGTTGATAATATTGTGATAGACTAGATGCAAGTGGTGCATTTAATTCTGTTCTTAAATCACTTTCAATGACTGCTTGATGTGCTGCTGTCTGAGTCAACGAATTGGCACAAAAGGCCATAAAAATTACGAACTGTGTGATAATGGAAATAGAAATGAAAATGATGTGGTTAATGTCGAAATTGTCTGCTTTGTTTGATTTTCTAATGTTTATTTAAGAGATTTTGCATAATGCACGTGTTGTACAATTTTTTAGGCAATATTTAAATATTTTTGAAACAGTTTATTAAATAACGGAAATTTTGAATTTTTTTATCAAGAAATATTTCTTGACGAAAAATTGTGTCTTGGATAAATTTTGAATTTATTAAATATTGTGTCTCGAATTTTTGAAAATTTCAGACTTTTAGGGTCAAGAACGTTTCACAAAAGCCACTTAAAATCACTCTTGATATTGCTTTAACAAAGTATTGTGTAGAAGAAACGATAAAATGACAAATTAACAAAAAAATTCATGAATTTAATATTTAACGAAATGTGTGTCACGACTAAAATTCAAACTTAAAAAAATTCGTTAAATTTTAAAAAAACATTTGTTTCCACATTTAAAACACATGTTCTTTAATTTTGTTCCATAAATCACACTTTTCAAAACTTTAATAAACAATTCAAAATATTCACTAAATAGCAGCAATTTACCAAAAACATAACTGCACAATACGACTTTCTGATCGGAACTGCAACAAAAAATAAAATAACAACTAACAATAAAAAAAATCTTCACTTCACCACTTTGCTTGTTGAACGATAACTAAATCGGTAAGATCTTGACGCGTTTTATTTATAATAAAACAAAATTCCAGTAGCCAATCAAGCTGGTCAAACGGAAAGATATTGTTTCTTAGAGACGATATGATAGATACATAGCAGTCAGAGGGAGAAAGAGGAATGAATACGCAAAAAAAGAAGTAATGTAAATAAAAAATCTGGTTTTGATACAAGCATAATTTATGCAGACACAAAAACAATTGTTTTATTATTTTATTGCAAATGTGTAGTTGCTATGATGAATACATTACTTTCAATAAAGATTATAATCATTATTATCTATACAGTCGGTTGTAGACAATTAGAGGAAATTAGGCATGTCTAGTGGCTTGAATTTTTTTTTCTTAAACTTTTGTTATGAAGGGCCACGCTCTAATTTTAGATAATTTATTTACGAATCGGATTACTTGTCTTACTTTCATGATCATTCATCTATCAAAAATTGTTATAATCTGTGTAATCATCGTCGTAATAATTGGCAGAAAGCTTTTCTCTTTTTGAGTTATTTTGGGTCTTTATGGGTCACAATTTGCTGTAACTTAGATGTTGTAAAAATAAAATGAAATAAACATTTTCCAAGAATTTTAACGGTTTTTTGACATTCAAATTTCAGAACCATACAAATTTTTAAGCAAAAATTTTTAACATTTATAAGGTTTTAACGAAACATTTATACTGTTTTAAGAAATTTTAACGAAACAATTGTATGGTTTTAAATTTTTGAATTTTCAAAAATCCGTTAATCTAAAAAAATTTGATACTAAACTGACGTGATATAATAATTTAAGGAAAATATTGTCATAAAAAAGCTACAAAATAATAACAATCAGCGCTACCATAATCCATTGATAATCAATTCTAGTGTGCAGCAATAAAAAATACTCTCACTCAATAAAATTGCATAATAATAAAAAAATTTCCTTTCAATGCGTCCGAATATAGTGCAGTAATGTTTGATCGACATTCACGAGGTGGGTACTTAACATGAATGGATGGGAATGTCGCATGCATGCCACAAGTCTGTCTTTTTTCTTTCCGTTTCCTCAATTAAATCTAATTATAAGACTGGTTTTACGTACTTTATATCAAATTTATTATGCTTTATGTTGCATGTTGATAAATTATAGAAATAACATTTGAATTAAGTTAACTTAATAATGAATGACTTAAAGTCTAAAAGAATTCGGGTCTTTCTTTAATCTCTTGAATTAAATGATTTTCGATGACTGGAGCGACTAATCTATCAACATTAATATTACAGCTTACAAATACCGGCTTATTGAGCTTTACAGCAAGCTTTTGAGCAATATCAAATGATTCCGTACTTTCCAAAATTGATGTTGTGACTGCTTCACGATTTTGATATGGCGATAAAAGTCCAACAGCTAATCCATCCAGCACTTCTTCATCTTTCTTTCCAATATAAATAAATACTGAATCCTGCATCCTTAATATACGATAATTAACAGTTTGGCCTGCTACTTCTCCACTAAATAAATGCGAAACAAAAGTTGAGGAAGTTGATTTCATGGTTTATGCACTTTCTGAAAGGAATTAAAATATTTAGACAATGCTGTCATTTATAATTTAATTAATACAATTAATTACCTGCGCTCTTATTAATTAAAATTCACGAGTGATTTGCAGAAATTCCAAATTGTTTACTTTTTTAGTGACTTGGTGCTGTACTTAAATTACGTCCCAAAATAAATTGGAAAGGGAAATCAGCACTGAGCAATTTGAATTTTTTATGACCGTTAAAAATATGATCCAGTAGAATTTATGTTATGTTAAATTAATTGATCAATAGGCATCGAATCAAGTTGATAATATGTAATTTTGATAGTTAAAGCATAATTAATGTGGAATATCAAAATCCAGTTTTATAAAAATTCAATAATAATAAGAAATTCTCAATTCAAATGCATTTCACAGAATTCACTGACATTTTCAGCCTAATTAATAACATCAATAATTGGAAAATCACCCAGACAATTGAAATCAAAGATATGACCTAGAAATACTGAAACGCCCTCTCACGGACCAGCATTATTTAAGATGAAATTCCATTTTCAACTTCATTCCTGTATCTTTGTCAATAAAATTTCTACATCACACAGCTTACTGTAGCAGATAAAAATGCAGAAATAAAAAAACCGGTCACCAAAATGCTAACATCCATGAATAACTTGTGAATTTATAAAAATACAAAGATGATAATCTTTTTTGAAACAGAAAGAAATTGTGTAAAAAATAATGCAATTAATAATGATAAATGCCTTAATAATTCGCAGGTTCCTTTCGTCCAATGACTGACTTATTGCTGCAACTTAATAATTCCATATTTGGAAGACATATTAAGCAATTAAGATTACACATTTTTTTAGACAAAGACAAAGAAGACGTGACGAGATCAGAAAAGTGTTTTTGTGGACGGGAATTGCACTTGCTTCCATTCCAAATAAATTGCATTGTTTATTGGTTCGAGGGGTGAAGCATTTAATGCATTTTAAACAAGGTGAATTTCAACCCTCATTTCTATTTCTATTCCATACATGAACAGCCCTTCCGTACTCAATAAATCGAATTATGATTGAAAATTGCTTCGGCTTCTAAAGTTCATCGCCCTTAAAAGATTTTTTCTTTTTTTTTGCATTTATGTGCCTAGAAATAGGCACATTGCTAGACCATTCACATTTTCTCTTTCCTCTCTCTGTCTTTCCCGTCTCTTTCCACAATTGGATTTTTACTTGCTGTGCTGCTGCTTCTATCTACGCCATCAATGTCATGTTCAAACATGAAGTCGAGTCTTTCTTATTTTCTCTTCTATAAACTCGATACTGCTCGATACAACAACAAAAACAACAAAAAAAGTGTGCAGCACGTCGTTGAGAAAAATTTCACAAGCTACAACTTGTTCTGTCATGTAAGAAGAAGAAGGCATGATCAGCACAAGTCATTGACTAATTATTGTCTTGTATATTTAAGATAAAAATTAAATTTTCGGTTATGGACTTAACAATACAAGGAATTAAGCTTGATAAACAACATTCTAATGAATCGAATGGAAAGAGACTTGGAGATTAATAAATTTACATTTTGAGAGATGCCACGCTGCATCTTAGTTGCCTCATATTTTTTGCGCATCAGAATTGAATTATACAATACAATAAAGGCATTAAGAGTGAGGAAAGGAACACGCGATGCAGCAAATTTGTCATTTTGAATTTACATCTTATGTCAATCAAATTCATTCTGTGGCTGCATTTCAATTTATTGCAGTGATGAAATCATTTGTGAATCTGCGATAAGATCGCGAAATTTTAATAATCCATCATCAGCTCTCAAAAGTCCAATAAATGGAACTAAAGCAACAGCAAATATTCATTAATTGATATTTCATAAATCGATCAACACAAAAAAAAAGTTTAATTAATTGAAAGGCAAAGAAGTAAATTGATCGATCATTGCCTTTTATGTATCTTTTTTTTTTTTTTTTTTAAATTAAACTTTATTTATTAAATTTAGAATATAATTATGTACAAAGTTAAGATACATGTTGAGCTGTAATTTTTAGGGTGTCAGACACTTTAATGGTCTTTATTATCCTAATTTTGCTTTAATTGAATTATTTTGCTTTCATTGATGATTGTTTAGTCGGTGTTTCGCGATGCAAGTCGAACGGTGAAGTTTGCTTGCAACTTTCCGACGTAATCTTTGATGGTTGGAATTTTTGCTTCGTTATGTACACTCAGGAAAAAAAACTAAAATTCAATTTTAGATTTGTATGGAAAAATCTAACAGAAAATGTTAGATATAGAACCCCAAGGAAAATTTTAGATTTTTAAAATTGAAACTTTTAAATTTTCTAAAAGAAAATTTTAAAATCTAAAATTTTATTTTAAATTTTAACTTTGAAAAATTCAAAAATTTTTATTTTAAAATCTAAAATATTTATTTTAAATTCTTAAAACAAAAATAAAAATTTTAGAATCTAAAGGAATTCTTTTAGAATTCTTAAATTTAATTTGAAATTTTCTTATTGAATAGTTTAATTTTAAGAAGAAATGATTAAGAAAAACTGAAAGTATTAGTTACATGATGAAAAAAAGCAATTCATCACCACTAAAACTTATTGAAGATATTTTTATAAATATCTTAAGTTTGTATGGAAACTTTTTATATACTTAATGGAGTGATTTCTGTGAATTATTGTTTTGCTTGAGTCATTTCTGCGAAGTTTTGTTTTCAAAAATCAAAAAGTTTTATATTAAATTCTAAAATTTTTCTTTTAAAATCCAAAAAATTTTCAGATCTAAAATTTTACTTTAAAATCAAATATTAAATTTTAAAATGTAAATCTAAAACTTCGGATTTTAGATTTCTAAAATCGCAATTTTTAATTTTTAAAATTTTATTTTTAAATTCAATAGAAAATATTTTATTTTAACATTTTTATATTAGATTATAAAATTTTCTGTTAGATTTCAGTATTTTAAAATCTAAAATTGGAATTTTAGATTTTTTTTCCTGAGTGTGCAAAATTTAAAATCAGAAAATTGATTTGAGAATTGCGGCATCAACAAGCACTGAATATGTTATTGTGTACATCAATCCTTTTCATGACCATCTGCGAGTTTCGTCATGATTTTAGACAAATGATTCCTTCCAACAATTACACAAAAATTTATGCCTGAATCTTATTGCACAATCAGCACTTAGACGGAATCAATTCTGAATTGTTTTTAATGCCATTTGTCCACTTTTTTGTTGAGCAATTCTTGTTGTTTGTCCTCAAATTTATTCAACGACTTGCTTTTATTCTTGACAATTACGACACGTACCCAACTTTATACTCAGAATTTATTCTACTTCGACTTCGAAATTCATGAAGTTCTGTGAAGATCTTAACAAACAAAATGCAAATTTTCTTTAAATAATGGAAGTGAAGCAACATGAAAAATTGGTTTTAAGACATACACAAATGACTTCTTCTCTTTTTTTCTAAAAGATCTTCTTCAATATTTTGCAAAATTTTTTGAGGTGAGAATGTGTGGCTATAAATAGGAACTGTTTTAATCATGAATGGACATGTTTTGTACACTTGAATTTGTTGAATATTGAAATTTTTTTGAGGTTATGTAGAATACTCGAGGCAACATCAAGTTGAAGAATTTATGAACAAAATTTCGACATAAAAAAATAAATTCTTGATTCCTCTACCAATACAAAAAAAGCTTAGCAGTTAACTCGACACAAAAGGAACTCAAAAAGCACAAAAAAATGTTCATGCATGCGCCTAAATTCATGCCACTGCAAATATTTGAAATTGCACAAAGCAAGGCAGAAAAAAATTAATAAAACACATTTGATGTATGTGTCTGCTTCCAATGCGTTCATGTTCAATTTTTTTTCTATTTTCTGTTCATATTCAGCACTGCTGCCTGCCATTTTGCTTCATATTTGCCATTCGCAAAAAAAAAACTGAACATTAAAAAATCCAGAATTGCGGTCAAATACATTGAACTTCTCTGTCTAATGTGCATATATGAAATTGAGTCTTTACAGCACAATACTGCGGCATAATGTGAGACTTGTACTTGATTTATGATGGCGTGAATTGGCAGGGCAATAATCATAAATCGAAGTCAATATTTCGATGCAGTTTTTGCCTTCTTTTCTCACTCAAAAGTCACAACTTTTTATGAGGTGATGAAATATTCAAACTGCTGCTAGCTGCTCATTTCCAACTCCCAAGTCCTTCTAACTTGCTTGCCTCAAACGCACACATCATAATGAAATAAATTAAGCAAATAAGAAAGAAGATGAAGAAGAAGAAAAGAAAGAGCAAAAGGTGCCGAGTACGTCGATTAAGTATTTTGTCATGTCGCAAAAAATTACTTTTTAGTAGCTGCTTAATGCCTTTTTGTATGTTTTGTAACACACTCCATCCATCCATCGCACTACTATTATTGCTGCATTGTAATTCATTTGACTTAATTGAGAAAGATCAGAGGGAAGGTGTGTTAAGTTATGGCAAAAAGTATGGCAAGTTCCAACTTTTTTTCGTGTCATTGTGTTTGACTTTTTTTGGAACATGCTTAAATTTTTGAGGTTTTGAACTAATTTTTTTAGTTTTTTGCAAGATCTAGCAAATTTTGAACATCCAGAATAATTTGAATGCGCTATAAATATTAAATCAGTTCCATTTCCTAACTCATTCCAACAATCTTCATATCGTACACAATATGTGCCTTTATTTCTGTCTCATTATTGCCTCGACTACCTTTCTCCTTAAGCACAAATAAATTTTGTAACCTTACATCAGTTACGAAAGTACTTAAGTCTATACGCGAGATGAGCGACATAATGATTAAGGCATTAAGGCACTGAAATTGTAAATTGTACAAAAAAATTTCCAATTGATACTAAATTGCGAAAAATAAATAAAATTGGCTGAACGCAATCAAAGTGCATTTCTCAATTAATTACTTCATCATCATCATGATCGAGAGGCAAAAGAGGCATCGAGAGTAAGTATGAGACACCCGACAATGTCGACAGTCATGCGCAATTTTCACATTAAGTCATTTATCACATTTTAACTTAACTTGAGCGCGTTAAGCTGTGTTGACATTACGAAAAATGTAAAGTATAAAAAAATTTGTTTAAGCACAAAATTATGTCACATCGAGTGACGATGTCTCATCTTGTTGTTGTGTGCCTGCATTGTTTGCATTTTGTGCTTTTGAAATCTTCTTTTTCTTCATCATTTGTTGTGTTGTGCTTGTTCTCGTGTTCTTCATGGACCATTTGCAGTTGTGCTTTTTTTCGTATGCTTAACATCGCAAAAAATAGGAACAACAAGAAGAATAATTGCTGTTGGCAGTGACACCTAAATTGCAAATCGTAATTTGATTCTTGTTATGTTTTATTTGCTCTTTTGTGCTTTCAATTTTCTCACTCGATCTGTGATCTGTGACTTAATGGCAGTCAATAGATAGAGAAACTCCCGAGGAGTACATGACGTCATTAAAAAATCCTTCCAACAAATTCTTAACCTCAAAAGATTTCAAACTGAAAATTCAGATTAATGTGAAGTAATTCTATGGCTAATTGAGATATGTACAGGTCGGGCAAGAGAGTTGACACTAAAAATATTCAATTGCATGCTAAATATCGCACAGCAAGCACCAACAACTAGACAAGAACAGCAAATTGATGTAAAAATTAATAAAATAAAATCGAAACGGCGTTGCTTAATGTCGAATGATTCTTGCACCATCTCATCTGATTCAATAGCAAACAGCAACAACGACAAGCAATATTAGTAAGTTACAAGCAAGAGAAGTGACGCAAAGTGACTCGCATTAGATTTTGCAACATTTTTTCATAGCTTTTTCATCATTTTGGTCGAGTGCCAATTAAAGTGAGTTTCCTCTCTCTTATATCCGATTACTAATACCTAGGTGATTTCCATATTTCATTCATCGCTACTTCAAATAACTACAACTGGCCGTTTCTATTGTGTGCGCGGGTTTCAATGAAAAAGGTCAGAAACAAAAAAATTGAGTCAATACTTTTTTGTGAGCTCATTTCCAAATATTTTTTATTGTTGCTGCTACATTTATGTCGTCACATCAGCACTCAGCAATAACATGGCATTGCACACATTCGACAATTTTACTCTTGCTGCTCAATTTTTTATTCGGAGTTTTGAAAATTTTTCAAGTTTTACAAAATTTTTATTTATTTTTTCATTGTTCCTTCTTCTTGCTTTTGTTGTGGCTGTTCCGACATTGAAATATAAAAACATCAGCACAACATAAACTTATGCTGACTATAGCTGTATGGATCCACGTGAGTTTGAGTCAATAAAGTCAAAAATGAGCATAAAACATTGAATGATGCAAGCAAAAACATTCAACATTCAGCATTGAACATTTCCACAGCATGTTTTGTAACATATGATTTACACATAAAATTATTTTACACAGTAAAAAAGATCAGAATTATATGCAGTCACATGTAAACACAGAGTCTCGACACAATCAAGTTATGTGATGAAACAATCAGCATGGAAGTAGATTGAATGATTTCCACACAAAACAGAAAACATTGCCATTTTGTCCAATTACATCATTTTCATTAATGCGGCAAGCACGATGTTTTGTGAAACAGCTTTAGCTCGTCGTTTGTTGTCGTCGTCAACGAGTAGCTTGATTTGAATGCACTGGTGACCGAAAAATGAAAAAAAAAAATCGATTTTTCTTGCACAAGTTCTGACTGCATATCAGCACTGCATAAATGTTTATCATCATCGTTGTTGCTGGTTGTTGACGCGATGTGAGAATATAAAAATAGAACTAGAAACTGCTGCTACTCGAACTTGCAGCTATGACTTTGCTAGTTTATTGACCCACATTCATGCTCATTGTGTGAGAAACTTCTAAGTAAACATATTGTAGAACGTAAATGAATGCTGAGATGTTTTAATCCTTTAATTAATCAAAATGCTCCCACATATGGTTGATTGATGTTGCTTGCTTGCTTGCGTACCTTATGTTAGATCATCGATATAATACCCGAAAAAAATCTAATTATTGGAATTAATATCTTGAATGAAATCCCCTTGAGATTACCATATAATAGCTGACAGACCTCATTCATCAAGCAAATCACTCAAAGTTGAAATCAATACAACCTTTACACATGTCATCATAGCACCTACACAACTTGTGAAAGTAACAATCTTTGTGTAATGGAATTTTGAAATTATTTTTTTTTTTCTCTCTCTCTCGCTCTAAAATATGTAAATCCAATTCATCATTCAATTCGCACAGCCCGCACATAATTCAAAAGGATTTAAACACACACAATTTTTTTTAATTTTATTTTCTTTTACTTTTCGACATATGAACGGCAGGCAAGCAATATGAGCGACCTGATATCGACATCGAGATATACACACAATGTATTTGCAAAATATTTTTTTTTTATTTTATTATTTCTGTGCCTTTTTTATAGTCGCAAAAAGGCAATGGATTGTGTCATGTATGTAAGACAGTGCACTTACAGCTAGTTCACAGTATATATGCGTAAAATGCGAGATGTAAAAGAGAAAAAGGCGAGGCTGAATGGTATTGAAAATGCCCGTAAGAACTGAAAGCAGGACACACGGTGCGGTACATAATGGAATGGGAAATTCAGTCTTTTCATTTCAATTTGAGTGCGTTTTACGAAATGACTTTAAATTGCTTACGAAACAGATCTTTTTGGATGGAACTAAGTATTGCAATATTCAAAGAGAAAGAGAAATGCGGAACTGCGTTAGACAACTTGCCACTTTCTTTCATTCATTTTTGTCAGCTATTTTGCATTACGTGAAGCATCAAATTCATTCACCTTTTTTACTTTAATTGCCTTTAAAAACTTTCTTGTTGACTTTAAAATGAAATTTTTACACACAAAATAATCCAATTAAACATTTCATGACATCGCCCACACCAGTCACTGACATCGAAATTGTATCAGGTTACTTACAGCATTTAATGAATCAAAACTGTCAGAAACAGACGAAGAAACGAGTTTGAATGGATTTGATGGCTTTTGTGTATCAATAATCTGTCACAAATTTGTCATTATCGTTGGAACTGATTCCTTCTTTGTTTTTGCAGTGATAAAAATGAAATCTGATGCTCATCATCCTGAATGTCATTATTAATCTATAATTATTCCTACATATGATAAACTCCAAAATAATTTTCTTATCAAAAACAATAACAGCTTCAAAATATGCAGCATAAACATGGCATACGTCATAAGCAGACAGTAGTCAATTGTAGTCACGTTGCATTGTCGAATTGTCGATGTTGACTCACAAAACAAAGATTTTGTCAACTCAGCTTTCAAAAAGCAGTCACTAGGGATTGCAAGAGATCTCAAGATGCCGAAATCATGCAGCACATTTACATGTTTTTGGATTTGAGTTTCAAGACAGATTGATGGATGTCATGTATTATTTAATTTTATTGGCTGTTGCAATTTCATTTTCGGAAACTTTTCATCTCATTTTGGATATTTTTGAGCAGCTTTTAATTTATGAAATTTCATCGGTCATTTATGTACACATACACACGTAGACATTTCATTGGAACTTGAAGTCTTAATTCCTTTTGACATTTTACCGCATTTTGATTGATTTGGAATTGTCTTGTTCCAATAATAATTTCATAACAATTACCTTTAGTGACTTGTTGACATAATTAAATTTACATCACAATGAGATGCTGAATAGTTCATACCAGATCCACTTAGAACTGATTTTAAGTATGTTGGTTATGATTTTATTGAGGAAGTCTGTCTTGGTCATAAAATTTTAACTCATTGGATCAAATATCAGCAGTTTATAGACCAATTGTCCAGTTTGCAGAACTAGACTTCCATCTGCCATCAAAATTGATGCTTTAACATGATTTTCTTAATTTATGCCAAACAACGTTCATCAAGATTTTACAGCAGCACATCCAAATTTAAATTCTTAGAAAATATAAAGGAACTATGCAGCTGGACTTTTTAACCCGAATACACTTTGCATCAATTCACTTTCTTGTCCTTTCCCATCCATAAAACTCCTCATTTGCATAAATAAAATCCTCAGCTATGTAAAGTTTTATGATTTTATGAGCATTGCGACTAAATGACATCGACATAAAATCCTCCCACAATGCAATGCTGGATATAAGATGAAGTTCTCTTAATTGCATTTAACGTACACAAATATTTTTATGGTGCAAATCGCATCGAGAAATATTTTTTTACCTGCTGCACCTTTTGTTCCTTTCCTTTATTTTTCTATTTTATTTTTAAATGGAAACTGATCCTGAATGGCATAGAAAAAGAGAACGGCACATAAATGGAACACAATAGACTAGAAAGATGAAGAAGAAAGAACAAAATGCAATTTCGGAGATCCTTTTGATAAACTTCATCATCATCACCATCGATTGTGTTTTGTGTGTCGATTTACAAACACAGTACACAGAATACAGAAATAGAAGAAATAAGAAGGTAGAAAGATGCAGCAACAAGGCAGTGAAAAACTTTGCATCGTGGATAATTTTTTTATAAACTTCTTCTCTTCATCTCTGTCTTCCTACATCCTTCATCCTGTACACAAACAGAAATTCCAGTGCATTTTATAGCTTTGCATCCAATCCATGCCTTAATTGTGTTAGTGAAAAGGTTTATGTTGGACTCCTAATGAGTCGGTGGTTGTAACTGAAGGAATTGTACGACAGATGCACATTGCAGATGCATTTTCGTCGTTGTTTTGTTTTGCAACATTTCACATGATTTTTGGTCTCCTATGCCTACATACATAAAATTCTCCTCATAATTGACAAAATTACATTAAATATTGGACATAAATCAAATTAGAACTGCTAATCTCAAATTCAATTAAAAATAGTTGTCCAATGGGATATACCCGACACCACTTATTGAATTACGTCTAAATTAATTTGCTGCTTCTTAGGCTGTAAATTTAAGTGCTAAATGAATTATCTTCTATTGCACAAGACCAATACCGGCACTGCTTCTCACTTAAATTAATTAAGAAAAATCCTCGTAATTCAATTTACTTCCTATTTCAAGTTTGCCTTTTTATGTATAGCATAAGCATAATTTTAGTTTGTTGTTTTTTATTCCTTATTGCTTTCTCAATTGTGATTTCCAAGAGTATGTCCACAAAAATGCAAGGTATAACGCCATTATTATTGAAGATTGGTGTAAGTTACTCAAAATAAATTTCAAAGAATTCTTTTTAACAAGTTTTTTGGGTGCGTATTAAGGAACAAGTAAGTATGTTTTTAAAGTGCATCTTTAGTTTATTCAGTTCCTAAAGGCAAAAGATATTTCATTGAATTTTCAAAACAGACAAAATGAACCTCAAATGCAGCACAAAATTTTAAAGTAGTCGAATTGAAAAAAAGGATCGATTTTGGATGTGTGTAGTGTCGTATTTTGTTGTTATTGCACAGAGCACAGACATTTAAAACTTTTACAATCCTTCTCTCCTTTTGCTCTTCTTTTACCGAAAAAAAAAATAAAAAAATTATTTCGATTTTTTATTCCATAGAAATTTTGTAAAAAGGTATTTAAACAGAAAAACGAAGGCAGATGTTTCCTGTGAGGAGCTTCAAACAATTTTTCAGATGCCTTTAAAATGTAAATAACTCTACGCTGTCTATATGTATATATGAAAAGAGAATTGATAATTTTTAGATAGTCTGAGCCAAATTTTGTCTCTTTTTTGAGTCAATTGGATCGATAAGAGACATGCTTAGAGGTCGTCTTGAATTTCTCAACGATTCACGGTCAGAGTCATGGATGACATTAAGTCAGAAATCATTTTTGAATGAAGAAATAGAAATACAGCAACAACAGTTATTAACAGAAGTAGCTATGAACTTGAACAACATCGAAAATGTTTATTCGAGGTGATGTGTGTAGCTGTTGCGGTATTCAAGAGCGAACTTCTTGCGAAACTATGGCAATGAACATTTTCAGCTCTTTTTTTCTTCTTCTCTCTCGCTCAGTCTTTTTTTCTATGCCTGTGCCTCAATATAGATTGTTGCACAATCAATAAATGCTCGAATTAGAATTGATGTTGATTTATTAAATTTTCATGTTCCATGCTCTGACTGTTCAATCTGTTCAATGTTTGTGTGTTGTCTGGGACAATCTGTAGACATCTTTAATTGTTCCTAATTCATATGCAAATGATGTCAAGTAAATCCTTAAAAGTAATTTGTGTGAAAATATTTTCAGGTTTTAAGCACCTCAAGATTCTCATTTTAAGAGTTTTACAAGGATTTATGAAAGGATTATTGACACAATCGTATCAGTCAGGAGTCTGCTATCATTGCCTGAATATTATCTAGTCATAAGAAAATGCCAACAAATCCTATGAAACATTCACCTTAAAGCTCCTTATGAATGTTTTTATTTCATTTATTTCTGCTGCTTCTTCTTCCATTCGAACAATGAAAAATCGTGTTCCAGTGCACGATGGATTTACGGTAAGCAAGTAAGTAAGTAAGTAAGTAGAAGAAGAGACAAAGAAATTTGCAAGCAAAAAGTTCATTGATAACATAAAACAGAACTACATTGTGACTGTAGAATAGAAAGGAGATTTTTGTACTTACATCCATCGCAGATCAAAAATTCAGTCAGTAAAGGCAACTTGCTTGCTTGCTTATTTTTAATATCGAGGTCAACAACATAAAAAATTATGCAACAGAATTTAGTTGGCGAAAAAGTTTTTTGTGCTGTGTGCTGTGCGTTTAGTATTAAATGTCTGCCTTTTGCGATGGTGTTGATGACGAAAATTACGAAACTCCATTGCTGACCTCTAAAAATTAAGAATTCGTCCTTGAAAAAAATTGAAAATAAAACATTCAAAAGCTAAAAATAAATTTTTTCTCATTCCTTTCCTCTCACAAATTCGGAACTTATTGCGTCTGCTACTCAACTCTTAATGCATGAAATGAACTGTAAAGTGTTTTTCTGATAATTTTTACGACCTGCACAGAATCTTATTCAATTCTCAATTTTTATTAATTAATTTTTAAAAGGCTCATAAATTCAGGCAATAAATAAAATATGAAGTCTCAAAAAGTAGGTAAATTGCTACTGCTGTAACATAATAGCAAGCAATTCTCTTCAAATATTACTCAAATAAATCTCAAATGCAATTAAAAATTGCAAAAAAATTCATTGATCATAATAATTCAGATGTGTGGCTGTATTCGTGCTAGTTTATGATGAAAGAATTAATTCAGATAATCAATTAAGACATGAGATTGTGTCCGCAAACATTCAGCACATGTTTGAGTTTCATTTAAGCGCCAACCAAGTCATGTGAGAATTCGCAAAAGAGCAACTTTTGACATTCTTGAATCTTGTTTTTCATGTCTCTTTGTGTTCAAAATGCACGTACTATTTGTGGCCTAGCTAATTTGTTAGAATTTTGCCTTGAAGTCATTCTGTCAATTAACTTTTGATGACGTCATCTTTAAGCATGAAAACTGCTTTAAACTCAACATAACCGTCGAAATTTTCAACTTAATATTTTGTTGCTCACAAAATCTTTGATTCCCGATCATTGGGGATACAACCTAATAAATGCCTGACAATTGGGGATATAAATTTTATATTAAAAATGTTGAATTCATAAAATTCATCATTTTTACTGCGAGTTTAATTGCAGATGAATGCAAATATGATCGACCTTAAATGTCTAAAAGTAAAGCAACAGCAGCAGCAGCAATAAGTACCAGCAAATAGAAACTCTTGATTTCTTCATCGATGTAATATTAATTTTAATCCAATTTAGAGTTTTATGCTTTATGGAGGTCAGCAACTACCAACTTTGAGGCCAATTCTCATCATTCTCATTATTATAGCATTAACCAAACCAGCACACAGCACACAGCACAAAGTCATTGAAATTGAATTAATTTTCTCTTCGTCATTTTTGCATGAAAGATTTTCAACTAATTTATGGAACTGCTGCTTGCTGCTACTGCTGTAATTGTTTACTTCCTTTCTTCCTTCCTGCCAGCATAATTTTAAGTTGCTGCAAAGAATTACTCGCAATCTTCTTTTTTCTGGAGAAAGCAGTCTTTACGTCTGCATTGCTGAATCATTTTATGCTTTCCCTATCTATTCCAAATTCACCGCATTGAACAGCAATGTTGCGCAATACGGATTCGCACACATAAAATTGAAAATGGAAAGGAAAATTTTTTTACTTCTTCTTCATTTTTTTTCGTTTTCATTTTCATTCTCGTGGAAATTTTCACTTCTTTTTCTTCATTTCTGTCTGTTGCTGTTTGTGCTGCTCATGTTCTATAATTAAGGAATTTATGCATTTCCATATGAATGTAAATTCAGAACTGTACAGCATAAGAATATCCTGCGACATGAACAACTTACTGCATTCAATTAAGCGATTAAATTCTGCGTCAAAAAGGAAAAACTTTTTAGTTCCTTCTTTTTTGGATGTTCGAAAATTGACGTGGCGTCAAAAAATCAGCATTGAACATAAACATTTCCGACATGCCAATCGACTGCAATGCAAAATATGAGAGAGTAAAAAATGTGGAAGCAGACATATCAGCAGTGCGAAAAATAAAGACCGCGGCAGTTATGGCATCAAAAAATACAATTCCAATCATGAACATGCATTTATGAGACTATGCTGATATTATGCAGCTCATGGTTTATACTGAATCTTTGTTGTTGCTGGATTGGATGTGATTTTGTTGCAGTTTGGAGAATGGCTGTAAATCTTAATCTATAAAGCCTTACAAATGCGCTACATACTTAATATTAGCTGCATATTCACTCTTGTTCATTTTTGCAGACATAATGCACAATCAAGTAAAATGGCAACATAGCTGTCTATTAAACAGCACTAAAATAAGTGCAATGCATAAAAATGTTTCTTTCTTTTCTGTTGCTGCTGCTTATTTTTTTCGTGTTGAACTGCGATTATTGTTTTATGTTGTCGCATAATATCGTTGGATATTCTTCCTGTATTATTTTGCTACTTCCTACAAACTGCTTTATACATTATGCATTGTACATAACCAACTGACATAACAATTCAGAGTAATGAACTCGATGTTTTGCAATTAACTAGATTTTGTTCCTTAACATCAGTCAGCTTAGCTCATGATTTCATGTTAACTGCAATTTTGAAAAATTTCAATGGAAGTTGCCGAAAAAAATAAATGCTGATGAGCGTAGGTACGCATTTTACACCTGCCACATGCTGCCACATAAATTTTGTATTTTTTGCATTATTTTTTTTTTATGTTTTGTTCTTCATTCGATGATCGCCTTCAGGCTTCACGAGAGCATTTTGGTTGAATCTTCTTCTTCATCAATCTCCTTATGCTTATTATTATTCTACTTTATATTTTATTTTATACAACAGAAATACTACGTAGATATAGAAAGCAAAAAGAGCCTTTGAAATTGGAAAGAATCAAAAGAAATGAGAATACTAAACAGATGGTAAATATTCGTTAAAAAAATATAAAAAGTTCTCTTTTGAATTATTTAAAAACAAAATAAAAAAAGAGAATAAGAAAGACATGAAAATTAATCCTGTTTTTGAACATATCCTTTTGATCCATCTGCATTTGATTTCTTCACCCACATTGCACTATTCTTGTCGATCTCTTTTTCTCTTTTGTGGTTATGGAATCGAAATGAAAAAGGTAAGAATGGAAAGGAAGTGAAATGAAGTTTTTTATGTAAATCAAAATGTTACGATACATAAAATTCAACAATCAGACATAATGGAGAAAGAGTAAAGGCATTCCAATCATTCAATATTTGTTCTTCCCAAGATATAATGCGCTATGAATTGAATTACAGGCCAAGGTGATCAAATACAGACTGAACTGGTGTTTTATGAATTAATTTTTTGTGCTTCAATTTGAAAGGATTTTTTTGTTGCTGTGTACAAGAATGTTCGTGACGCCTTCCTATACAAATTTGTTATTGCCTCAATTATTCGTGGGATTTGCCGTTACTTGTGCAAAATTAACTGTAAATTCTTTCTTGTTGTTGTTGTTCCTTAAAATTGAGCACTTCAAGGCTGTGAATACTTCCGGTACCCATAAGAAGACACAGAACTATTATGAAATAGACAAAAACTGACCTGCGATAAGATACAAGCCTTTGAAAATATTAAGGTACGGAATTTGATGTCGTAAATTTACTAGAAATTAGGAACAAAAGCATTTCACTTCCATTCAATTGCATTCGGTTCTTTTGTGAAAGTAATTTTTATGATAGACGTGCAATGCAAACTTTCTC
Source organism: Chironomus striatipennis (assembly GCA_026123125.1). Taxonomy (NCBI): domain Eukaryota; kingdom Metazoa; phylum Arthropoda; class Insecta; order Diptera; family Chironomidae; genus Chironomus; species Chironomus striatipennis. Next base: position 1,619,475 of record CM047392.1, read on the forward strand.
ATATCATCATCATCATCTTCGACTAACTTTAATTCAATTTTATTAAAGAAGAAGTAAAAGAAACAAGCAGTCAGTAACTCACCTTCCCACGAGCATTGTATATAGAATCACACCAAGTGACCACATGTCAGCAGCTTTGCCTGAGTATGTAGTATTTGCTCTCAAAATCTCTGGGGATACATATGCTGGACAGCCTCTCTTGTCGTGCAGTAAATCTTCAGTTGGATTATCAAGCACTATCGCATCCTCTAAGGACTCTAATTTAATATGTGTTCTAGAAATAAAAAAAGAGAAATAAAATTAAACTTTAATCAAGTGTTGGACATGACATAAATTTCCATTCTTGTCTTTAATTCCTTGCCATAAATTTTGAACAATTCTAGCCTCGAACAAAGCAGTTTCAACAATGTGCAAAAAATATGCAGCTAATAAATTTAATTTTCTACAAATTAATGCTGAATTTTGAACAGTGCTAGACTGACACCTAGACAACCTCTTGCAAATCACTAATTGTGTCTGTTTCAATGACAAATGAAGCAATTTTTATGAGCTGCCATTTAAGGATGCACGTACACAATTTAGACTCAATCTTAATTATATTCACTTCCATTATTATTCCATTTTGGGCTATCTTATTGTGCCTAATTAGTCAGCCAAAAAAAAGTTTTCTTTTCATTTATTCATCATAATGTTCATGTGTAAGCAATTTCTGTGGTTTTTTGATCATTATTTTTATTTTTTGGAAGTCTTTCAAATTCTTTTCATTTCTATTTCGATGATTTATTCATTATGGACAAGCTAAGCTCAAACAAACTCAATTGATGATTAAATAATTCGCTATGTCGCAAAAAATAGTTATGTGTGTGAATTTTGAGGGTCTTTGATAGTAAATTTGAATTTAAAATACTTTCAAAAAAATAATAAGATTGTGAAATTTATGTAGGAAAACGTGAACAAAGAACGAGAATGGCTTCGTTTGCCCTTTCATCTATTTTGCATACAATTAAAAATTGAAGTTGTTAGATTTTAATCTGAAATTAAATTTAATTTGATGATTTAACACGGAAACTAATTTGTAGTATTTAAATCAAGTTTCAATGATTTGTTTTTTAATAATTAGAACTTTACAACGACCTTTTCGATTTTAAATTCAAAACTTTTTCGTTAAAAAGTCGACGCTTTACTTTTAAATCTCGAAAAACCGTTAAAATTTTTTATGCATCATTATAGAGTTTAAATAATCTATAATGATGCTTTTTCCTTAGAAAAGAAAAAGATTAATAAATAATAATAAAATAAAAAAAAAAAAAAAAAAAAAAAAAAATTAATCCTGAAAACTATTTCAGAACCCACACAAAGCAAACCACAAATCACATCCATTATTATAAAATGTTCGAATAGAGATCAGATAAGATTTGATCACCACAAGAAAGTCTCAAAAATATTTTTGTGGTCAACATTCTTAAGTTTTTGGAAATGCTTTTTCATCAGATTATTCAAGAAAGTTCTTAGAAATTTTAACTAACTTACAATTAACTAGTCATTGGATTTATTTAATATTTTTGATCTTAAGAATCCAATAATTCACTTACATTTCAGTGAAAATCAATATCGTAATGTAATCAATAAAGAGATAATAATGTATTTTTTATGTATGTATGAAAACTTAAAGAACTAAATGCTTAGTTAGCTTATCGATGTTTATTCAATGAAATCTTCATCGCGCTTCTTCTTGCAAACAGCATAGCACAGCTTGTAGAGTGATATGATGACGACGATCATAGAGATTGTAGAAGCGATAATGTATACGTAATTTTCAGTAACGAAATTCCAAGAATCATTCCACCATCCATTTGAGTCAACAAGTTCCTCTTTGATAGCATAACAGCCTTTAATTTGATCAATAGTTGTTTCCTTTGTTGCAATCAATAACAAGCTGGTGATGTTCTTTGGATTATCACAAGAATTGCGAAGAATCTTTTCGATGCACTTCCATTCTGTTGTGTTCAATTTGACTTCATTCAAATGATCGATATTAACACTTTGGTAGATTATTGTGCGTTTTATATTATTGACTGAATCAACACTTGTGTCCGTAGAAGTAGAAATTGCTTGGTTGATTCCTGTCGGCATGTATTCCTTTTCATCAAATCCAAAAAGTGATTTAATTGATTTCCAATCCCAATCAAATTCAGATTTTACAGGCAAAACAGGAAAAGTCAAAAATAGTAGCAAAACAGTCAAAATTAAACTGAAATTGAATGAATTCTATTAGAACAACATCTTAACTAAATATTGAATCACTTACCGATTCATTTTATACTGTATTTAACAAGAATTTAATTTTTATTTAACTCGGAAAATTTTTCCAACCTCGTTTTATTTTCGTTAAATTATCGTTAAACTTTCGTTCAAATTTACTAACACTTTTGAAAAGTCACGTAAAACTGATTTACTGAAATTTTGATCAAAATACTGTAAATATAAGCAACCAAAGATTGTTAAATCTTAGATTAACATTTAGTTTTTACTTTGTGAATAATTTGGAATGACAAAAATAAGAAGTTGATAGATTTTTTGGTGAAAATAAAATTACTTGGATTTTTTCGTTTGTGTTGGTAAGTTTTTCGATAAAAATTTGAATTTTTAAAAACCGTTAAATTTTTGAAAATCAAAATTTGAAAGTAAGTTAATAATAAAATATTGTTATATTTCATTAAATATATTGGGGAAAGTAATGGAGCATTGAATTTTATTAGATTGTACAGAAATAAAAAGCAACATTAATAAATTTTGTTCTTAAAAAATATGAAAAATAATCAAAACTAATGCAATATACTAAGATGAGAAATCACGTGTGTATATCATAATCATCTCTACCGATTGAATAAAACATTTGCATTAATTCCAAAATGTGTTACATTAATTAAAATTCAAAGTTAATTAATAAGTCAAAATAATACATTCATAATTTTTCATCAACAAGTATATAAATTGCAATAGTTAATGGGGGTCTATCCGAGTTAAAAGCCTTGAGTTCATTGCAACAAAAACAGAGTTTATTTTTTTATCATGAAAACTAATATCTACTAATGGCCATGAACTACATGATTCAATCGCTAAGAATTTTGCCAAAAATCGGAATTTCCTGTCGAGACTTGTACGGAAAAATTCTCGGAAGAACCAAAAAAATTTATGCTGCATGAATCATGCTTCTGAAAAGTTGCAAAATGATGAAATGTTAAAATAAATACGAATCAAAAAATGAGAGAGAAGAAAACGCACACGAAAAAAAATCTCAGTAACGCTTGAATTTCAAAGAACAGCAGCGACAACTGACGGATTTATGGCAAACTAAAATTGAGTTTCATTTTCTGTCATGTTTCTCCGTCTCTTTCTTTATTTTGTTCAGTAATATTTCTGTTTCTGAGAGAGTAAGACGTCTTTTATGTCCGCGCGTTATACCGGCTTGAATTTTATTCTATTTAGCCGACTTGGATTATTCTAAGAACATTTGTAGATAATTAAAATCATCTACAGTCATCGATAAAATAGAAAAACGCGAAAGAACGACAGGAAATCGTAGGAATATACGGAAAAATACTGAAATAAATTGCTCAACAAAGCCTATTTTGGAATATCAAAAATTTAAAAAAGTCTATGTGAATAAAAACATTCAAGCGTCTCTAAAAAATAAAGAAAACAGGTAAAAAAATAAAGTCAGCAATTTTTGTAATCGGACAAATTCACAATAGAAGTTTCTTTGTGCAATATATATTTATTTTTTGTGGAAAGTTTGAATTGTGATCCAAAAAAAGAAAAGAAAAAAGATTTTTTGAAGCCACGCATTGAGAAAAAACATTTACGCAGAAAAAAATGTCTACGAGGCTTCTCGGGTCCAAACAATGAAATTTCCTTTGTGTGAGTTAGTTTTATGCTTCGGTCGCATCGAGCATGCAAAAATTTTATGAGTGTTAAAATGCCTATAAGTGATTGATGATATTATGCTGGAAAAAAATTGAAAATAAAATTTCATAAAGCAAGCATGAATTATATTTAGTCACATCCGGTTCAATTAAAATTGAAGCAACTAAAATACCATTTTTGGTAGTGCGAGAGAGATAATGAATGCGATGATGACGACGCCGAAAAAATTCAATTTTTTTTTTCTCTCAATGTGACTCAATGTGAAGTGAAACAAAGAATTGAAACATGTTGATCTAAACTGAGACATATACGACGCTATGCTTACAGCGTCCCTTTATTTTCACACAATCTGTGAATATTTTAATGTGTTACATAAAAATCTCGATACTTTAAGATCTCCTATAAATAAACGTTTGTTTTGCAAAAGCGTTCTTTTGATTACGTTATACAGTATTTAAGTAATAACGTGACGTCATATAATTTCCGCAGCAAAAACTCATTACCCAGATTCGATATTTTTTTTTCATTTGTTGTTTTTGTATTCAGAAGGCCGTGAAATTTTTTAGCATTTTTTTGCAATACAAATGCAGTCAGTTTGGTATTAGGCTTAGTTTCTTTTGTTCTTATTTTCAAAATTCTATTGCTTAATGACTAGACACAGTCATAAATTGCCCATTAAAACATTAACAGCCTATAAAGTCGTCTTGGTCAATTTCATGGTTTTGTTGCTAACTAGTTGATTATCATCATATTACAAGGCGATATTTAAATAAGTGATTAGCTTCTCACGTGCATTATTCGACATGTGGAAATGATATCCAATGCCATTACTGATAAATTGAAATATTCACTAATGATATGACAAAAAAATAAAGTGCGCCTACGACTATTGTTCCTATAGCAACTCAATTATAAACTTTTATTATTGCTGTAGCAACTAATTTCATTAGTAAAACTGCTTACAAACTAAGATGATTGCAATTTGTGCTTTCGATCATAGGTTTTCAATTAGTAATTCATTCATCATTAGCGTTGCATTTCATGAGTTATTTTAAGAATTTCGCAAAATAACTCTCGCAAGCTTCACCAGAGTCGGGTATGAGTGATAAAAAATTATATATCACGTAATATTGAATTTTATGAATATTCTTACAAAAAAAAATTTAATAAATAAGTGCAGGAATTTTTTTATTATAATATAGTTGTGAAAATAAAAGAAAATGTAAAGGTCACCTTCTAAGTGCTTGATATAAAATGAAATAAGCGCACGTGTATTAATGCATACAGTCGGGAAAATCAGAAAAAATAAAAATTACGTTGCAATGAAAAAAATTAATATCTTAAATCATGAAATTTGTAGTGATTAAAGGATTAGATGCAGTTAAATAATTTAATTCCAATGCGTAGCTTTTGTCCTTGTAAAATTGATAATACTGCGAAAATTAAACGTTATCAAAAATTCAGCAAAATAAAAAAATGTGATAAAAAGAAGAACAGAACAAAAGAGAATATATATTGCGCAATTAAACCGGCTTGTGAATTTTGTAAATTGGATACTGCAAAAATTTATTTATTTATATCATATCATCAATTGTATCTTATTTCTATTTTCAGAAATTTAAACCTGTTGGATTACAGTGTCTTTCATAGTGTATAAATAAATAAAAAGAAAGAAAATTAAGTGTTTCAATATGAAATCAAGCTAAACAAAAAGAAAAAAAAAATAAGAAATAAATTCTTATATAAATGTGAATGCTTCAGAAGATTCTTATAGAATATCAAATAAAGAAGAGATAAGAATAATAATAAAAAAGTGATTATCTGTGACAAAATATAAATATAAATATATGTGAAAAAAAGAAATATAAAAAAAAAAATATTAAAGGCAATTATTTAAAGAAAAAAGAAAGAAAGAAATCTGTGAGCTGAAAAAATAATAAAGAAAAAAAAAAAATTAAGTGATAATGATGAACTCTTCGTCAACAAATACAGCGTTTCAAAATCCGCAACAAATAATTCGTATAACTTATCCGCGTACGGTAATTGATCATCGAAAACCCGATGAACAATCTTTAGAACAGCGACTAAGTAGCTTTCTAGTCTGTCCGCCACAGACATCGTCATCAGGCACGTCATCTGCAACGGTGCCTCAAATCGTGAACATTCTAAATCCGGTTGCTTCAACTGTGGCCACGACAAATACAAATAATGTTAATGGCATGCTTCCAAATGCTAAAAAATGTACATTTCATCGGCAATGCCTGCACATACAACAAACGGGACAACAACAGCAACAACAACAATTAGTGCAAAATGTCACTCAAACACAACAACAGACGCATCAAAATTTTATGCCATTACAAACGCCATCTCAACAGTTGCTACATTCTCAATTAATGCAACAACAACAACAACAACAGCAAGCTAGATTAAGCAGTAATCAAATACCTGCAAGTACCAATAATTCAATTGTTAATCGTAATAGTACACAAGCGAATCGAGATGCCATTTCAACAAACACTCAACCACCTCAACTAAATGCAGCTCTTCTTCAAGATCGATATTTATTACTTGATATGGTTGATGGAAGTTCGTTCTATAAGTGTATTGATATCCAAACACAAAAGCTTCTCGTATGCAAGGTAATTATTTATTCATCATAAATTTTTTTCTTTCTGGCTCGACATTTTGATTTTTATCAACACGATTTTTGCTTCTTCTTCTATCAAAACTGTAGTTTAGCCTCATATAAAACCGTATCTTGATATATACAAAAATGTCAGAATGTTTGCGAAAATGACTTAAAATCCAGATTTAGCTATTCGAAGAATCACATTCCAAGGACGATTTAAATAGAACGCAAAAAAATCTTCATTTCCGAAAAAAAATCTTTGTATAAACATTTTGAAGAGACTTATAGCTTATTAAAAGACGAGAAAAGACGCATGCACGCTAAAAATTTCAGTTTTTACGTAAATACATTTTTATCGTTCTTAAATCTTATCGCAAAAAATTGTGCAAATTTTTTTGACACCAATGTTGTTTCTTTCCTTATGCCTTAAAGCAAAACCGCTCTCATAAATGACGTAAAGGCATTTCTAGATTATCTTTATTTTTTTTACTGTTTACTTTATAAATAGACCTGATACGTCTCTCGTATGAAAACACAAACATTCTTTCTTATTTCTTTTCCTAACATTCGCAAATCTAGAAAGAAAGTTCAGTGCACTGAATTTAGTGCGAATTCTTTTTTCAGCTAAACTTTTTTTCTTTCTTTATTTTATTTTTTTTTGCTATTAATCTCAATACATACAATATTTTCGTGATATCATTTTACACTTTATTGCTTTTAAGAGGAATATTTGTACGAAAAAAAATGAGGAGCGTTTAAGGATTGCCATGCGAGTGAGCGCAAGTAAATGGGCTTGGTTCTTAACAATTTTAATCGCGTAATTTTAGTCATTGTATTACTTTTTTTTGAATTCTTGTCGTCACTAACTGGGCACAATCAGTAACGTCAAAAGGTTTGGCACTTTGTGTGATAGGCTTGAATGTTTGTTTATCTCATTCATTCATAGCTTAATAATAGCAATAGAAAAGAATATAAAGCATCGCCCATGAATTGTGTTGTGTAGAAAGTTCACGGAATGTGCTACTGAATATGTGTAAACACCGACTTAAGTTAGTTAGTTAGTTGGATATGTATGTGGAATGAAAAAAAAACAGCGAGAGAAAAACATGTTCATCCGGAATACAGACAGTAACTTCTTTTTTTATATTTTTCATGTACGATAAGAACTTTACGCGATATTCAGTAATTCCAAGATTTTTTTATGTTTCTTTTTCTCCTCTTTTTAATTTAAATATTTATTTTTCTTGTGTCCACAACACATATATGAGTAAAAGATAAATTCAATTCTTATTTGTGACGCGTTTTTTGTACCTAAAAAGCTTTGAATCTATTTCTTTGCGAATTAACCTTCCAAGAAATTTTTCGAGATTTCTCAGAATAATAACCTCAAATCCTTGAGGTATATAATTATAGATTTCAAATCACCTTCACCTATTCAAGTGAAACTATATGTTATTTATGGCTATATCTTATTTTTTTCTGAAGAATCTCATCAATGTCAAGATTGATGAAATTTACGAGATTAACTTTTCAGTTTTCATTCAAGAAAATTGCGTTCATTGTAATGTTTATGACGATCATACGAGAATTGTATAATGAGATTCTTAACACAAATTGTTCATATTTGTTTAAAGAAGAAAATTGCGAGATGACACATACTGAACAAGAGCGAGAGAAAATAAGCAATGATGAGAAAAGTTCAAGGTTAAAAAATATTGATTTTCTTTATTCGTTCTCTCCTTTATATGAATAACAAGTACAAGCACATGCTATATCATGTAAAAGTTTGTCAGCAAATGCTATTATTCCACATGCTATTTTGATTCGGTAAATTACTTTCGTGTCATATTTTAGTCGTTTAAATAAAAATTAATACACACATTATTTCCACACACTATACACATTATAATTTTTTTTTGTGCTGTACATATGAACAAAGGAACATTAAATTTTATGATTCCAACAGCATTCTCACCATCATCAATTGTGCGAAAAACTGCAGACATGACAAACTTATTTATAAAATAGTCTTATAAATTTCCACTGATCAACCTACTTTCTAGAAAGCAACACTTTATCATCCACCATTGCTGGTAGTTTTTATCTATTTTTTTTTTTTGCACAATTTTCAAGTCTTTACGCTTCATTTGCTGTTCTGTTGCTCACTCTATCATATTATATAGCATCGGACGATTCATTATTGAAATAGACTTTTTTTGTGAATCTGAAAAGCACGTGGTTATTCGTGATCTCACTTTGTCTTTGACGTATTTATAAACTTGAAGGACACTGCGATAAGAAACTCTTTATAAACAACTTTTGCTATTTTATAGATGTAGCAATCGCTGATATTTTTAAAGATTTCATGCCTTGAAGATAAGAAATTGCGAAAAACTTTTTGAGGTGAGAATTTTGGCGCCATTTTTGAAATTTTGACTTTTTTAAAAAATGGTAAACATTTTGAATAACTGATAGCAAGTTTTTAGAACTTAAAAATTAGGAAATGTTCAAATTTATCTCAGACAGGTTTACATAACATTCAACAAATGCGCCTGAACTGTCTGCCCTCTAGCAAACATTCTACTCGACTTTGTTTTTTTGGCTGAGTGAAAATAAAAACAACTCAGACACTACGAGACATTTCTTTGTTTGAAGTGAATAAAGCGGCTAGTCAGTACTATTGGTCACATATTTTGTCCAAAAATAAAAAAAAGAAAGAATTCTCAAATACGCCAAGCTGAAAATAAATTTTTTCAAATATGATTCATGCGCTCACGTTTACAAAAAAATTATAAATATCTCATGATATTTTCAAGGGGTATTTTACGAAGCAATAAAAAGCATTCCGAACAAATCTCACACTCAGCTACTGTATGTTTGTAAAGCGTGCAAAACTTCCACATGAAAAATTTGTTTGGCTACTGTACAACTTTGTAGTAAATATTAAAAAAAATTAATAACGAAAGAATACAGAATTATTACTTATGACTTGCTCCATTTAAAAAATCTTTATTAATGACGTGACTAATCGTAGTAGTAACTAATGACATTCAGTAAAAATCTAAAATAAACAATTCTCTGTCTGACGCCGTCTGTGTTGCAAAAAAATAAAAGAATCATGAATGAATCGAAATTATTCATCTAATTACTAGATGTATAAATTTAATATATGTATATCTGTCAAATGTAAAGTGCTGTGAAGGCTGTATATAGTAACTGGAAATCGGTGAATTCCACACGTAAAAAAATATATGAAAACTATAATGTGGTGTTTATTTGATTAAGCGGCTATTCATTGTGTATTTCTCAAACAGCACACAAATTCATATCGATTACCTAACTAGGAAATACATTTTTTTGTACACGGAACCAACGAAATCTTAAATTAGAAACTAACACGGTTGAGGCATTTTTTCATTGTTCCGAGAAACGGGAAGAAGCAAATAATGATGTAGACTTGACTTTAATGTTATGCAATTGGATTTTTTTTTCTTATGTTCAACTCAATAACAATTTCCTTCTTCATTTACAGATTGCAACCAATCCATGTTCAAACCTCCTAACTGCACATTTCCGACTAGATGGGCATCCAAATGTAAATTTTCTCGAGAAAGTCATTCAAAATTCAACACAGTCTTATCTCTTTTTTGAACCATCACAGGTAAGAATGCATGCTTATTTTTGCAGATAAGTCATTAACCCGTCTGTTCTGTCTGCATAGTCCCATAAGAATCGATCGTAATGATTCAATTAGTTACTCAGTTGGTAGCTCGTATGTCTGGCACCTGTCGTAATCAAGAATTTTGTCGAGTCATGAAAATGCTCCTATTTGGCATTTAATTGTCCATAATAAACTTTTAAGTGGTTTCCATTGCCTAATTGCTTATTTTGTTACCAATTAGAAGAGTTTTAATTTAATCACGAGTATAATCTACTTAGAATATAGAAATTTCTGAATGCTTGTTTGACACGCAAAATCTTGTTTAAAAAGTCACGAGTGCTAAAATTAAAATGGAATTAAGATAAGGAATAAAAAATAAAAATTAAATGTCAATTTTGAGATGATAAAGCTTGTTAGGTCTTGACATTACATACGTGAATTTACGGTGTTTATAGTGAAATGATAAGAACAGATTGGAGGTGGTTGTGCTGCTTTCAAGGTTAATTTTTAAAAACAAGTCAAATTCAGGCCAGATTTCAGATATATTTTCAATTTGTACCTGAGAATCTAATCTATGCTTAATTCTTATCATTACTTGCCTGTCTAAGCCACCTGAATATTAATTCAACACATAGCAATGCTGAGTGATTAATCTGATACTGCATTCATTGCAAATCCATTTTAATCGTGCTGAAAACTCTCGTATAGCACTGATAGACAGTTGCCACTTAATTCAAATGCATTTCGAGTGACTAGTCAAGCTTAGAAACGAAACTTGAAAATCTATTCATATTTATAACTTTATCCTCATGTATGAATGAATGAGTCATTAACAAAGCTAACTTAAAGCCTGTTTGCCAGTCTCTCACCTTGTCTAACTCGTGACAGAAGAAAATGCATTTCATAAAAAAAGATGACCTTATTTAATCTGTTACTTGCTCAATTGAATAATCATTCAATTTGTCTCTTTTCTTTTTTTCTCTTCCAATTCCTTAATAGGGTGATCTCCATTCACATGTAAGAGTACGAAAACGTCTCCGTGAAAATGAAGCTCGACGATTATTCCGTCAAATGTGTGAAGTAGTTAAGACATGCCATGAACAAGGAATAGTACTGCGTGATCTCAAACTTAGAAAATTCGTTTTTGCAGATGCTGAACGGTAAGTTGTATAATCTTATTGATTTATTTTTTCAGTTCCCTGTTAACCACTTGAAACTAAATACCTTGCCATATGTTTATCGCACGTAAATTGTCATAGATACGTGAAGTACGAAAGAGAGAGAGAGAAAAAATAATGAAAATGAAAAAAATTAGCGCATACATACGAAAAACTGCCGCAAACCGCAAAAAGTCAGAATTTTTATTTTATTTTTATTTCTCCTTCATCAGCTCTTGAAAAATTTAAATTCCATTTATCATTCACGTAGAGCTGATAAATGATATAAGAGACGTACTTGAAACAAACAAAAAAAATTTTTTTTGTGATACGAGCCATTAACAATCTAATATTTAATGTACACACAATTGTGACACGTTGGGAAATAAACTTGCCAAATCTCTGTCGTCATTAGAGCTACGAAATATATTTTTTTTGCCTTTGAATTTTTTTTCTCAATTTATTATTGTTTCGACATTGAAAAAAATACAAAATATACAACTCGAAACAGACACACCAAAACAAAGAGAAGTTATGAATAAATTCACCAACACATCGTTATGGCATATTTTCAAACTCAGAGGCGCATATATGTATAAAAAGTGTGAGGCTGAGTGCTAGCTTGAGAGAAAAAAAGAGAGATAGAGAGAAGCATAAAATAATAAAGTAGAAATCTGATGTTGGCTCATATACAAGTAACGTTGTGAAATGAAAAATTCTTTCATCGTGTTTCAATGCTTATAAGATATTTCTCTTACATATATTGCAATAGAATCATTGCTTAATAGTTACAGTTAGTTATAAAGAACTTGAAGGAATGTGACGAAATGTAAACATTGCCATTATTTTATTATTTATTTATTTTGTCATTTTTATTGCATGATTGAGACAAAAAAAAAATAATAATTGATATTTAAGAGGAGAAGTCACTCCTGCAGTCATGCACTTTTTGTGATACAACGACATATTCAAATGAATAATTTAAGGGGAGAAACATAAGGTACACGTGCCTTATATCTTGTATTATCATTGCATTGTCAAATATTTATATAAGTGAGATTGCTTTTTGAATAAGGAATAATGCACTTTTGTTGAGAGTTGCTTTGGGTAATAGTTCATATAAGATGTTCCTTATGAATCATTTATTAAGCTGCTTTGATGATTTCATTGAACCTGTTCACGATGTTAGAATAATTCTGAGTTTTGAGTGGGATTAAGTGGATTTTAGAGAGAGTCGTTTTAATAAGATATGAGTATCATGTTCTTTGTTAAAAGCTACCAGGATCTGTGCTGTATTAACTTTAGTTAAATATTTAAAAGTGCTTCTAAATTGGTTCTTAATTTGTGAACTTTTGGTCTCGTGCCTCCACAAAAACTTCTCGAATCATGAATCATGAGACAAACAAAACAATTTCGAGTTAATCCATCCCTAAAATCAATTAACGAGAAATATTTGGTCAACAAAAACAACTACATTACTCATTCCTGGGCAAAAAAACACAACAACAAAAGCTTGTCACGTCATCAAAATAATAATTCCAAGATATTCTACGTCGTTTTTAAAAGTTCTTAGAATTTTCGTCACTTTATCATGAAGATGACGACCGTGGCTATCTCGTGACAACTTTTTTAAACCAATTAACTGGATGTAACATGTTCAAAAAAAATCTTTTAGGAGCATACGAATGAACATAAAAATAAAGAAATTGAGTTTCATTTGAGGTCATTCAACCAAATATATGTATATATGCTTGTATAAAAATTTCTTCTTTCTTTTTTTTTTTTTATTCGCTTTCTTTCTCTTCCTTTACATGCTATACTCATGTATAATACTTGTTTTCTAAAAAAAACGCACTTGGCTTATTCATACATTATTATGAAGTAACCGTGAGTTTGAAAAAAAAAATTATTATTAAGATTTAGAAAGAGTCAAAGAGATGAGAAAATAAATGCCATGGGGGTTTTGTTAATTTTAGCAATCCCAACCAGGCAAATCGCGAAACGACGCCAACATTTTGGCAACCATCAAAATGAAATGATTTATTTAAGCAATCATCTCTATTCTCTTTGTTTATCGCTTTGTGCTGTTTTTACAGTAGGAAATTGTGTACAATATACAGCAATTTCGCGTTTTTTTGCTGAATTTTTTTTAACTACAGTAGTGAAAAAAATACAAAAATTGAGGGAACAAGAAGCATGAATGAGTAAATGAAAAATTCATTTTTATGAAATATTTACTAGTCGTGTAGGTGTGGCTTTTGTAAAGAAACAAAAAAATTCTGTAATTTCTCAAAAAAAAAAGTTATTTTTAAAAGATTTTTTTTTTCTTTCATCTCAATAATATTCATACATGCTGGCAGTTATGCTCATGTTTGTAGAGCAATATTAATGTTTAACTAATTTCTACATCATAAATTCCGCTGTGTGAAATAGTTTCGCAAAGTGCTACCAAGTTTATTTCTTAGTCGCTCATTTATTTTCGTTTATTTTGTTGCTACTTCCACACACGAGCTGTGAGCATTATCGAAATGTATAAAAAAAAATTTTGCAACATCTTTGTTAATGGCAATAAGACCTTCGGTGGTTTTATTAAACAATAACATGTTATACACCAACTAGTCTGAGTCAACGTATTTTTCCTTATTTTTGAATTTTAGAACATTTAGTACTCCTTATTTGTGAACATAAAAACCGTTACGACAAATAAGGAAAATTCTAATTTTAGCTAATTTATTGACTTTTGCTGATGTATGACTTAAGTAAAAGCCTTATTTTAAAATTCCTAACATTATTCAATCGTTCCTCGTAGGCAAAAGTATTTAATTAATGAAAAGTTTCAAATTGAAAAAATTTGTATGGAAAAATTTTAGTACTCAAGCAATTTATTGTGAAAAATTCTTAATTATTTTGCTTCATTGAATCTTCATACAATTAGAAATAGTGAAGATTCCAAAGTTTTAATAGTGTTTGATACTTTAAAAACCAAAAAAGTAAAGAATTTTAAAATTTTGTTTATAAATTTAACGGCTTTAAAATATTTGAAATTTTCTTACAAAAAACTTTTGTTTTCAAATTTGAATTTCAAAAGTCGTAACTGAAAATTAGTTTACTCAGACTAGTTGGGTTATACATAATATCTGCCTTATCTTATCATCATTTTTATTATTTATATGAAACTGGTTTCGAGGTTTTTTTGGACAGAAATATATTGAGTATGTGAAATCGATGAAGAAAAAATTAATTTCGACGGCATTTAGGCAAAAATGCAAGGCAAAATTATATTTTGGGCATGATGGAGTAATTTGATGAAATCTCTGAATTATTGAGGATAAGTTGGCTAATATTTCTTTCAATAAAGGCCTGCTTAACTGTTTCTTAAGATCTTAGTAAGATTTTTGCAAGCACATGTAATATTAATATTTTTGAAAATATTGAAACGTGGTCTTCAAAGAATGTAAAAAATCAACAAGAATTAGAGATATTTGTGGGCTCGTCTTAGTCATACTTAATTGGTGCTATTTTTTTTTGATACTTCTTAATTTGGACAGTCTCTCTATTAATATCTAAATTAGAATAATATCAAAATTACTTTTTGAGATAAAAAAAATTTTGTCCTAAAATTTCAAATCTTGAAAATTCGTTGAACTCAAAATAGCTGACTTTCAAGCACAAATGTTCCTGACAACTCACAGTTGTCAATATATTGCTTTGTTTAATTTTTTTTTTGATTATGTTAACACATTTACTCGTTTTATATTTTTTTCGTTTTCTTATTGCCAATTCTCTTCTCACATTGCTGCGTAGTTTCTCGGTCACATTGAAAATTTATCGTTTCGCAAAAATATAATGTATTATATATTAATTTTTTCGTAATCAAATCATGAAAGCCAAATGTTTACATTCATATATGCCAGCCATACCGTATTGGTTTTGATCTCGTGAAAATTTATAGTTTAGATTACATTCTTAATTTGTAAAGCGAGAGTGAGACGGAAAGCGAGAAAATGTGAAATAATCAAATTTGTTTATCTGCGTAACCTTTTTTTCATCATCAGCTTATGTATTCACTGTATAATTTCACATATTATGTATGTGGTAGTATTCGAATATTTATGCAAGTAAATATTTATAATTCTTTTGAAGGAGACGTTCTAGGTTGTTCATTTGTCAATGTCAAATTGTGTGTGACGACATAGTGTAATTTAATAATAATAATATTGTAATAAAGCGGGCAAATTCGTGAAGTTAATGAAAATGTTTTTTCTTCTTCTTCTTCTTCTATCTCACTTAATATTGTGAATTATTCCATCCAGATTGAGTCAGATTCAAAACCACATTCTGCAAAATAATTTTTTTTATCGCGGCCACGGCCATTCTATTGTTGCTCAAAAAATTGCATAAATTGCCTTTTGTGAATATTCATTTTTTTCGTATTTCTTTCTTTATCTAATGGATTTTTTTAAACAACGAGCATTTAATTAAAAGCTTTTAATAATAATGTCGAGGGCTCTTTTACTACTTTGCTTGTTTTTTGTCCTACATTAGAAAAAAATAAAATAAATATAATTGTGCAAATTTATTATCAGTCGTTAGTTTAAACTAGTTTAAATACCTCTTTTGTTTCTTGTAATGTAGAATAGATACTCTAATGCTATGAGCAAGCTATTAAGTAGATTGATTGATTTAAGTAATGAAAATAATCTCCTATTCATGGAAGGAGGGAATTTTAGAATTTTTATTTCTTGCTCACTAGACATTAAGTAGAATTGAAAATAAAAATTGTAAATTCTCGCTTGAATTGAATTTTGCAATTTAGTTTTGTACGATAACCTACATCGAGTCCATAAAACAGTGCTTTGTACGATATTTCGAAAAATTTTTACAATCGTAATGAAAAATTTATTCAACTCTCTAGTGTGGCAATTTTACAATGCAAACACCTCGATGAGTAATCATGAATATTCACAATAGTCGTGATGTGATCACCATTCACGAGTGTAATCAGATTTATGTTTGAATTGTAGAGTCTATGACACTTATAGATGATATAAAGTTCTAAGGATTTCAATTTTGTAGCCATGGCAACACTTTTTATGGCTTTTGCAATCCAAGAAGTCACATTGAATATTTCGAAGAAAATCGTGATATACCCAAGACTTAATAAAAAACTAGCTTTATTGCACAAATGGCCTTCTTGAAAGCTTGACAAATATTAAATTTATTGACTGAATTATGACATTCTTGATGCTAATTTTACAAAATTCTTGAAATATTGATGAGTTGTGAGTTCAAAAATCTACAAGATCTACACTCATAAATGTGACATTTCACTATGAAATTCCTCACATAACATTTATAATGTCTCTTACTTGGCAACGAAAGAGTCAATAATTTACAGAAAAAATGTGATGCATTCATAATCTCTCCTATTCCTTCAAAATGAGTTTTTTATGGGTACATCGACGTATAGCTTTTTCATAATATCTATTTCATGTCTTTCCTTTCCTTTCTCGCCATCTCGCGTTATAATCATTAGACATTAAGTCGAGTGAAAGTTTTCGTTTCTTCTTTCTCATTTCTATTTCTTTTCTTTCTTCTCTATTCGCGTCTCTTCTGTCTGTTTTGATAGTTTCAAGTTATTTTCACGAAATATTATATACATAATGAAATCGCTTCATATTCATTATTTGAGAAATTTTATTTCTTTTTGAGTTAATTTAATTCGTGTTTGGTATAAGGCTTTAAGTAAAGTAAAAGCACCAAAAGGTTCATTGACACAATCGTCGCTTGTCGACGTAGCTTATATATTCAAAATAACTTTCATTGCACAATATGCTTAATATTTATTTTTCTTTGAAAAATTACATCATAAATAGTATTTTTTATTTTATTTCACTTAAACGTTTTTGCATTTATATGACTCATTATCACTAATTTAAATGAAAAGGAAAGAAAAAATATATGATTTAGAAATATTCATATGGCACAATAGTCGTCAGTTGTCAATCGTTTCTTCAGGTCTTTGGCTTCCATAAATTTTTAGCGGCTAAATTAGATTGCTAGGTGCTTCACTTTGGGAATTAGCTTTATATTTTTGGACATTCGACAATCCAACAATATTATCATAAATCTTCAATCAAAATGTATTGAATCTCAAATTCATCATTCAAGTACCATCATAAATGCGCCAATAGCTTCATATTCCTACAAAAAAGCATATGCTCAATTCATTTTATTCCACAACGTGACATCGATCATTGCTGTATTGCCAACAGCTTTAATGTACTTACTTTCGAATCCACTGACTAAATTTTCGTTTTCGCTTTGTGGCGTAAACGTGAGCAATACTGAAAATTTAAAATAAATTTACTTTTACATCAAAAGTTTCTTTTCTTTTTTATTTTTTTATTATTTTTGTTTGGGTGATGAAAGGAAATTCATTTGAAAAACAAATTTTAAAATAAAATTGATGAATATAAAGCTATCGTAAAACTTATAAAGAAGACAGGCAAAATAGTTTAATTTTAAATTATAAATTGAGTAAGAAGATGAAGATACTTTGCATATTTGAAAGTAAATGCCCTCAATAAGAGGTGAATAGTAAATTAATTGGCAATAACAGATCACGCGTATATTTCCGTTTCTAAGTGAATTTTACTGCCAAAGTCACACTTGTGAGAGTAAAGACTTTTTGCTTACTTGATGATTTAAAGATGAATTATTTCATAAAACTGCAATTTGTCAGTTCTGCTGTGCATTCTATACATCAACTATTATAATTCTTTTTCGATTTTAATGTAAATTTTTTGGCATTTTAATTGTATGCAAAATAGATGAAAGGGCAAACGAAGCCATTCTCGTTCTTTGTTCACGTTTTCCTACATAAATTTCACAATCTTATTATTTTTTTGAAAGTATTTTAAATTCAAATTTACTATCAAAGACCCTCAAAATTCACACACATAACTATTTTTTGCGACATAGCGAATTATTTAATCATCAATTTGAGTTTGAGTTTAGCTTGTCCATAATGAATAAATCATCGAAAAAGAAATGAAAAGAATTTGAAAGACTTCCAAAAATAATAATAATGATCAAAAAACCACAGAAATTGCTTACACATGAACATTATGATGAATAAATGAAAAGAAAATTTTTTTTGGCTGTCTAATTAGGCACAATAAGATAGCCCAAAATGGAATAATAATGGAAGTGAATATAATTAAGATTGAGTCTAAATTATGAACGTGCATCCTTAAATGGCAGCTCATAAAAATTGCTTCATTTGTCCTTGGAATAGACACAATTAGTGATTTGCAAGAGGTTGTCTAGGTGTCAGTCTAGCACTGTTCAAAATTCAGCATTAATTTGTAGAAAATTAAATTTATTAGCTGCATATTTTTTGCACACTGAATGAACTGCTTTGTTTGAGGCTAGAATTGTTTAAAATTTATGGCAAGGAATTAAAGACAAGAATGAAAATTTATGTCATGTCTAACACTTGATTAAAGTTTAATTTTATTTCTCTTTTTATTTCCAGAACACATATTAAATTAGAGTCCTTAGAGGATGCGATAGTGCTTGATAATCCAACTGAAGATTTACTGCACGACAAGAGAGGCTGTCCAGCATATGTATCCCCAGAGATTTTGAGAGCAAATACTACATACTCAGGCAAAGCTGCTGACATGTGGTCACTTGGTGTGATTCTATATACAATGCTCGTGGGAAGGTGAGTTACCAACTGCTTGTTTCTTTTACTTCTTCTTCAATAAAATTGAATAAAGTTAGTCGATGATGATGAAGTCATGAGAAAGTTTGCATTGCACATCTAACATAAAAATTACTTTCACAAAAGAACCGAATGCAATTGAATGGAAGTGAAATGCTTTTGTTCCTAATTTCTAGTAAATTTACGACATCAACTTCCGTACCTTAATATTTTCAAAGGCTTCTATCTTATCGCAGGTCAGTTTTTGTCTATTTTATAATAGTTCTGTGTCTTCTTATGGGTACCGGAAATGTTCACAGCCTTGAAGTGCTCAATTTTAAGGAACAACAACAACAAGAAAGAATTTACAGTTAATTTTGCACAAGTAACGGCAAATCCCACGAATAATTGAGGCAATAACAAATTTGTATAGGAAGGCGTCACGAACATTCTTTTACACAGCAACAAAAAAATCCTTTCAAATTGAAGCACAAAAAATTAATTCATAAAACACCAGTTCAGTCTGTATTTGATCACCTTGGCCTGTAATTCAATTCATAGCGCATTATATCTTGGGAAGAACAAATATTGAATGATTGGAATGCCTTTACTCTTTCTCCATTATGTCTGATTGTTGAATTTTATGTATCGTAACATTTTGATTTACATAAAAAACTTCATTTCACTTCCTTTCCATTCGTACCTTTTTCATTTCGATTCCATAACCACAAAAGAAAAAAAAATAGAGATCGACAAGAATAGTGCAATGTGGGTGAAGAAATCAAATGCAGATGGATCAAAAGGATATGTTCAAAAACAGGATTAATTTTCATGTCTTTCTTATTCTCTTTTTATTTTTAAATAATTCAAAAGAGAACTTTTTATATTTTTTTAACGAATATTTACCATCTGTTTAGTATTCTCATTTCTTTTGATTCTTTCCAATTTCAAAGGCTCTTTTTGCTTTCTATATCTACGTAGTATTTTTGTTGTATGAAATAAAATATAAAGTAGAATAATAATAAGCATAAGGAGATTGATGAAGAAGAAGATTCAACCAAAATGCTCTCGTGAAGCCTGAAGGCGATCATCGAATGAAGAACAAAACATAAATAAAAAAATAATGCAAAAAACAGAATTTCATGCCAAAAATGTGGCAGGTGCTAAAAGTTTTTGGAACCAAAATGAAAACGTCCGTTGAGACAAGATAAATTTATCTAAAAAAATTCAATTTCAAAAGACACACAAATTTCAAACCGCCTTTTTCTGCTCGATTATTAAATTTTCCATAAAAAGATGAAGCAAAAAAATAAGTCAGAAATTGATTTGCTTTGTTCATTCAGTTCATTCACGCATATTTTTGCTGCCATTCATTGAATAAAAAAATAATAACAAGCTGTCGCTTAGGAACTGTGTGAATTAATAATAATCATAATAACAATTTTTTTAGAATGAGGCCACTTGCCTTATTAAAAATCATGAAAAATAATACTGAATAATAATTTTTCAGACAGCCTACACAATGAGAGAGAAATTAAGGGATTAATTATTTATAGAGTGTGCGTAATTATCATGATTTAAGTGGTTGAAAAGATTTTATAGCCTATCGTACATTCTTGTCTATTAGTCAGTCTGTTTTTGTATGAGAAGATGCGTCACGATGCATTTATGAGCGTAGTAAATGAGAATTCCGTTGAATTACTGCATTAAATGATCTGCTTGTAAACATTTTATTTTATTTGCAATGCATGTAATGTTTTTGAACTGATTCAAGCATTTTTTGCGAATTTTTTAATGAGTGTTGACGCAGTTCTTCCTCTTTTAATGTTTTTAATGATTTGAAACTGTTTAAAGCTTAAATGAGTTGAAAAGTTGGATTAACAGTTGTTTTAATAAGTTTCTGCTGACACAATGCATACGTTTAAGTCGAATAACACTTTTAATAATCTAATTTGATCCGAAAATATGCGAAATACTTTTTAAGATGGAAAAATGGCGGGGCTCAAAACTACGATTTTTGTTGAAACTTAAAAAACCACTGAGTTATTAGTAATTTAACAAAAAATAAAACAAAGAAAACAAAATTTCAATGCAAATTGTACTTTACAATCAGAAAATTAATCTAGTTATATCCTGATAAAGCATTCACTTTTCACCTACAATAACTACTCATTTCCATGTAAAAAAACAATAAAATAATTACTCCTGATATTTGTTTAATTACATCAGCAAATATTATTATTTATTTTTTTACTCTCAGCCTGACGCCAAATTAGTAAAAATAATGCCTTTGTTCCTCGTTATCAATCAAGTAGAAATAATTTGTAATTTTTTTTCTTCCTTTTTTGTTGCTTTGTGTTATCTCACTGCAATGCCTTATCGCAAGCGGAATTTATTACATTATTATAAAATAATTAAGCGCCCTTTTGATGAAGTATGATGGAATTACTGATACGAGCTTGCTTATAATCTGATGATGATGTCAATAACTTCTCATATTTCATTCATTGCGACTCATTGATTTTATTGAAGAAAAAGGAAATATTCACGAAAGTGTGTGTGGATTGAATAATTAATTAATGAATAATTTTTATTTATTTTTATTTCCATATCCAGATATCCGTTCAATGATTCAGAACATGCGTCATTATTTGCGAAAATATCAAGAGGTGTTTATGTTGTGCCTGAATGTCTTTCGTCAAAGGCACGCTGCATAATTCGTGCCTTATTACGTCGCGATCCTGAGGAGAGAATAACAAGTGAAGACATTCTTTATCATCCATGGTTAAAGCAGGATGATGAGTACCGTGAAGTGATAAGTTCCAAGACTAGTTCAACAAATGACGATCAATGTGTTCCTGAATGGCACGGCGATAACGATTGTGATGATAGTGAAATGAATGGTGGTAGTAGTGAATATGATTTAAATTGAGGAATTTAAGAATGCACACAAATACACATTTAAAATATGGATGATACACACCGATAGACCAATAGATTTGGATTCTAGCGATTTAAAAACAAAAAAAAATTATGTGATTATTAGGAGACCACTAATTAGAATTTTTATGTGAATTTGAAATCAATTTTTTTTTCGTTGAATATTTTTTTTTTTAATTATGATTTTTGTGGGAATATTGGATTGTGTCTAGATTCGAAAATATTAAATTTAATTCCCACAAGAATTTAGCCTTGAAAAGCCTTTTTCTGTTCTGTGAAATCATGAACTTCTTATCTAATATGCTAAAAACATGTCTTTATCATTTTTTTTTAAAAAATAATTTTGTTGACTACTGATGTAACTTCTTATCATGAACTTACTTATCGAAACATACACATTTGATAAAAACTGACCAAATACTTGTGGCTTTTCGTAGTTGCTTCAACTTCCTCATCTAGCAATGAAAAAATTGATTTCTCATGAATAATAATTGATGCACTTGTTGTAAATTAGCAAGTTTTTTTATTTGTTTTTTACATCAGCTAATTTAATTTATTTTGCATTAAAAAACATTTTTTGTTATATATTTTTTGTAACTTTTTTTTTTGCTCTTCCTTCTCAAAACTATAATTTCTATATATTTTTAAATTTTTTTCATCTTGACTATATTTTAATTGAAATAATTTCTTACAAAATGCACAGATGAAAAATTTTTGCTGTGCAAAAAATTTCTTTTAAAGAAGAAAATGCTACAAATGAAGTACAATTTTAATTCTTAAATTTTCTATTTCTATCAACTATTTTTTATTTCTCTTAGATATCTTTAAGCTTAATTATAAAAAAACTTTTTATATTTTCAAATCTGTCTATCCATAAAATCCAAATTGAAAATTTTTCTATCTTTATTGGCTTTAATTTTTTCTCCTTAATTTCTACTTTTATTTTGGAAAAATTTTCATTTGGAATCAACATTTAAAAGCTAATAACTCAAAACAGTTCTTGACAGCATTATAAGAAAGAAAAATATAAAATTTTGATCCAACATTCATTTTCCATTATTTCTCAACTAACTGTGCAATTACAATTATGTGGAAGATCTACAAATATAACAAACAGAATAAAAAGTATTCAATTATATAAAAGAAAAAAAAAATTACAAAAGTCCTCGTGTTTCATATCGAGGGACTTCAGCGCATTTTTGGCGCGGCGATCAGTAATCGAGCTACGAATTGAAAGTATATCAACTTTCAGGACAGACCTTGCAATATTCTACATAAAAAAACGATAATTTTACAAAAATGTTCCAACAACGATCAAAAACCCTTTAGTTTCAATTTCCTCACATTCATTGTGCATGAAAAGTGTGTTTTCATTATGCACAAACTAATAACTTGCAAAACTGAACAAAAAACTTTTCGTAAAAAATAACGGTCAAAAAATTTTCAAATTTCAACGGTCAAAAAATATTTGAAATTTCTATGACGTAAAGTTGCAGTCGTGTGTTGTTTACTTTCTTTGTGAAATCAGAAAATAATTAATTAAATTGTTTAAACACAAATTTAGGACTTTTAAATACATTTGCCGCCAATAACTCGATGAAACGAAGCTAATAAAACAAACCGGAGCTCTCTACGATGTCTAGATCAAAAGATAGTTTTTCAAAATTTGCTGTCGACCGAACAAAGTGTATGATTGAGCTTCCTTTTTGAAAACAAGTTTCCAAAAATGCGCTAAAAATGCTGCAAAAGGAAAAACTGTAAAAAAATTGCTCTAACATGAAAGATTACTTATAAAAAAAAATTAATTAATTATGAATTGTAGTCTGCAACACAATATAGTTCCTTATGCTACACATGTACACTACAAAGAAATATGACTTTTTCTATTTTATTGAGCATGAGAAAATGAATGAATTTGTTGAGTGGAGAAATTTTTTTAATGCTTCAATTTCCGGTGGGGTTATGAGATATGTTGGGAATTTTTTGAGGTTATGTGTTGACTGGCTTAATTATCTGCCAATCTACTGTTTCAAAAACTTCCTGTATTACTCGGAATCAAATCCCAATTTCATCACAATTAAAAACTGTTTCCTTTCACATTTCTATCTTCCTCCGTTTCCATTATAATCTATACTTCTTTTCTTAAATAGAGCATAGACTGAATTGACTAATAAAAAAAAGAAAATCTAACTAATAATAATTATTGTATAAATGATAAATTTAATTAAAGAAAAGAAAAAAAATTGATGATTTAATTCTCTTTTTTTAATCGATTGAAAATTAAAATCGATTATTCTTTATTCCTTCCCATGTTTTTATTCTCACATCTACCTGATCTGTATTCTGTAATTCATGAATGAGATCGTTTCATATTGAAAGCAAAAAAGAGTTTTATTAAGAAGAAGAAAAATATAATTATAGAGCAGATAAATTGAAACAAATGTTTTATGAATTTTTAAGTAATTCAATTCTTTTTAACTTGTATGTGATCGTCAATTTATTTTGCGTTTTTTTCTATTTTTTATTTCAATTTCCTTTTCTTGTTCTTCCTAACATACACACACTCACATGAAATGCGATTTCTTCTTCGAGTAAAATGATGTTAAAAATTATTTTTTAATGAATTTAAAGAAAAAATAAAATAAAAATGCAAAAAACTTTAATAATTTTAAGTTTAACTGGAAACAAAAATCAAAGGGGGTGTATAATTTCTAATGGCTGCGATTTATTTGTATAAATTTATCTTTTAAGGAATGTGCCTGGATTTAATGATTTCTTGGTAAATTGTAATTGTATCGATAGAAATAGAAGACATTTGAGCTTCTGCAATGCTATTAAATGACATTGCCACTAGCTATAGAAAAAATACTATTTCTAGATTCATGAACCATGCGACATAATTCTCAATTAATTTATTTACAAACTGATGCATTGAATTATATTAATTTGAACATTTTATAAAAAACAAGAAAAAAATATAGGTTGAATTTAAAAATGTAATAAAAATAAATTTATACTGAAGTGGATTTACAATTTGCAGCTTGTAACAGATCTACAATGTTGCATTGTAGTGCCATGACTCTTAAATTATCGTGTCGATTTCCCTTGACGCATCAAATTTATAGAGCTCTACCCTGCATTTTATTTAAATGTGAGCTGAATTGAAAGTGACTTACTTTTATAAAGGAATATCTTTATTCAGAATCTCAATTTTATTCTGATGGTCAAGTTATTAAAATGCTTGATTTATTGTTCTAAAAAATGTCCTAAATTTTTTGATTACCCTTATTAATTCACTTGATATACAACCTGGGGTGATTATTTAGTCTAACGATTTTTTTTGTGTGAATTTTTCACCCTTATTGATTGAGGTTCTCAATAGAGACTACCTCAAAATTAAGAATAAGGGTACCACATATTTAAATTATTAATGATCAAATCTCAAGATAAAATATGAAAATTCAAGTTAATTTTATAAATATCAATCGATACAATAAAAAATGCAATGACCAGAAATCAGAAAACCCACAGCATCCTCCACATCCTCCTTGAGAAAATTTAATAAAAAATCATTCTATTGTGTCATTTCAATACAACTATATTTATATACATAAATTTATATTTAATAGTTTTATAAAACTTGTAGAAAATACTAAAACTTAAAGTAGGAACTGCAAACATGAAAAAACACAAGAAAAAGTACATCAATTAAATGTTTAATTTATATATAAATTTAAATAATTAATATTAGAAAATTAATAAAAAAGAATGTGGATAATGAATATTATTATATTTTTAAAAAAGGAAAAATTGATTTAAGAAAAAAAATTGTAAAAAGTTGGTAACAGACACAAAAACTAATTCGTAAATGGAACATTTTTATTTTTTAAGGCTAAAAACAACAAAAAAAAAATTTCTGTTATAATGTTATTTTGAAGGAGATAAAAAAATAATAATAATATTAATAATGATTGATAATAATTTAGAAAAAAAAGAAAAAAAAAGAAACACACATTTTTGTCAATAAAAAACAACAAACTATGAAAAGAAAAAATATTAAAAAAAATCCTTTGTTTGTTCTTCTTTTTGCGTGTCTATTTTCAGCAAGTTTTTTGTTTTCTTGAGCTGTATTTATTTTTCTAGACCGGGGTTGTTAGTAATTGCTTTGACTAGTGATCGTTGAAATCTTCGTTGTGACTTGAATTGGATTAGATTATAAAATTGGATAATCTACTTCTAACCTCCAAATATACCTAATTTATATGCATGAAAAGACCTGTAGCAGTTGATTCTCATCACTTCATGTCGTATTTTATAATTGTCCAAATCTCAAAAAATACTATAAAAGTCATCCCCTACTAAATCATAAACCTGCAATATTGCATTACAATATGAGGTTACATCAGTTGAAGGATCAAAACGGAAAAGTTCAATGAACCCTTCCTTTTATGTGCTGCAATTTTTCTCGATTCTTATGCGAGCAAGTTTTATGAGTAACAAAAGACGAAAAACATAATAAAAAGAAGAAAAAGGGGTGTGAGTGCACGAGAGAAAAACTGTGTCAATTGTAAGCGCTTGTTGAATAATATCAGTTTAGAATGAAGAAACATTGTCAACGTTGTCTATGAGTTTAAAACGACGAAATAAATACATAATGAAAAATGTGCATAGCATTTTGAGATTAATTGAATTTTAGCGCATTAAATTATCAATAGAAACAATTTTGTCAAAATTACAAATTAACGGTTTTTGAAAATTTAAATTTTTTGATTTTTTGTTTTCTTAAAAACACGTGTCAAATTATTTTCTCGTTTAAGAATTAATTTTGAGATTTTTTCAAGTTTAATGGCTAATTATAGCAATACTGTTATTGATATAAAGTCTATAAAATAGCAAAACTTGATTATAATTATCAAAGATCTCAAAATCCAAAAATATGCAGCCAAAACTCATTTTTAATATACAAAATGTCTCAATTCCAGATCAGTAAACTGATTCGCCATGAAATCAATCACTTTACTAACTAATAAATCTGAATAATTTATTCATAATTATTCATAGCAGCCTTATCAACATTCATAAATCATCATTAAGCTTTAAAGTAATTTAATATGACGAAAAACACCCAAAATGCCATCAACTCTACACTTTTTTGTGCAAAACATCGTAAAAAATTCTCGAGATCTGTTTAAGACAAAGAAATAAGAAAAAAATAAGCAAATAAATTCGCAATGCTGCTTGTTCTTTGTTGTGCTCATAGAGCTAAAGCTTTTCTTTATACATTTTTTTCAGTAGTTTACCTTGTCGAAATAAAAAAATAATATTTTTGTAGTAGAACTCGTATTTTTCATTATTTTTGTGTTAAAGTCGATGATATTCTTTGTTAAGTAATTTTTTTATATATTTTTTTGTTAAAAAAGTACATGCCGACATTAGCCTTGTCAGTTCTGACGAAATGAATGTATGAAAGTTATATGCACATCGATCATCAGAACATTGAACAAACTAAATGAATGCCAAGTTGAAGTGGAGTAGAGAAAAAAAATAAAGTCAATCAGTTCCGCATAAATAAATATTTGTGTGACTAGGGCTGTTAAAATTGGATCTATAATACAATACATCTTTAATAAGAAGTAAAATTAAAATTTTCAGATGCATCGTATTACAAATATTTTATAGATATAAACATTTAATTCTCGCGAACTAGTCGACATGATGTTCATAAGCATGTAATACTGTGTACACAATGAATTTTTGTGGTTTTGTTATTCTAGGAATTTACAGCTTTGCACTAGCTGAATCAACAAGTGAACTACATAAAAATCAAGCTATTAAACTTCTGAAAATTACTCATAAAACCTCAATTGCAGCAAAAATATGAAGATAGAGTGAGTATCTGGAATTTTTAATGTGATAAATGAATTCATGACGTCAGCAATTGAAATTGGAAAATCCATAATACGAAATTATGTCATCAATTTCGTTTAGGCTTATCTAAAAATTCTTTAAAATTCGACATTGCCTCTCAAATATTTGCACATGCCGTCCAAAGACCTTCATGGAATTTCAAAACAGAACTTTTTTTTTGCTAAGTTTCAAAAGCATTCCATTCTTTAAATATCACGTCTATTAGCAAACTATCCAAAAATATTCGTGAATTTACGTTTTCTGAAAATATCCGTTAAAAATGAAATTATTGACAAGAATAATGAATAATTTCATCAGTTCCAAAGTTTTAAAATAATTTTAAAATTCTCAATAAAGTTGAATGCATTTTTTGTCGTGAGTTTGTGAAGCTAAAGTGACATACTGTCTGAAACAGACTGGCGAGACGTTAAAAAGTAATTATTAATTTCTTTAAATCATCTCTGAAGTCCACTCACATGACGCATCTTCATATAAATAGAAATGCGAAAATATCAAAAGGAATCACAGCCAACGCTACATCATCAACATTATCATCGTAGATGTTTATAAATAAAACCAGGAATCGACTCAAAACCACATCACATTCTATATTTAATCAGCATTCTTTTTCATAGCTTTATACTCCACTATGCAATCTTATTTGATTTCCGCATCAAGCACAAAAAAATAAATTTATCTTAAAAAAAAATCACGTATAACTTTAAAGTCGGAGAATATATTTATGCAAAAAAAAGATTGAACAAAGAACAGCACATCAGTCATCGCCACGTGATCAACTTTCCCTTTTTCCTCTTATCATTACATATCACGATTATTTGTATAGTTAATAATTACAATCAGTTACTGTTCTTTTAATTATAATAAATTTTTTATTATCATTGCATTTTTAACTGGAACTGCTGTATCATATTCATAACAATTTATTAATTATAATATTTTCGTAGTCACATCATCCCATTTAACAATCAATAAATTAAAGTCTTTGTTCGATAAATTCAGCACAGATCAGTAACTTATCAATAGTGCATTCACACCAGATTGATTTCCTATTTTTTTATGTGCAAATGATGAAATTCTTTTTGCCATTTTTTTCTCTCTCGCGATCTGTATTAAATCAAGTTTATGCGACTGCACATATAGGCACAGTAGTAGCACTAATTAAGTCAATTTATTTTCTTTGTGCGACTGAATAAAAAAAATTCTTTCGAGAAATAAAAGTTTGAATGTGATTAAGGCGGGATTTTGATTTGTTGATGGGAATAATGCGCATTTTACGACTGGAATGATGAAAATTGGATATTTCTTGATATAGTGAATAAGATCTTGTCATAGAAATATATTGTCAGAAATTAGGTTCGAATCCTAACAAAATTCTTTTAACAAAAATTTCAAACATTCCAACGATCGCCAAAATATCGAAAACTTCAATCCGAATTCAAAATTCCATAAGACACATGAGCCTTCCCAACAGATTAAACACATACAAAAGTCCTTTTCAAAAAATTCCACATTGCGACATTCCACAATAAACAATAAACCTCATTACTCCTACATTGTCTCATAAATCCTTTTAAAATTACAATAAAAAGATTCCAATGAGGTCATTCAAAATTACAAAGGTAATTATCAAACTGCAAACCTTCCAAACTGAATAATCAATCGCCATTGTTTTAATATAGAAAGTTATTTTTTTGCAAAAAAAAGTTTCTCAATTTTTGCTTCATTCCATTTCATTATTGCAATTGCGAGTCTTAAATTGATTAAATAACATATGAATAATGCTGACTATTCAAGATACAATAAACAGGAGAGTAGGTGGCACTTTACAGTAGTTATATTGTTTTGCAGTGATTTAATTAAAAATAGCAACATTGCATGTCTGAAATGAACATAAATTGCCATATAATGTCATCATGAATGATTTATTTTTAACAATTGCAATGACACTCATCACCGACTGTGAAGTACATGCCGAGATTTATGAGCTTACAATTCAATTGTCGAGGTTTTATGACAATCAAGTTGTTCCCTGATTGCTCATTAAGAATCATTTAAAAGGAAAGTGGATTTTAATTGTTAGGTTCTTTTAATTTTTATTTGATGGAAGTGATATGCTATATGCCTAATATTGATGCTGTCTCGGATGAAAAAAATATTTTCTTGAGGTTTTCACTAGTCATGTGCAATCTGGATTTTTTTAATAATCATATCCAGTTAATATTTAAGTCATTCAGAACTGCGAAAATTCCCACATAATCACCAACTTCCTCCATCAATTTTATCTGTATCTCTATAACAAATTCCATATGCTACTCAGGTTACTACAGTACAGATATTGAAATTTCATTGTTATGTCAGTTAGTTATGCACTCAATATGTATGTAAACGCATAACAATTTTTTATAGGAAGTTCGTAACAAAAACAGCAGAACAGGAAGTATACAAGTGCATCGTTTTATGCGACAACATAAAACAATAATCGCAGTTCAACACGAAAAAAATAAGCAGCAGCAACAGAAAAGAAACATTTTTATGCATTGCACTTATTTTAGTGCTGTTTAATAGACAGCTATGTTGCCATTTTACTTGATTGTGCATTATGTATACAAAAAATGAACAAGAGTATATATACAGCTAATATTAAGCATGTAGCGCATTTGTAAGGCTTTACTGGTTAAGATTTACAGTCATTCTCCAAACTGCAGCAAAATCACATCCAATCCATCTACAACTAAGATTCAGTATAAACCATGAGCTGCATAATATCAGCATAGTCTCATAAATGCATGTTCATGATTGGAATTGTATTTTTTGATGCCATAACTGCCGCGGTCTTTATTTTTCGCACTGCTGATATGTCTGCTTCCACATTTTTTACTCTCTCATATTTTGCATTGCAGTCAATTGGCATGTCGGAAATGTTTATGTTCAATGCTGATTTTTTGACGCCACGTCAATTTTCGAACATCCAAAAAAGAAGGAACTAAAAAGTTTTTCCTTTTTGACGCAGAATTTAATCGCTTAATTGAATGCAGTAAGTTGTTCATGTCGCAGGATATTCTTATGCTGTACAGTTCTGAATTTACATTCATATGGAAATGCATAAATTCCTTAATTATAGAACATGAGCAGCACAAACAGCAACAGACAGAAATGAAGAAAAAGAAGTGAAAATTTCCACGAGAATGAAAATGAAAACGAAAAAAAAATGAAGAAGAAGTAAAAAAATTTTCCTTTCCATTTTCAATTTTATGTGTGCGAATCCGTATTGCGCAACATTGCTGTTCAATGCGGTGAATTTGGAATAGATAGGGAAAGCATAAAATGATTCAGCAATGCAGACGTAAAGACTGCTTTCTCCAGAAAAAAGAAGATTGCGAATTCTTTGCAGCAACTTAAAATTATGCTGGCAGGAAGGAAGAAAGGAAGTAAACAATTACAGCAGTAGCAGCAAGTAGCAGTTCCATAAATTAGTTGAAAATCTTTCATGCAAAAATGACGAAGAGAAAATTAATTCAATTTCAATGACTTTGTGCTGTGTGCTGGTTTGGTTAATGCTATAGTAATGAGAATGATGAGAATTGGCCTCAAAGTTGGTAGTTGCTGACCTCCATAAAGCATAAAACTCTAAATTGGATTAACATTAACATTACATCGATGAAGAAATCAAGAGTTTCTATTTGCAGCAATAAGTACCAGATTGCTGCTGATGCTGTTGCTTTACTTTTAGACATTTAAGGTCGATCACATTTGCATTCATCTGCAATAATTGTACTCGCAGTAAGAAAGATGAATTATTTTAAGATTATAACTTTTTGCCACATCCCCAACAAACGGGAATCTATTAGCTTGTATCCCCAATGACCAGGCTTTAAATATTTTGTATCCTCAGTTGCTAGGCTTTTAATAGAAATTGAAAATTTCAATATCTACTTTGAGTTCAAATCGTTTTCATGCTTAAAAATGACGTCACCCATACTATATTGACAGAATGACTTCAAGGCAATATTCTAACAAATTAGCTAGGCCACAAATAATACGTGCATTTTGAACACATAGAGACATGAAAAACAAGATCCAAGAATGTCAAAAGTTGCTCTTTTGCGAATTCTCACATGACTTGGTTGACGCTTAAATGAAACTCAAACATGTGCTGAATGTTTGCGGACACAATCTCATGTCTTAATTGATTATCTGAATTAATTCTTTCATCATAAACTAGCACGAATACAGCCACACGTCTGAATTATTATGATCAATGAATTTTTTGCAATTTTTAATTGCATTTGAGATTTATTTGAGTAATATTTGAAGAGAATTGCTTGCTATTATGTTACAGCAGTAGCAATTTACCTACTTTTTGAGACTTCATATTTTATTTATTGCCTGAATTTATGAGCCTTTTAAAAATTAATTAATAAAAAATTGAGAATTGAATAAGATTCTGTGCAGGTCGTAAAAATTATCAGAAAAACACTTTACAGCTCATTTCATGCATTAAGAGTAGAGTAGCAGAAGCAATAAGTTCCAAATTTGTGAGAGGAAAGGAATGAGAAAAAATTATTTTTAGCTTTTGAATGTTTTATTTTCAATTTTTTTCAAGGACGAATTCTTAATTTTTAGAGGTCAGCAATGAAGTTTCGTAATTTTCGTCATCAACACCATCGCAAAAGGCAGACATTTAATACTACTACCCTAGCAGCAATTTGGAACGAATCTGGGCGGAATTTTTTTTCCTGACAAATTCGTTTGTTTTTCCGGTCATAAAATGGAAGAATTTTACGAGAAAAATTTCCTGGGGTTTTCTTTCAAAATCTGTCATAAAATTTTTTTTGAAAAAAATTTTCTGGCCGGAAAATGAAAGAATTTGTGAAGAATTTTTCTTTCGTTTTTCTTCCATTTTTCCTCGCAGATTCTTTCATTTTCTGATATCACAAAAAAAAGTTGCAACAGAATTTGAAGGAATTTTAGAGGAAATTTTCTGGCAGATTTTCTCTTGATTTTTTGCACATTTTTTGGCATTGAAGAATTTTAAAAATTTGGAATGTAATTATAATTGTTTCTGTTAAAATATTGGAGTTTTCAAAAATTGTTTTCCATTTTGCAAATTAAAATTTTTGTTCCGTTAAATGAAAAAATTTTAATTTTTGACTTCGTAATACAACTTTTTAAAGTTTTTTATTTTGAAAATCATTACCAGAATATAAATTATGCTCTCTAGTCAAGATTATGCTAAAATCCATACTTAACTTTTAGCTAATAAATTAAAGTTACTTTACCGTTATGTGTTCGTTAAACATAAATTTGTTTAAAAAGAAAACTGTTTTATAGAAAAATAAATACATAGAAATTCATTGAATTCATGGAAAAACCACAAAAAAGAATAAAAAATAGCTTAAAACTATTTTCAAATTTAAATTCTAATTAAACATTTTAAAATTCTCCTATTGCATAATAATTATGATTGAAATGATTTAAATTCATTTGATTAAAGATTCTTTTACAAATTACTCATATTACTAATAAATCATTTTAGTATTTTACCAAGATATAAAATCGTTAAATTGAAATAATATTAATTAAAAAAAAAAAATAATAAAAAAATTAAGTTCCCTTGAAAGAATCATGCAGGATTTATGGAAGAATTTATTTGGTCCCCCTGAACCCCTTGGACCCTCCTGAAGCAACCCCACTGGAATAAAGCGTTATAAGTGTTAAAACAATAATTAAAAATTATGGCAAAAGAAATTAGCAACTTAAATATGTCTTTTCGCCAAACATAATTTATATAATTTCAGATAGCGGTAGCTCAGCGGTTAAGTTCGGGACTTTGGTTTCAGCGGTCATGGGTTCGAGTTGGCAGAATTTCAACAGAAAATTTCCTTACAAAATCTTCCAAAAAAAAAATAATAATAATAAAAAAAGAAAATAAAGTGGAGAGAAAGTGAGAGAAAAAGAGGAGGAAGAAAAAAAAAAAGAATTTTTTTTAAATACTTTGAGAAAAATTCCCGCAAGATTCTTTCATAATTCCTGCAAGATTCGTTCATAATCCTCTCATATTCTTTCATTTTCTGTCAGATTAGTACAGAAAAAATGAAAGAATTTGTGAGGAAAAATTCCGGCCGGAAAATGGCCAGAAAAAACGCATTTTCCGGGCACTTCCGTGCAGTTAAGGAATTTTCCGGCCACTTTTCCTCACAAATTCTTTGTGATTCGTGAGAAAAAAAATCTGGCCGGAAAATTTCCTCACAGATTCTTTAAGATTCGTTCTAAATTGCTGCTAGGGTAGCACACAGCACAAAAAACTTTTTCGCCAACTAAATTCTGTTGCATAATTTTTTATGTTGTTGACCTCGATATTAAAAATAAGCAAGCAAGCAAGTTGCCTTTAGTGACTGAATTTTTGATCTGCGATGGATATAAGTACAAAAATCTCCTTTCTATTCTACAGTCACAATGCAGTTCTGTTTTATGTTATCAATGAACTTTTTGCTTGCAAATTTCTTTGTCTCTTCTTCTATTTACTTACTTACTTACTTGCTTACCGTAAATCCATCGTGCACTGGAACACGATTTTTCATTGTTCGAATGGAAGAAGAAGAAGCAGCAGAAATAAATGAAATAAAAACATTCATAAGGAGCTTTAAGGTGAATGTTTCATAGGATTTGTTGGCATTTTCTTATGACTAGATAATATTCAGGCAATGATAGCAGACTCCTGACTGATACGATTGTGTCAATAATCCTTTAATAAATCCTTGTAAAACTCTTAAAATGAGAATCTTGAGGTGCTTAAAACCTGAAAATATTTTCACACAAATTACTTTTAAGGATTTACTTGACATCATTTGCATATGAATTAGGAACAATTAAAGATGTCTACAGATTGTCCCAGACAACACACAAACATTGTACAGATTGAACAGTCAGAGCATGGAACATGAAAATTTAATAAATCAACATCAATTCTAATTCGAGCATTTATTGATTGTGCAACAATCTATATTGAGGCACAGGCACAGAAAAAAAGACTGAGCGAGAGAGAAGAAGAAAAAAAAAGAGCTGAAAATGTTCATTGCCATAGTTTCGCAAGAAGTTCGCTCTTGAATACCGCAACAGCTACACACATCACCTCGAATAAACATTTTCGATGTTGTTCAAGTTCATAGCTACTTCTGTTAATAACTGTTGTTGCTGTATTTCTATTTCTTCATTCAAAAATGATTTCTGACTTAATGTCATCCATGACTCTGACCGTGAATCGTTGAGAAATTCAAGACGACCTCTAAGCATGTCTCTTATCGATCCAATTGACTCAAAAAAGAGACAAAATTTGTCTCAGACTATCTAAAAATTATCAATTCTCTTTCCATGCATACATATAGACAGCGTAGAGTTATTTACATTTTAAAGGCATCTGAAAAATTGTTTGAGGATCCTCACAGGAAACATCTGCCTTCGTTTTTCTGTTTAAATACCTTTTTACAAAATTTCTATGGAATAAAAAATCGAAATAATTTTTTTTTTATATATTTTTTTTCGGTAAAAGAAGAGCAAAAGGAGAGAAGGAATGTAAAAGTTTTAAATGTCTGTGCTCTGTGCAATAACAACAAAATACGACACTACACACATCCAAAATCGATCCTTTTTTTTCAAATTGACTACTTTACAATTTTGTGCTGCATTTGAGTTTTTGAGTTTCATTTTGTCTATTTTGAAAATTCAATAAAACATCTTTTGCCTTTAGGAACTGAATAAACTAGAGATGCACTTTAAGAACATACTTACTTGTTCCTTAATACGCACCCAAAAAACTTGTTAAAAAGAATTCTTCGAAATTTGTTTTGAGTAACTTACACCAATCTTCAATAATAATGGCGTTATACCTTGCATTTTTGTGGACATACTCTTGGAAATCACAATTGAGAAAGCAATAAGGAACAAAAAACAACAAAATAAAATTATTCTTATGCTATACAAATATGCTATACAAAAAAAAAGACAAACTTGAAATAGGAAGTAAATTGAATTACGAGGATTTTTCTTAATTAATTTAAGTGAGAAGCAGTGCCGGTGTTGGTCTTGTGCAATAGAAGATAATTCATTTAGCACTTAAATTTACAGCCTAAGAAGCAGCAAATTAATTTAGACGTAATTCAATAAGTGGTGTCGGGTATATCCCATTGGACAACTATTTTTAATTGAATTTGAGATTAGCAGTTCTAATTTGATTTATGTCCAATATTTAATGTAATTTTGTAAATTATGAGGAACATTTTATGTATACAGACATAGGAGACCAAAAATCATGTGAAATGTTGCAAAACAAAACAACGACGAAAATGCATCTGCAATGTGCATCTGTCGTACAATTCCTTCAATTACAACCACCGACTCATTAGGAGTCCAACATAAACCTTTTCACTAACACAATTAAGGCATGAATTGGATGCAAAGCTATAAAATGCACTGGAATTTCTGTTTGTGTACAGGATGAAGGATGTAGGAAGACAGAGATGAAGAGAAGAAGTTTATAAAAAAATTATCCACGATGCAAAGTTTTTCACTGCCTTGTTGCTGCATCTTTCTACCTTCTTATTTCTTCTATTTCTGTATTCTGTGTACTGTGTTTGTAAATCGACACACAAAACACAATCGATGGTGATGATGATGAAGTTTATCAAAAGGATCTCCGAAATTGCATTTTGTTCTTTCTTCTTCATCTTTCTAGTCTATTGTGTTCCATTTATGTGCCGTTCTCTTTTTCTATGCCATTCAGGATCAGTTTCCATTTAAAAATAGAATAGAAAAATAAAGGAAAGGAACAAAAGGTGCAGCAGGTAAAAAAATATTTCTCGATGCGATTTGCACCATAAAAATATTTGTGTACGTTAAATGCAATTAAGAGAACTTCATCTTATATCCAGCATTGCATTGTGGGAGGATTTCATGTCGATGTCATTTAGTCGCAATGCTCATAAAATCATAAAAATTTACACAGCTGAGTTTTTAATTTATGCAAATGAGGAGTTTTATGGAAGGGAAAGGACAAGAAAGTGAATTGATGCAAAGTGTATTCGGGTTAAAAAGTCCAGCTGCATAGTTTCTTTATATTTTCTAAGAATTTAAATTTGGATGTGCTGCTGTAAAATCTTGATGAACGTTGTTTGGCATAAATTAAGAAAATCATGTTAAAGCATCAATTTTGATGGCAGATGGAAGTCTAGTTCTACAAACTGGTCAATTGGTCAATAAACTGCTGATATTTGATCCAATGAGTCAAAATTTTATGACCAAGAGAGACTTCCTCAATAAAATCATAACCAAAATACTTAAAATCAGTTCTAAGTGGAATTGGTATGAACTTTTCAGTATCTCATTGTGATGTAAATTTAATTATGTCAACAAGTCACTAAAGGTAATTGTTATGAAATTTTTATTGGAACAAGACAATTCCGAATCAATCAAAATGCGGTAAAATGTCAAAAGGAATTAAGACTTCAAGTTCCAATGAAATGTCTACGTATGTATTATGTACACATATGACCGATGAAATTTTATAAATCAAAAGCTGCTCAAAAATATCCAAAATGAGATGAAAAGTTTCCGAAAATGAAATTGCAACAGTCAATAAAATTAAATAATACATGACATCCATCAATCTGTCTTGAAACTCAAATCCAAAAACATTTAAATGTGCTGCATGATTTCGGCATCTTGAGATCTCTTGCAATCCCTAGTGACTGCTTTTTGAAAGCTGAGTTGACAAAATCTTTGTTTTGTGAGTCAACATCGACAATTCGACAATGCAACGTGACTACAATTGACTACTGTCTGCTTATGACGTACCCCATGTTTATGCTGCATATTTTGAAGCTGTTATTGTTTTTGATAAGAAAATTATTTTGAATTTTATCACATGAAGGAATAATTATAGATTAATAATGACATTCAGGATGATGAGCATCAGATTTCATTTTTATCACTGCAAAAACAAAGAAGGAATCAGTTTCAACGATAATGACAAATTTGTGACAGATTATTGATACACAAAAGCCATCAAATCCATTCAAACTCGTTTCTTCGTCTGTTTCTGTCAGTTTTGATTCATTAAATGTTGTAAGTAACCTGATACAATTTCGATGTCAGTGACTGGTGTGGGCGATGCCATAGCATGTTTAATTGGATTATTTTGTGTGTAAAAATTTCATTTTAAAGTCAACAAGAAAGTTTTTAAAGGCAATTAAAGTAAAAAAAGGTGAATGAATTTGATGCTTCACGTAATGCAAAATAGCTGACAAAAATGAATGAAAGAAAGTGGCAAGTTGTCTAACGCAGTTCCGCATTTCTCTTTCTCTTTGAATATTGCAATACTTAGTTCCATCCAAAAAGATCTGTTTCGTAAGCAATTTAAAGTCATTTCGTAAAACGCACTCAAATTGAAATAAAAAGACTGAATTTGCCATTCCATTATGTACCGCACCGTGTGTCCTGCTTTCAGTTCTTACGGGCATTTTCAATACCATTCAGCCTCGCCTTTTTCTTTATACATCTCGCATTTTACGCATATATACTGTGAACTAGCTGTAAGTGCACTGTCTTACATACATGACACAATCAATTGCCTTTTTGTGACTATAAAAAAGGCACAGAAATAATAAAATAAAAAAAATATTTTGCAAATACATTGTGTGTATATCTCGATGTCGATATCAG
The DNA here is from genome assembly GCA_026123125.1 of Chironomus striatipennis. Classification (NCBI taxonomy): domain Eukaryota; kingdom Metazoa; phylum Arthropoda; class Insecta; order Diptera; family Chironomidae; genus Chironomus; species Chironomus striatipennis. The sequence continues at coordinate 1,658,147 of CM047392.1, forward strand.
GTCGCTCATATTGCTTGCCTGCCGTTCACATGTCGAAAAGTAAAAGAAAATAAAATTAAAAAAAAAAAATTGTTTGTGTTGAAATCCTTTTGAATTATGTGCGGGCTGTGCGAATTGAATGATGAATTGGATTTACATATTTAAGAAATATTTTACAACTTTTTATTTCAATTCAGAGGAATTGGCATATTTAGTGCGTTTAGTCAACGCAATATAAAAACTGTGAGAAAAAGGTTAAATAAAAATTCAATTTTCTGCGCGTGTGGTTTATTAAGAAGCTGTCAAGTGTTGAGTATTGCGGTAGGTCAGTTAATAAAATATCGGTAAATTGAAACCTGTAATGACTTCCATGCAAATTTTATGACTAGTAGGTAATAAGAATTTCTTGTGAATTATTGGCAAACGTTTAATATTATTAATGCCTTAGATGTGCTTGATATGTGGATATTAAGTATTAGTTGATGCTTACAGTAAACTTTTGCATACTTTGACTTCAGTTACTTGAAGATGTTGAATTTCATTCAATTCTTATCATTAACCAGTTTAACATAGACAATCAATCTTATTCTTTAGCTTGACATGCGTTTTATTTCCAAAACTTCCCACATTCATATTCTTTCCAACTTACCTGCACACTTATAATGGTTCTTTGAACTTTAAAATAATTGCACCATAAATTTCAATCAACCTGTAAAGTCACACACACATTCGCTCACGCATTACATGAATGTCCACTTAATAACATTTCGTCGTTTCTAAACATGGCAGAAATTAAATGAATCATTGCAAAATTAAAAAAAAAATTACAAATTGAATTGAATTAATATTAAAACAGTATGTTTCTTTTTTTTTTGTGAAGCTGTTGGCATTAACTAGAACGAAGCCTTGAAAATTTTGTACTCGAATGTAAATTACTTTGCAGCCTCAAACAAAACTTTTGACCTCAATGTTATATGATTCCATTATTTTCAAGACTTTTGTAACTCTTTCTATAGCTTACTCTTTTATTTATTTAATTTTTTTTTGTGTGTACGGATGAAATATGAGAAGAAGTTCAGATTGGTGAAGCACTATTAAGAATCCCACAGAAAATATAGAAACACAAAAAATTGACCATAAAATTGCAGTTTTTTGCGTGGCATTTTGTTATTCTTATTTCCTTGAACAAGAAGTCGAGTTGAAACTGCAAAATTGGTTGAGGTTACGTCAACAAATTGCAAGAGAACTTGCATGAAACTTGTAGTTCCTTATAGCATTTTATGAGATTCTTTAGATGTTGAATAATACAGGAAATGTTGATGGATGAGGATCCTTGAAGATTTGATGAATATCTTTGGATTTTTTGGTTTCTTGACCACAGTTTTGTTAGTCACATAATATTCACTTCCAATAAGAACTCGAAGGTCTACAAATAAATCTCATTGCATAATTCCATTGAGTCACAATTCAAACTGTCAATAAGCAGTATTAGCTGATTATTGCCAACTAAGTGGACTATTTATGGTTGAACTAATCTTAATCCTCAATTACAGCACATGCTAATGCCCCACAACCAGTTATCCTTGCATTTTTCTACGAATAAATAAAAACAGAAGCTTTAATTGAAAAAAAAAATTTCATTTAAAAATAAAAGAAATCGTCAACAGAACAAACAAAGACGATATTGACTATGTGAGAGGAATAGAGTTCATTCCGATGATGTTCAATAAACTCTTTATTAGTTTTGCTCGCTGAACGTTCATTGAAAGTTGTTATTTTTCAGTTCTCATTTTAAATTCACTTTATTTTGCTATCGGACATTGCATGTGATGAATCTTCATCAGGCAAACAGTAGTGACTGAGTAGTGCAAATGGGTTTATCAACATCTTCTCCTTACATTATCTTGATTGACCTAGAAATGAATATTCTTCATCGGATCTGTGTGCATGTGGGGGAAAATCCTTTTAAATGAAATAAAAGTTAATGATAGAAGAAAATTGATAATCAAGTTGATGTTTTATGTCCTCTGATATATCCGAGTTGCATTTTCTCACACAATGAGCATGAATGTGGGTCAATAAACTAACAAAGTCATAGCTGCAAGTTCGAGTAGCAGCAGTTTCTAGTTCTATTTTTATATTCTCACATCGCGTCAACAACCAGCAACAACGATGATGATAAAACATTTATGCAGTGCTGATATGCAGTCAGAACTTGTGCAAGAAAAATCGATTTTTTTTTTTTTTATTTTTCGGTCACCAGTGCATTCAAATCAAGCTACTCGTTGACGACGACAACAAACGACGAGCTAAAGCTGTTTCACAAAACATCGTACTTGCCGCATTAATGAAAATGATGTAATTGGACAAAATGGCAATGTTTTCTGTTTTGTGTGGAAATCATTCAATCTACTTCCATGCTGATTGTTTCATCATATAACTTGATTGTGTCGAGACTCTGTGTTTACATGTGCCTGCATATAATTCTGATCTTTTTTACTGTGTACAATATTTTTATGTGTAAATCATATGTTACAAAACATGCTGTGGAAATGTTCAATGCTGAATGTTGAATGTTTTTGCTTGCATCATTCAATGTTTTATGCTCATTTTTGACTTTATTGACTCAAACTCACGTGGATGCATACAGCTATAGTCAGCATAAGTTTATGTTGTGCTGATGTTTTTATATTTCAATGTCGGAACAGCCACAACAAAAGCAAGAAGAAGGAACAATGAAAAAATAAATAAAAATTTTGTAAAACTTGAAAATTTTCAAAACTCCGAATAAAAAATTGAGCAGCAAGAGTAAAATTGTCGAATGTGTGCAATGTCATGTTATTGCTGAGTGCTGATGTGACGACATAAATGTAGCAGCAACAATGAAAAATATTTGGAAATGAGCTCACAAAAAAGTATTGACTCAATTTTTTTGTTTCTGACCTTTTTCATTGAAACCCGCGCACACAATAGAAACGGCCAGTTGAAGTTAGTTGAAGTAGCGATGAATGAAATATGGAAATTACCTAGGTATTAGTAATCGGATATAAGAGAGAGGAAACTCACTTTAATTGGCACTCGACCAAAATGATGAAAAAGCTATGAAAAAATGTTGCAAAATCTAATGCGAGTCACCTTGCGTCACTTCTCTTGCTTGTAACTTACTAATATTGCATGTCGTTGTTGCTGCTTGCTATTGAATCAGATGAGATGGTGCAAGAATCATTCGACATTAAGCAACGCCGTTTCGATTTTATTTTATTAATTTTTACATCAATTTGCTGTTCTTGTCTAGTTGTTGGTGCTGGCTGTGCGATATTTAGCATGCAATTGAATATTTTTAGTGTCAACTCTCTTACCCGACCTGCTTATGTTTTGATTAGCCATAGAATTACTTCACATTAATATTTGAAATCTTTTGAGGTTAAGAAATTGTTGGAAGTAATTTTTAATGACGTCATGTACTCCTCGGGAGTTTCTCTATCTATTGACTGCCATTAAGTCACAGATCACAGATCGAGTGAGAAAATTGAAAGCACAAAAGAGCAAATAAAACATAACAAGAATCAAATTACAATTTGCAATTTAGGTGTCACTGCCAACAGCAATTATTCTTCTTGTTGTTCCTATTTTTTGCGATGTTAAGCATACGAAAAAAAGTACAACTGCAAATGGTCCATGAAGAACACGAGAACAAGCACAACACAACAAATGATGAAGAAAAAGAAGATTTCAAAAGCACAAAATGCAAACAATGCAGGCACACAACAACAAGATGAGACATCGTCACTCGATGTGACATAATTTTGTGCTTAAACAAATCTTTTTATACTTTACATTTTTCGTAATGTCAACACAGCTTAACGCGCTCAAGTTAAGTTAAAATGTGATAAATGACTTAATGTGAAAATTGCGCATGACTGTCGACATTGTCGGGTGTCTCATACTTACTCTCGATGCCTCTTTTGCCTCTCGATTCATGATGATGATGAAGTAATTAATTGAGAAATGCACTTTGATTGCGTTCAGTTAATTTTAATTATTTTTCGTAATTTAGTATCAATTGGATTTTTTTTGTCACCTTACAATTTCAGTGCCTTAATGCCTTAATCATTATGTCGCTCATCTCGCGTATAGACTTAAGTACTTTCGTAACTGATGTAAGGTTACAAAATTTATTTGTGCTTAAGGAGAAAGGTTGTCGAGGCAATAATGAGACAGAAATAAAGGCACATATTGTGTATGAAATGAAGATTGTTGGAATGAGTTAGGAAATGGAACTGATTTAATATTTATAGCGCATTCAAATTATTCTAGATATTCAAAATTTGCTAGATCTTGCAAAAAACTAAAAAAATTAGTTCAAAATCTCAAAAAAATTTAAGCATGTTCCAAAAAAAGTCAAACACAATGACACGAAAAAAAAGTTAGAACTTGCCGTACTTTTTGCTATAACTTAACACACCTTCCCTCTGATCTTTCTCAATTAAGTCAAATGAATTACAATGCAGCAATAATAGTAGTGCGATGGATGGATGGAGTGTGTTACAAAACATACAAAAAGGCATTAAGCAGCTACTAAAAAGTAATTTTTTGCGACATGACAAAATACTTAATCGACGTACTCGGCACCTTTTGCTCTTTCTTTTCTTCTTCTTCATCTTCTTTCTTATTTGCTTAATTTATTTCATTATGATGTGTGCGTTTGAGGCAAGCAAGTTAGAAGGAATTGGGACTTGGAAATGAGCAGCTAGCAGCAGTTTGAATATTTCATCACCTCATAAAAAGTTGTGACTTTTGAGTGAGAAAAGAAGGCAAAAACTGCATCGAAATATTGACTTCGATTTATGATTATTGCCCTGCCAATTCACGCCATCATAAATCAAGTACAAGTCTCACATTATGCCGCAGTATTGTGCTGTAAAGACTCAATTTCATATATGCACATTAGACAGAGAAGTTCAATGTATTTGACCGCAATTCTGGATTTTTTAATGTTCAGTTATTTTTTGCGAATGGCAAATATGAAGCAAAATGGCAGGCAGCAGTGCTGAATATGAACAGAAAATAGAAAAAAAAATTGAACATGAACGCATTGGAAGCAGACACATACATCAAATGTGTTTTATTAATTTTTTTCTGCCTTGCTTTGTGCAATTTCAAATATTTGCAGTGGCATGAATTTAGGCGCATGCATGAACATTTTTTGTGCTTTGTTGTTGCCTTTGTTGTTGATTTAACTGCTAAGCTTTTTTTTTGTATTTGTAGAGGAATCAAGAATTTATTTTTTTATGTCGAAATTTTGTTCATAAATTCTTCAACTTGATGTTGCCTCGAGTATTCTACATAACCTCAAAAAAATTTCAATATTCAACAAATTCAAGTGTACAAAACATGTCCATTCATGATTAAAACAGTTCCTATTTATAGCCACACATTCTCACCTCAAAAATTTTGCAAAATATTCAAGAAGATCTTTTAGAAAAAAGAGAAGAAGTCATTTGTGTATGTCTTAAAACCAATTTTTCATGTTGCTTCACTTCCATTATTTAAAGAAAATTTGCATTTTGTTTGTTAAGATCTTCACAGAACTTCATGAATTTCGAAGTCGAAGTAGAATAAATTCTGAGTATAAAGTTGGGTACGTGTCGTAATTGTCAAGAATAAAAGCAAGTCGTTGAATAAATTTGAGGACAAACAACAAGAATTGCTCAACAAAAAGTGGACAAATGGCATTAAAAACAATTCAGAATTGATTCCGTCTAAGTGCTGATTGTGCAATAAGATTCAGGCATAAATTTTTGTGTAATTGTTGAAAGGAATCATTTGTCTAAAATCATGACGAAACTCGCAGATGGTCATGAAAAGGATTGATGTACACAATAACATATTCAGTGCTTGTTGATGCCGCAATTCTCAAATCAATTTTCTGATTGTAAATTTTGCAATAAATTTGCCGTAAATTGATTGTCCTTAACATTTCGAGTCAAAAAATAATTTCAACATTTAGTCAGAGTGTCTGTATGGGCAGACACAGATACACTCATACACAGCAATGGAAAAGACAAAACAAGGCGAAATGAGAAGCCAAATGAATTGCAGTAATTGATGTTTGTTGGATTTACAGATTTTAATCAAAAACTGACTCGAAAATGGTCTGCAAATAGCCAAACGAGTGCCAATTAAGTGGCAAACTGTAATATCATTTAAATGTAAGGCTTTGAGCTTGAAAGTTGAAAGGCTAATGACGCAAAAAGTACAGAAAAAAAAGATTAATGGAACAATAGACATGACATTTTGCACACGCAATAATCACTTGAGTGACTGCTTGTTGCATAAATTCTTCTATTGTGCTCCAAATCTCAACGTCTATGCTGATCATTGTTGCTGATAATGACCAACAGAAGCATAATTGACCGTTCATGGAAGCTGTATTGTTGACTGTTTTTGGATGCAGTAAACAATAGAAATAAAGTTCAATATTGAATTAAGATTAATTGCAGTCATAATTTACATGAAGGTTCCAGTTCTCATCTTCACATTTCACTTGAATTTTAATGCATGATACATAAAAGGCAATGATCGATCACTTTACTTCTTTGCCTTTCAATTAATTAAACTTTTTTTTGTGTTGATCGATTTATGAAATATCAATTAATGAATATTTGCTGTTGCTTTAGTTCCATTTACTGGATTTTTGAGAGCTGATGATGGATTATTAAAATTTTCGCGATCTTATCGCAGATTCACAAATGATTTCATCACTGCAATAAATTGAAATGCAGCCACAGAATGAATTTTATTGACATTGTTAAATAATGTGTAATCATAGCAAACATTATTTAGAAACAAAAATATAAAAATCAGTTAATAAACAGATCTCGAATATATAACATGGCGCAGTTGAATGTTAGTGATTTGGTGCTTCCAATCGACATTAATGCGAGTTCTTTGAGTGAAGAATGGAAAAGATTCAAGAGAGAATTGACCTGCTTCTTCGAAATCAGCGAAATAAGCAAGAAAAGTGACAAAATCAAAATTGCTTATTTGACTTTGCTTGGCGGAAATGTTGCAGCTGAATTGCTAGATTGTTTAGAATTGACTGAAGAAGATAAGAAGAGTTTTCAAAAAGTTTTCGAAAGTTTTGAGAAATACTTTAGCCCGAAAACAAGTATTTACATCAATCGAATGAAATTTTATCGAGCAGTCCAACATGATGCAGAAAAGTTTGATCAGTTTGTGTCAAGAGTCCGTAAATTATCAGCAGATTGTGAGTTCAAAGAGAAAGAAGAACAAATAAGAGATCGATTGGTCATCGGCATGAAGAATTCAAAATAAGAGAAAAAATAATTTTTGAAAATGAATTATCATTGCATACTATAATTGAAAAAGTGCGTTTGTATGAACTACAACATGAAGAATTTTCAAATTTGAAAAATGAGCAGAATCTGAAGAACGAAGTCAATAACTCTTCAAGAAGCTGTGATTGTATCAAAAGGCCTTCAAATGTCTTTAAGTCAGCATCTAGCAAGCATTTGACTGATGAGCAGCTTGAAAATACTGATGCAGGATGTAAAGAGGGAGGAAAGGTTGATGCAATGATCAAGAAGAAGAAAATTGTAGAGGAGTTTAAGATGAAGTCAGATTCGATAAGGTATGTCAGTAGTTTAACATGGAATAAAAATTTGATGATTAGTGGGGTGAACATTAAGTTCAAATTAGACACAGGAGCACAGGTAAATACTATTACTGAGAATATTATGAAGAAATTAAAGTTCTAATATCACTATTTTGCCATCGAAATTAGAATTACTTTCTTATTCAGGTGGAATAATTAAGCCCATTGGCAAAGTGATATTACCAATTAGTTTAAATAAGAAGATTTATAATGAAGAATTTGAAGTATTGAAAGGCAGTTTTGAGCCAATTTTAGGATTAGAATCATGTGTAAATATGAATTTAGTATCGCGTATAGACGCAGTTAATATTAATAAGAATCTTTATAATGAGAATCAATTAGTAGCATTTAAAGAACATTATAAAGATATTTTTGAAGGTTTAGAAAATTTAGTAAGCCTTTTGGGTTATATTTACACGAGAAAGCTGTTCCATTTGCCGCGGCACCTCCGTAAAGTTCCATTAAAGTTGAAGGACAAAGTCCATGAAAAATTGAATGAAATGGAGAAACTAGGTGTCATTTCAAAAGTGAATGAGCCGCGTGAATGGATTAATAATATTGTAGTTGTTGAAAAAGGTGATAAAATTCGAATTTGTATTGATCCGAAGCACTTGAATAATGCCCTAAAGAATTTTCGTTATCCGATCCCGTCGCTAGAAGAATTAAAACAGGATTTGAAAGATGCACAGTATTTCTCTGTTTTAGATCTAAAAGATGGTTTCTGGCATATAGAATTAGACGAAGATTCGAAGAAGTTGTGTAGTTTTAGTACCCCGTTTGGCATGTATCAGTTTAATCGTCTTCCGTTTGGTATAAAAATTGCTTGAAACATTCCAAAAATACATGTTTGATACTTTTGGTGATTTGAATGGTGTCAAATTTTATATTGATGATATTATTATTTTGGAAAAGATTTGAAAGAGCATGACCTAAATGTTAAAGCAGTTATGCTAAGAGCCCGAGAGAGGGGCATTAAATTCAATATTAAGAAAGTTCAGTTTACTGAAAAATCAGTCAAATTCTTTGGACACATTTTTTCAAAGAATACAGTTAGTATTGATCCAGATAGAATTGAAACTATCAAAGACATTCCAGTTCCAAATAATAAAAATGATGTTCAGAAATTTCTAGGTGTAATTAATTATATGCGTAACTTTATTCCACAGTTGCCTAAGTTAACACATAACATTAGAAATTTACTGAAAAAGATAGTGAGTTTGTTTGGCAAGCACAGCATCAGGAAGAATTTGAAAATCTTAAACTTGTGATTGAAAATTCAGCTTGTTGTGCTTCATTTGATGAGAAGTATCCTTTAGAGCTTGAAACTGATGCATCTTCGTATGGTTTAGGTGCATGCTTAAGACAAGGTGATAAGATTATTTGTTATGCATCTAGGTGCTTGTCAGACATTGAGAAAGAATATGGTCAGATAGAAAAGGAATTTTTGGCTGTGTATTTTGGATGTAAGAAATTTCATGATTATGTATGGCCGTCGTGTGATTGTCAAGTCAGATCATAAGCCTCTTGAAAGTATAATGTTGAAAGATTTGTCAAAGATAGGTTCAAGAAGACTCCAGAGGTTACGTCTTAAGCTGTATAAGTATGACTTACATTTAGATTACAAGCCAGGCAGTAAAATTCCGATTGCTGATTACTTGTCACGTTATGCAAAAAGTAGTGTCGAGAAAGATTTTGAAGAAAAAGTCATGAAGCAAATGGTTCACACCTTAAGCATAAGTGATGAAAAGTTAGAATTTTATAGATTAGAAACTGGTAAAGATAGTGAGTTAAAGCTTCTTATTGATTACTACAGTAAAGGTTGGCCGTCTGATAAATCGAAAGTTCCAGATAGTCTTAAGTCTTACTACAAAGTCAGAAATGATATTTATGTCTCCCAAGGAATAGTTTTCTATGAAGATCGTGTGATTGTTCCACAATCATTGCGTAAGAAAGTTTTAGCAGATTTACATGAAGGTCATATGGGAATGACAAAGACATTAAAATTTGCTAAAGAATCTGTATATTGGCCAAGCATGGCACAGAGTATAGAGAATCTTGTTAGTTCATGTGAACTTTGCAATACTTATGCAAAATCGAATCGTAAGGAACCAATTATTCAGCATGATATTCCTCTTAGAGCTTTTGAAAAAGTAGGTTGTGATGTCTTAGAGTTGAATGGAAAAAATTACTTAGTATTGATTGATTATTTTCTAAAGTGGATATGTTGCAAATATTTACCGTCTAAGAATTCAGTACGATAATTTCCAAGTGGATAGAAATATTTGCTGATCATGGTGTACCTAGAGAAATTATAGCTGATAACATGCCTTTTAACTCGAATGAATGTAGAACTTTTGCGAGTGAATGGGATATAGTAATCACAACTTCAAGTCCGCATTATCCACAGTCAAATGGATTAGCTGAAAAAGCTGTAGGAATAGTTAAAAACATGATGAAAAAGACGAAAAATGCTGATCAATTGTGCATAGCTTTAATGAATTATAATAATACACCTTTGGAGACTTAGACTTGTCTCCATCACAATTGTCACAGAATCGTCGAATGAGAACAAAGATAGTTACAAAACTGAATCACTAGAACCACGCTTAAATAAAAATGTCCAAGAAAAGTTGAAGCAAAAAGAGCTTTAATTCTAAGTTTTATTACAATAAGAATGTAGGTAATGAAAGGCATTTTGATGTTAATGATAATGTTTGGGTTCAGAACCAAAATAAAACATGGATGAAAGGAAAAGTCATTAAAAAATTAGATCAACCAAGATCTTATGAAATATTACTCAGTAATGGTAGTATTTTGCGGAGAAATTCAAAATTTCTCAGATTAAATAAAAGCGATAATAATGTAGTTGATCAGGATAGGGAAAGTTTGGGCAGGGATGATGATTCTATTGCAGATAGTTTCTTTGATTCATTGCAACTTCCTCAAATCCCAAATACAACTGCAACAATCCCTCAACAAAGCAACGTTGATCCAACCGTCAATAATCAACCACAAATTCGCCGATCATCCAGAATTCCACAACCAACAAGAAGATATGGATATACTTAAAAGAGGGAGATGTTAAATAATGTGTAATCATAGCAAACATTATTTAGAAACAAAAATATAAAAATCAGTTAATAAACAGATCTCGAATATATAACAGACATAAGATGTAAATTCAAAATGACAAATTTGCTGCATCGCGTGTTCCTTTCCTCACTCTTAATGCCTTTATTGTATTGTATAACAGAGTTGGCAAGCCGGTACCTACAAGTAGAAACCGGCCACCGATTATCACCTACTGTAGGTCCTACCGGCCGCCGGTCGCTACCGGCTGCAGGTAGTACCGGCCACCGGTCGCTACCGGCTGCAGGTAGTACCGGCCACCGGTCGCTACCGGCTGCAGGTATTACCGGCCACCGGCCGCCGCCGGTAGTAGGTGCAACCGGCCACCGGCCGCCGCCGGTAGTAGGTGTAACCGGCCACCGGCGGCCGCCGGTAGTAGGTGTAACCGGCCACCGGCGGCTACCGGCAGTAGGTGCTACCGGCCACCGGATGTAGGTACTACCGGCTGTAAGTAAAAGATTTTATTATTGGTTTAATTTTATTATTTTTTTGGTTGCCGCCAAAAAATGAAAAATATTAAAAAAGTTTTAAAAATTTTAAAAAAATATTATCAAATTTTAAAAATTTTTTAAAAAATTTTAAAAAATTTTAAAAAATTTTAAAAAATTTTAAAAAATTTTAAAAAATTTTAAAAAATTTTAAAAAATTTAAAAAAATTTTAAAAAATTTAAAAAAATTTTGAAAAATTTTAAAAAATTTAAAAAAATTTTAAAAAATTTTAAAAAAAATATAAGTAATTTTAAAAAAATTTTAAAAAATTTTAAAAAAATTTTAAAAAATTTTAAGAAATTTTAAAAAAAATTTAAGAAATTTTAAAAAAATTTTAAAAAATTTTAAAAAAATTTTAAAAAATTTTGAAAAAAGTTTTAGAAAAAATATTTTAAAAAATTTTAGAAAAAATTTTAGAAAAAATATTTGAAAAAATTTTAGAAAAAATTTTAAAAAATTTTAAAAAAAAAATTTAAATTTTTTTTTAAAAAAATAAAAAGATATATATTAGGTAATATGATTTTAGAAAAATGAAAATTTTTTAAAACTTTTTTATTTTTCTCTTTTGAATATTTTTTTTAAATTGCTTAGATTTTTTATTTTTCTAAATTTTTTAAATTATCTAAATTTTTCTAAAAAATTTTAGTCTAACATTAAGATCCAGTAAGAAAATATAAGAAACAAGAAGATCCAGCACCAAAAAATAATTTCAGGTAGAAAAAAAAATTTCAAATTTTTTAAAATTGTTTTTTGGAATTTTTATAATTTTTTTAAAAGTTTTCAAATTTTTTAAAAATGTTTTTTGAAATTTTTTAAAAAATTTAAAAATTTAAAAAAAAAATTAAAAAAAATTGTTTAAAAAAATTTTGAGAATTGAGAATTTTAAAAAGTTTGTTTTTCTACCTGAAATTATTTTTTTGGTGCTGGATCTTCTTGTTTCTTATATTTTCTTACTGGATCTTAATGTTAGACTAAAATTTTTTAGAAAAATTTAGATAATTTAAAAAATTTAGAAAAATAAAAAATCTAAGCAATTTAAAAAAAATATTCAAAAGAGGAAAATAAAAAAGTTTTAAAAAATTTTCATTTTTCTAAAATCATATTACCTAATATTTATCTTTTTATTTTTTTTTTTTTAAAAAAAATTTTAAATTTTTTAAAAATTTTTAAAATTTTTTAAAATTTTTTAAAACTTTTTAAAATTTTTAAAAATTTTTTAAAGTTTTTAATATATTTTTAAAAATTTTAAAACTTTTTTAATAATTTTCATTTTTTGGCGGCAACCAAAAAAATAATAAAATTAAAACAATAATAAAATCTTTTATTTACAGCCGGTAGTACCTACATCCGGTGGCCGGTAGCACCTACTGCCGGTAGCACCTACTGCCGGTAGCCGCCGATGGCCGGTTACACCTACTACCGGCGGCCGCCGGTCGCCGGTTGCACCTACCACCGGCGGCCGCCGATCGCCGGTTGCACCTACTACCGGCGGCCGCCGGTGGCCGGTTGCACCTACTACCGGCGGCCGCCGGTGGCCGGTTGCACCTACTACCGGCGGCTGCCGGTGGCCGGTACTACCTGCAGCCGGTAGCGACCGGTGGCCGGTACTACCTGCAGCCGGTAGCGACCGGTTAGTAGAAGACAGCCGGTTGCCAACTCTGTTGTATAATTCAATTTTGATGCGCAAAAAAATATGAGGCAACTAAGATGCAGCGTGGCATCTCTCAAAATGTAAATTTATTAATCTCCAAGTCTCTTTCCATTCGATTCATTAGAATGTTGTTTATCAAGCTTAATTCCTTGTATTGTTAAGTCCATAACCGAAAATTTAATTTTTATCTTAAATATACAAGACAATAATTAGTCAATGACTTGTGCTGATCATGCCTTCTTCTTCTTACATGACAGAACAAGTTGTAGCTTGTGAATTTTTGTTTATCGACGTGCTGCACATTTTTGTTGACTTTTGTAATTTAAAAAAAAAAGAAAGAAAGAAAAAAAGTTGAACATGACATGTTTGAACATGACATTGATGGCGTCAGCAGTAAGCGTGGAAACACAGAAACCGAGAGAGAGAAAGAAAAGAGAAAATGTGAATGGTCTAGCTGTATGCCTAGAGATAGGCACATAAATGCAAAAAGCAACAACATTTCAGAGGAAAAAAAGATCGATGAACTTTTTGTGAATGTGACTCTAATAAATTCTTAATTCGCTGTGCTTGAGATTTTTTTTAATGTTGGTTTTAGGATGGCTGTAGGTGGGATTTTATTGATTTGTTGAATATTGAATGAGATGAACTTTTGGCTCGGAAATGTAAATTGAATTTAATGTGGAATTGAATTTTGTGTGAATTATTGAAAGATTTTTTTTCGAGGTGTAGCAAAATGTTAATTTGATTACTGGTGAAATTGGAAGAAAAGAGGAAATCGGAAATGACTAGTAATTGTAATTTGACTCTCTGTGGGATTGAAATTGGTTAAAATATATGTTCTTCTTTATTTTAGATTTGTGTTTTGAGTCAGAGGTGGAGCATCGATTTATTTATATTTAAATGTACTGATCTAGACATAGATCATGGTCAGTTTTGAGGTTATAAATATCATCCAACATTTGTGATAATCCTATTGGAGAATTTAAAATTGACAATTTAAAGTCTCATTGACATTCTCTACACCTCTGTCAGCAATAATGCCTGCATCTTTTTTTGTCATTCAGTTCCAATTTTTTATTCTTATTTTTTTTTTGTACAGCCAACAAATGCTAATAAATTAATAAAACAAACTGAATCCTGCTTTTATATTTAAACGAATTAAAAAATAAGCAAAGATGTCATTAAGAACAATAGCTATCAATTCAACAAAAAAAGATCAACTTATATACTTAATAAAAAGAGCGTGCAAAATCCTGCAAAAAAATGTTCCTCAAAAAGACTTAAAACTCATTCTTGTCTGTCATTCGATGTACTTATTATAATATCCATAAAAGAATAACTTCGCATTGTATATAGTATAAATGTTTGCCAAGTCATCAACTTGATGCTCAAAGTAGCCTTGATTGTTAAACACCATCGAGTTGTTATGACAGAAGTCTTCAATACAACAGTTCACATAATTTTGTCTCGTGACTCATGTACATCTATTTAAAGTAAATTTCATTATCATATCGAATAACACAAAGAATTAAAAAAAATTGTATATACAATGTAGTCACAAAATTGATGCTGTGTGGAATCAACACGTCGTCTTTTTCTTTGTTCGACAGACAATATATTAAGATGCCTGTATGATCTTCTAAAGAAGAAGTTTCGGATGATACGTGAAAAATATATACACAAAAAAAACAGATTTTATTTTGTGAATAATTTGCTGTGAAATTAACGAATAAAGATTTTATTTTTGTCTTATTTGAGTCAGGCAGGAGAACATGAACATCTTCTGACTACTTGAAAAAATATATATTTTTTTTGTTTTTGCGATCAAGCAAATTTTCTTCATCAGCCACTTGTTAGTTGAGGAAATTTTTATGAATGAAAATATTTTTTTAGTGCAAAATGATCGTTTGAAATTTTTATTGAAAAATTTTCAGGTTTTGTCCATAGATGGCGATACTTGATTGTTAAGAGTTCATTTCATAAAACTGTTATAACTGTGAAATTTTATTTGAATATTTTTACTGTCGATTATGCAGATCAGGATGTAAGGATGTTCGAAAAAGGATTTGAATTTAGTTTTGAATTTTTTTTCACATGAAGATGTCCTTATTCTGTGGGTAAACAAGATTTTGAAATGCAATGTTTGAAATGTTAAAAAAAAAATCTTCAAATCCTCACTTCCCTTTTCTAATAATTCAAAGTTGAATGATACTGAAAATTCATTAATTTATTCAAAGTTTTTGCACAAAATTAAAAAATTGCCCTTTCTGGCATTCTTAAGAATTCAAAATTTTCAAAATTATTTTCATCAAAGAAGCCTTTGAAATTTCAAACAAACAATCAAAAACTG
The DNA here is from genome assembly GCA_026123125.1 of Chironomus striatipennis. NCBI lineage: Eukaryota > Metazoa > Arthropoda > Insecta > Diptera > Chironomidae > Chironomus > Chironomus striatipennis. The sequence goes on from CM047392.1 coordinate 1,673,423, forward strand.
ATAAAAGCTTCCATGAAAAAATATCAATTAAGTAAAATTAAATCAATTGATAAATTCAAAAGTAAACTTTCAAACCATTTCAGCAAAAAGGTAAGTTTGAAGTCAATGAATTTCTCAGAAAATTTAAAGTTTTTGTAAATGAATAATTAATTAAAAATTTCATAAAATAAGATTTATTGATTTGGAAAGTAAAGCTCAATCAATTTTGCAAAAAAGTTTAAAGCCTTTTGAGATTCATTGTAATTTCCATATGTATTGAGTTATTTAGCAAAAAGTAAAGGCTAACAATTCATTCATCACTTATTTTAACCACAATTTCTCAAACCAACACTAACCTTATATCCCACAACTTTACCACTTTCCCAAAGGATTACTCATACATAATGATGATGTTGCCATTTAAATCAATTGACTTACGAGTATGAGACACAGCACGCAAATTCTCATAATTTACATAAAAAAATTATTTTTCCTCTTCGACATTCTTCTTATCAGTTTGACTTTCATCATCATCATCATTAGCATAAACATCACACAAGCTCATTTTATGTACAATATCAACATATGGATATGAAGTATTAGCAAACTCCATCCATATATTAAGAACGACTGCGTGTTGAGGAAAAGACAAGGGAAAGTGAGAGAATGAAGATGAGAAAAGGAAGGAAGGAAAAGCTAATGGGGTAAGTAAAGGAAGGCATACACTTCATATTAAGATTAAATCATTTCAAGTTTCACACGTCATACATGTTTGTGTGTATGTCTATATAATCTTTTGAGGGCGCCTGTTTCCTCTTAAAAATATTTCCCTTTAAGGGATTTAATTCCATTACGTTTCCCTTTTTTTCTGCTCAATATTTTTGTGTATTTATCTAACATCCTTTTTGCTATTTTGTGTATATTTACAAATAAGGAAATATTCTATGAGATAACGTGGCACTTCTTTTGTGAGAAGATGATGAGGAATAAAATTTCTTTTGACATGACATAATTGCGGATGGAATTGAAATTATTTCATATGGTAGATAGGATCTGTTTTGTTCTTTTGATTTCTGTGGGGAGACAAAGTTATTCTTAATGTGAGATTTGGGATGAATAAGATAATTTGTTTGTTTAGATATGATCGAAGCTTTATCGAGATTTTGGGGAGTTTTTTTTTGTTTGGAAAGAATTGAATTGATGGAAGTAAGTGTTGATGTATATGAATTGATGATGCTTCAGAAGAAGTTAGAGTTTAGAAGGGTAGGATTTTTGAAAAAAGAATTGCTTCCAAAAGCTTTATTTATCACGATTATGACTTGATTTCAGTCAGTAGTAACATAATACAAATTTTTTAGTAACATCCAAAATAGAACACAGCCTTGTTTATTGCGAAAAAAATTTCCTGCAAAATACATAAACAACAAATCTAAATCCAAATAAGGCTCAATATCAGTTTCAACATAACCCAATGCTCTAGTGCCTTATACAACACATTCATCTCATTATTTCGTTTCGACTACAATTCAAGCATATCCTCGTTAAAGTTCCTCATGTAATTTAATGAAATTGCCTATATTTTCATAACATATACAATATCTATTCATACATATGCATAGTGATGGACTGTGGTTTGTGAATAATTTACAACATCCCTAGACGAAAATATTTCCAAATCGTTTTGTATTTCTTCCTTTTTCACATTCCTCATTCCCATAATACACATAAAAATGAAATTTCTTACTAATTAAAAGACTTAATATTGCCTTCACATAGTACTTTTTTCTGTGTGCCGGAAATAAAAGCCTTCTGTGCCTGCTTCAAATGGAATAAACAAACAATTACGATAACGTTATCATGGGAAATACTTCTCGCATGTTTTATGTATTTTCTCAAGCTACTCAATTTTTTTCTTTTCATTCTCTATGCTGCCTCTCTATTAATATATACCACCGGGTAGATATAAACTAATACACGGCATCACAAGTGTAAATGGAAATGGAAATGGATGGGGAAAGGAATTTCTTTGAAAACATAACATTGAGTTAGAGATGAGATGGAAAAAAATGTTATTTTATGAACCTTTACTCGTGGAAAATGAAGATTTAGTGAAAGTAATGTGAACTTGAGAGATTTACGTTTTACCGCATGCAAATATTTGACTTGATTTAATGAAAAATCAAGATTTTTTTTTTTTGCTGTATTGAGCTGATTTGAAGATGAAAGGGTTTTAATGTGGAAATTGAGTTAAAGTTTCGGATTGTTGACTTTTGGTCTTGATTTTCTACTTTATATGTTTTAGTGTAATTGATTACTTTGCTTACTTTACATGATGTTAAAAAAATTGTAGAATTCGACTCTAATATGTCCAGAACAAAATTTTTAGAATTTTAGACTATTTGAGCTTTCAAAAATCCTTTAAAAATAGACATACGAGACCCACTTTACTCATAAATCAGAACGAATCAGAACATTAAATTAACTAATTCCCATAAAAGCATTTTCAAGCCTTTTTACATATTCATGAACTCTAATGGTATATGGAACATAAAATGCAACACGATCAATATAAATTCATTTCACATCCATCCTACCATCTACAACTAAAACACGAATTCTCATCTATAGAAAGAAATTGATCATAGGGGAATGATTGAATATTTATGAAACTGAAAATGTTGCTGAATGAAAAAAAAGAAAACTTTTTCCTTAATTTAAAACCTCAATCGTTAATTAAAAATTCTGTTCACTAGAAAAGTTTTACATTTGTATCTGCATGCATATACAAAACCAACCTGATCAAATGATGATGCTCTTAAGAGAGAAAAAAGCAGGAAAATTCAATTAAAAAGAAATTTTTTATTCAATTTCGCTTATATTTTTTCTGAGAAAATCTATACAGGAATTGCTTTAGTACTATTGAATAAAATCATCATGAATGTGGGAAAATGTAAAAGTTTCGGATGATATAAGTGAAAAATTAATGATGTGACATGCAGTTTCAATATTGAAAGAATGGCATGTCACATTTTTTGAAATATTTCAGATATCGTTTGAGAGAGAAATTTAGCATTCTAAGAGAAATTTCGATTTTTTGGAAGCCTTCTCTAGATGAACTAAGAATTTCAACGAAACTTTTAAATTTAAATTAGGATAAAAAAAATTAAACTTTTAAACTCTTCGAATACTTTATTAAAATTTAAGTACAAAGAATCATACTTAAATACGAAAAAGCTCAATTCCATTCAACCTAAAGACCGCAACACGCCATCACTGCTGACATTTCAATTATTAAGCTCTTCATTGCTATGTAAAACAAGTTTGTAATCGCAATGGATCGATTTGTCATTCTAATGAACTTTTCGTTGTTTTCATTTTAAAACTAAAATATAAAAGTTTTGATGCTGTAGCTGAAGTTTGAGCACATTTCTATTTGTTTAAGCTGCTTGTAGTTTGGTTCTGTAAAATGAGAAAAGTTTGAGCTTTTATTTTTAGTTCAGAATTTTTTGTTTCGTTTGTTTATGAACAACAGAATCGAAGCAGATGCAAAATTTGTTGGCTTTTGTTGAAATAGATACATTTGTTTGGGATTAAAAGATAATTATGTGTAGATCTGGTTGTAGATAATTAATTGAAACTTTTGGAAATTCATTATGTTGGAAAGAGTTTTGTGTTTGAAAAATGATTTGAGGAAGTAGAATTTGAAATTAGAAAAAAATTAAGTTTTCTAAAATATTTTATTCAAAAGCTAGATTCAGGACAAATTCTTATTAAAACAATCATAATTATCATCTCATTTTGCGTACAACAAAACATCAAATTTATTATTCATTATCTGAGAAATTTTAGATGTTAATTATTTCATGGGAATAAATTAATTTATTTTTAATGGAAATTTTACATGTTAATCTGTTAAGAATATTAAAGATAATGTAGGAGTCTTGGGATGCCTTATTACCAGAAATAAGTTGGATTAATTAGTTTGCGGTGTGGGAGATATCAAATTAAATAGATTATTGCCAGCTCTTAAATTTCATCATACAACCTTTATTAATTTAAAATTGCGCCAATGTTCATTCATTCATATGAATTCACAATAATTCCTCTAATCTGTAACAATTTGAATTTCAATATTAATTATTTTTGTTTCAATTTTATTCAATCAAAATATCACAATTCAAAATGCATAATTCTTCAATTTTAATCTATTTTGAGCATCAATTTGTCAACACAAAATAAAGAATCAAAATTGATAAATTAATTCTGTGAATTTTATCATCAGTTTATATTTTCAAAATATTACGAATAATGCTGAAAATTTATATGCAAATCTAGGCATAGAAATAAATCAAATGAAGATTTTAATTGATTATAAAATTTCTCTCTAATTTGTTATGACAGATTTTTCATTTTGTGGAAAATTGCGACAAATTAAACATTTTGAATGTATTCATTGAAATATTAGAGACAAAAATATTTTTTCATTCAAATTTTCTCTTTAATAAATTATGAACTCTTTAACCTGAGCTTTAAAAAAATTTATGTAAAATTTAAATTCATGTCTGGCTCATAAAAACGTAAAAAAATCAGAAATTGTAATAATTTTTTTGTTCGTTTAATTCACTTCAACCTAGTTCCTGCTCAATATTTATCAGATGAAGAATTTTTTTTTGCACATATGGAAAAAACCAGAAGTTCATCATTAAAGAGTATACTTTCTCATTACTTTGAACATTTTTTTGTTGCTGTTGAGAAAGAAAAAGTGCCTTTAACTTTCTCATTCCTTACACTCGCATGAATGTGGATGTTATTGTAGGAACTAGAGGAGGGTTTTTGTGGCATTTTGTCTATGCTGCATGTTGGCTGGATTTTAGGAAGAATTTGATTGCAATTTAATCCTTTTGGCTTTTTTATTCTGTTCCATATTTTTGATTGTACTGATTTCAAAAGAATGTGGACGTTGTCTTCAATATCTGATAGATTCCAAATTTTGGAATTATCACCCAAAAAAGTTATGAAAATTGTGATTTTTTGATACGAAAGTATTTTTTGTGGAGGCTCCTACTTGTGGTTATAAACTTATACTAAGAGCAAATCATAATCCAAAAGAAATCAAACAAAAACTCCTTAAACCATGATTCAATGCAACTCCAACTTGATTCTTTTTATTTCTCATTTTCAAACATAATCATGAGAAATAATAACATTTGTTTTTTTCCCTTCATTCATTTCAATTCTTTCTCTCCTTTATTTTATTTTTTTTGGAGGGTATATGCTTTATATTATTGTTGTGAAAGAACAATCATTAATCAAACCCAATAGCAAGGCACAAGTAGAAGTACAACAAGAAGTTTACTCACAAAAATTTTCTTTCACTTTTTTTTTTCAAACATACACGTACACACGTCGACGTCTAAACGCGCGCTTTTTACCATTCAGAAAGATTTTTTTGTTGCTTTTTTGCCTCTTTTTCAATGCAATGACTTTCGTGTTGAAATGTTGTATTAAAGGATTTCCTTTTGGAAGTTCATACATACGTAAGTCAAGTGTACGGCACTAGATAAATCAACATGAGGTGAAATTTTTCTTGCTCAACATAACATTAAAGTTGATTTAAGGAATTAAAAATATATTTTTATATAATAAATGAGGAAGTATTTTTACTCTAGGCAGTTTAATGTTCTGAAGTTATCTTAGTCCCAAAATGACATCAAATTACACAAAATTGTCTCAACATTCATCAAGAACTCTCTGTTGGACGAGTTCAGAGATTTAAAAATCATCAAAAATTATTTTTAATGTTCCCTAGACATAGAAATACATTAATTCATCTCAACTCGTATCCATAGGAGATATAAGCCTATTACACTGATTGAATCATTTAAATTTTCTCTAAATGTCAAATTTCCATGAATAGATTTCTAATCTCTTTTATGAATCGCAGCAGAAGTTCAAATTCTCCTGTGCCTGTGTTATGAATGGAACATATATTTTTTTAAAGCTGGAAAAGATTAAAAATTTCGGCGAATTGTTATTTATTCATCAGCTGTCCTCGTCCTTAAATTTGAATAAGAATGAAAAAATTTGGATGTTTTTGAATGTTTTACGCTGTGAAAAATTTAGCAATGTTGATTGTTGATGTTTTAATCTTTAATGTTGCATTGGAAAATTTTCGACAATCCTTAAAACAATGGGTGATACACTGCAAAACAATAAAAACATTGCGCAAGAATTTTCTCACTGGAATTTTTCCATTAAAATTTTCCGATTCCAATACGAATATAAAAATTTTATTTAATCCATGAGAGAAAAGACAAAAGAGAAATTTTCATGATGAGAACAAAAAAATTATATGGAAAACCACAACATATATCAAAAGCACATACAGCAACTATAATCTCATTTGAATTCATTCATTGCTGGCACAAGCACAAGAGGATTTTTTATCCCTTCATACATACATAAAACCGTTTTTTGAATGATAAGACTTGAATGATTATTCATAGCTCTCCTTATGTGCCACACATAGACATGTTCGTGTATTCAGAAAAAAATTTTATATATGACAATAAAAAATATGTAATAAGATTAGGTGACTTGGTCACTGACGATGAAGCGATGGAGTTTTTTTTTGTGAATTTGACACAGTTTTTAAAAAGAACTTGTATTTTTTGGAGAATGTTGAGCAAATTAATGATAATTTTGCATTTTTTTGGGGCTCGTGATATTGTTAGGACATGTACGTCACTGTCAACTAAACAATATCAAATTGCATATTTCAAATAATCCTAACAGTATGCAAAAGCTTACAATGTCAATGTAGAGCACGGATTGTGAGCACTTTCAGTAGAATGAATTTAACAAAGAAGAGCAGTAAGAGTTTTCTGAGAACTTAATTTGTGCATTTGATTTCTCTATAGACTTTTCATCCTTGCTTACATCTGTGTTTCTGTTCAATTGAGATCAGAAAATCCTCAAATTTTTGAATATTGGATCTGAATCTTCTTGGAAAATTGACTTTTTGGAAACAAAATTGATTCTGTTCGAAAATATTGAATATGAATCTTTACATACATCTACGTTTTCCATAGCAATCAGCGACAACTCAAAAGTCTGAAAATCCATCAACATTGAGAGGGATTTATATAAAATCTCATATAAAAGATGAAAAAAATTTTTTACATCCAATTCTGAAATACTTCATAGCAGTTAAGCTGTTAATCATGCATAACTCATAAAATGAAGATTTTCATGAGAAAAAGAGGAAAATTTTCTTGAGGGTTCTGAATATTTTTAGTCATGGTATTTAAGATATTCAAGAGGATGAATTAGACCAACATAAAAATTGCAAAGTCATTGGGTACAGATTTTTTTTTTCATTTTATTTTATTATTCATACATTCCATACCTGAACGCATGTCCAAAACGTGATTACAAACTGTTTAAATTTAATGAAGTCTATCAATGTCGCCTATTATCATCACTTCTTCCTCTATCCCTCGTTCATCCATCGTATTCTTATTAAAATTTATTTTTCTCACATTAAATGTCAGCTAAGCGTTTATTGTCATCGCTTTTCTCGCCATTAATGTCGCATTTTTCTTGTTAATCTAATTTTTTATTGGCGGGCCGTTTAGTAAAATAAATTGTTTTGATTGATTTTTTTCTTTCTCTCTTTCATGCTATGGCTGTCAGTAGTGAGGGAGGGAGAGATGGATATTTTAGTTTATTAGATCATTTAGAATATTTGAGATTTTATAGGGTATATACTTTTTGGATTATTGACGAAGAATGTTTAAGGAAAAATGTAAATATTGGGATGGGGGTTGTGGATATTTTTGAGGCAATTTTGAATTAAATTTTCGATGAGCTTGTAGCAATAACCATAAACTTAATGGCTGTATTTAACAAAAATTTTCATAGATTCCAAAGTTTTCGGAATTACTGAGGAAAATGGTCAATGTGGGTTGTAAATGGTTTGGATATTTAGACTGAATATCTTTATTTGTCGGATATATTGATATTACTTGGGATTATGATGTTTGAAGATATGCACGTGTAGTTGGGGTCGAGTTGGAATTTTTGTAGTTAAAGGGGTTAAAATTGTGGATCATTCTTATCTTATGGGGATATCGTAGAATGTGAAGATTAGGTTTATAACTTGGACAAAATTTCTCCTCACTACAAATCTAATGTCAATTTTATTCTAGAAAAATTTGATTTTTGTCGCATTATCCTTTTCAAATTCAATTCACAAAAAATTGATAATTTCTATCCCAAATTCAACATCCCATATCCATTTTTATTCATATCCTCACCTGCTATCAACAACAGTCCCGAAAATGATGAATTTTCATGAGCATACATACATTTTGCGTACATAACGAGAACAAGACATTTTACAATCAGCCATAAAAGCTCTTTCTCTAACTATAAAAAGTACGTAAAATTAATTGAAATTATTCATGGGATATGAATGTTTATGCTAGTTATGTGTGTGTCTAAGCACAAATATGAATACGATATGTATGGTATATTATTGTTATGCGATGTGAATGACAGCGGTGAGAAAAGACAATTGAATTACATCAAAATGCGAGATGGGGGTGACGACGACGACGACGATGATGATGACAAAAAGATATCTAATATGGAAAACAGAAAGGAAACAAGCTGAATAATAAGAAGGAATAAAAATTATTACAAAACAAATATGCAAATTTTAGTCATGATTATTATGGAATCCTTTTTGCGATATAAATGAAATTTTCGGTGGTGTAGATGAGTGTGCGGCAGAAATGTGCTCCACTTCATGCTTGATATTCATCACCATTTTTCGTTGCTGAATTTATTATCACCATACATTAACATTATTTTTATATGTATCTACATTTATGGATGAAAAACATTGAGTTAAGTGATTGTGATGTGGATATATTGTCGGTCTGTCATAAATGATTATTATTTTCATGTCCATCGTAGATTACACTTATTTGTATGTAAATTAAGGAAAATTTATTTTTATTAATTGTTGGGCGATTTTTTTATGTTGATAAAGAAGTGGAAGTAAGAGAGACATTGAAAGTTTTTTATTGGGGTGCATTTATTAAGGGCAACAGTGTGACTAGTAATTTTAAGTATGTCAAATCACCTTTTCTAGCTTCAACCTTTCCATCATAAATGCGCTAATATTTACCCCCATCATAAATGTCAAGGAAAATTGCGCATAAAGTCATCATGTCGTAAATGCTGGCAATTTTACTACTTCCTTATGCTGTGTGTACATTTCCACAGGTTTTTTTCCTCATTCGCTATAATATTTAAATATAAAGCATTAATTTAACTCACAGTCGGTCTTTGTTTCCCATATTCTGTCTCTCTCTTCCTCACTTTTTACCATATCATGCGTGATCATCACGATATAAATTTTCATAATTTTCATTCATATCAATACGAATGCGAATAATTTTTTTTTTTGGAAATATAGACATATGTATGGATGTACATGAAATATATGTAGGAATTTTACCGCGAAATGTTATTACGTGCGGAAGCCACACAGACCACGCATCTTTAAATGAAGATGTTGAAAATTTGAATGAGGTGAGGATTCATTGTATTTTGGATTACAATAGGACGACGCTTTACATTGTTCTTTTTTGGTCGCGTTTTAATGTTCTGATTTGAAGAATGGAGGTGAATTATTGTGGCTCTAAATTAACTCACGTTTTATTACTAGTCGCTGTGCAATAAATTAAAACACAAAAATACACAAAAAACTATTTCTTTGGGAAAAACGAGCTAGAGAAATTTTCACATAATTCATGTCAGCACCAAATAAAAAGGTTCAAAACCTATTTCCATCGCCTATAAACTGCATGAAAGAAAAACGCACTAAAATACAATAATTATGTTTCGATTTTCATTTATGACGTGGTTGTGGTGTGTTTAAGAGGTCGACGAGAGCATGCAGGGAGTGCTTTTATGTACGGATAATTTTCATCCTCTTTCCGTTTATGGAATTGAGCACATGTGATGGGATATACACACATTTATTATATGAAGTATAATAACAATAATTATGTGTACGTGAACTGAGCGTTCAAGTGAACGATATTGAAAAAAAAGAAAATCTCCTTTTTTAAAGTCATTGCCTGAGGCCGATGATATTGGTATTAAGGTCATTGAAAATTGCACATTTGGATTATATTATTGCCATAAATAGCTTTTTGAAGGCCTTCAATCGGAAGTGTGATGGGCTGTTTGCTTAGTAGATATTCATGATATTGAAATTTATAGGATTTCCGAGAAGGTTTCGTGAAGGTCGATGATAAGGATCGATGTTAGTATGAAGATTTGTGTGAAATATGCATGCATTAGATTTTGAATTATTTTGTGGTTCTAAGTTCCTTTGCTTTGTTATACAATTTGAAATGTTGAGGTATCTGTAACTTATATGTAATTCATGAATGTTTGAAATTGCTTGATAAATTTAGGTATTCTTAACTTTAAAGATTTATTTTTGAATTTTTTCGCCAGTAGCGTATAAACAAATCCAGACCCAACTTCAAAATAGTATTAAAATCCTTAACTTTTGCCACCTCAATCTTGATCCCTCAAATACAATAGAGCTTTTAAAGCACAAAAGCTACAACAAATACAAAACTAATTCACTAAACTAACTTCTCTCTTTATGTTCATTAAAGTACATTCCCAAAGCGGATGACGCAGTACTTTGGTCTATCATTTTATAGACATTCACAATTATAGAGCATTTTCATTATTATCCTAAATATTTTGTGTGTAAGATGATGATAGCATTATCTCGAAAATTATGAGGATATATTCTAAAAATACCCAAAGTCGCATTTGTTTCTTCTCTATTTCACTCATTCAAACAATAGACCTTCCATCATAATATTTTCCGTTCATCTTCTCTCTTTTACTTCGCTTGCACATAAATTTTTATTATTATTTAGACGTTGCATGTAACAATAATGCCAGACCAGAAATGTGTATGTATACGACAAACAACAAAAAAAGAATAATATGAATGGATGGAGGGAAAATAAAGACAAATATGAATGAGAAGAAATTGGTGCTTCATCATAATGGAGACAAACAATTACTTCTGCGTGTGCATGTCTACACGGCTTCTGTTTCTGCTCCTTTTTGTGTGTGTAATTTCTCTTTTGGTTGACTTATGAGGATGGATTAAGTGTTTTGCGGTTTCATTTTGTCAGTTTAGGATGGAAGGTTATTTTTAGAGTGATGGTGAATTTTTAAAAGGTTATGGAATAGATGTACAATTTTAAGTCATAATAAAGCTTTAGCTTAAGATTGTAAATCAATATTTTGTCTTTCAAAGGCAGTTATTCTTAAAATTGAATCTTAAAAGGGCGATTCTCCAGATCGGTTGAATTTTTGAAAATGAGCTTTTAAAATCCAAAGTCAATCATTTTTTGAATACAAAAATGATTGTATCGATTTCTTTTAAATGATTTTATTTTGATTGCGAATTTGAGTTTAAAATGATAAATTAATATTTTGATTTGCTTAATCAATAATAATTTATTAATAATATGTTGATTTGAACACAAATTCAATGTTTTAAGAATTTTTTGTTGTGTATTTTTCTCGCGGATTAGTAAAATAAAAGCTTAAAAATTACTTTGTGACACAAAAAATTTAAAGAAAAATTAAAATATCTTTTTAATTGTGTAGTTAAGTAATATGTTACAAGCATATTTCGATAGATAATTGTAAAATCTACCGTCTAGAAAATTAAGTGTATTAAAACATTCATTAGTTTTCTTTAATTTTGGATTCTTCAGATAAAAATTCAATTTTTTGTCACAAAGTAATTGACAAAAAATGTGAAATTCTTAATAATTAGACATTATAAAGTTCTGTAATAAGGTTATTATTGTAGTTTTAGCAATAATACATCAAATTAAAACATAAAATGATGGTTGGCAGTGGAAATTTTTCAAGAAATTTTGATTCTTCGAATAATTTTTCAAAAATGTCATCTAAAGAATCGCCCAAAATTGAATTAGGTTTTGATCCATACATGTTTGTTTCTGCTTGACATATTTAAGCTGAGAATTCTTAAAGTTGTGAGTTTTAAAGAGTATTTATCTAAAACAGTAATAATTTCATAAAATGCGCTCAACTCCTTCAAATTTCATCTCTATCTTGACTTCATCTGACTTTTGTTTCATCCACAATTTTTATATGTTTCCATGAAGAAACCCTCATAATAAACATGCCACGACATTCATACAATATATCCTCATATCATACATACATTCTTTGCCTTTTCTACTTTCCATCATTTTTGCTGTTCATGTCTGTAAGTTTTCTTTTCTTTTAAAAGGAAATTAAAATGATGTGTTTTTCTTTCCCACCCTAGTTCTGTATATTATTCTTATACTTTACTTCTGCTTTCTGGAGTTTTGCTGTCATTGTTGTTGATCTTTTTGTATCGTAGAGCTTTTTTTGCAAATGCATGAATATCAAAAATGACTGAAGCTTTGAAAGTAACAAACACTTAGCTTGTCATTTTCTTTTATTTCGTTTTCATGTTCCATCTTTCATACGTTGCTTCTTTGATGTATGTAATGCATATGACGGAGGAATCGGAGATGAATAAAAGTTACTTTGAAGATTTACCATAGATGCTTATTAAATGGGAAAGTATGTCATGTTTTAGATGCAAATAAAGGACTCTTGGTGCTTTTGTATCTTTGTGCTTTTTCCTCATGCAAATGAAGTTTCCATGACTATTGTTGTAAGCTGGATTTTGTATTGCGTTGTATATGTTTGATGATGCTGCGCTATTATATTTCTGGATCATGTTAATGAACAATTTTCCTTCAGATTAATTACATTTAAAGGTCAGCCTTTAAATAATCACCGACACATCCAAAAAACTTCTTTGCTCCTTCATTCCATGTCATTTCTTTTGATACTCCAGCTATCTCATTATAATTTAAACTCATAATTTTCCTCATTTCTTTTTAACTTAGTCTTTAATCATTACATCTACTTGCGCGTAAAATTTCCTTTCTTCCGCCTTTTTCATTCACGAGACTCGACAGAAAAGTTACTTCTTATTTTGCCTTTGCCTCGTTCCCCTTTTTCCTTTATTTTTAAATTAGGCACATGAACACTTGCTCTTTCGTTTACTTTGTTCACTTGACTATGTGTATGTGCGGTTAAATATGTGGAATATATGATGCAAGGGGTGAGAACTTTTGACGTAAAATTATAGAAATTATATGATTTTTGGTTAAAGTCCCCTAACAGACAAAGAGCATGCTCTTGTCTAGAGAGCATGGTCAAGATGACGGTTTTTTAATCTACTCCCAAGATCATGCTATTGAGCGGGCTCTATAGCGTACTCAAACCAAACTCTTATGAAGCAATACTTGCATGCAAGTTTTTTTAACGAACTCTTTTTCATACTCTTAAGAGTATGCTCAAGAGAGTACGCAAAAAACATGCTTTTTAATAAAATCTTAAGAGCACGCTAAATTTTTGCTTGTTTTATACTTCACAAGCGTTTGCAGAAATTACTATTACAAGAGCTAAAATTTTCTGTATGGAAAGTTTAAATTTGTTTTTTGTTGAATTGAATATATCAATTTCGAAAGGCAATAGAACAGTAAAGAGATGATAGGAATTTTATTAAGACAACACCCTCGGTTTAAGGTTCAAATCTTCAAAATCATATAAACAAAAAAATATAAATTTCTTAAGAGCGTGCTTAAGAGTATGCTCTTCTGAGCATGAAATTTTTTTTAATTTTTGTAAAATAAAGCATACTCAGCAGATCATGCTCTTGAGCATGCTCTCAATATTCACTTGCATGCAATACTTGCAAGTAAATAAAGCGTACTCTCAAGAGCGTGATTTTTGTTGTCCGTACTGCGATCTTGTTTATATGGAGTGAGTACGCTAAAATAGCGTACTCAGATGAAAAATTATCTTTCAAAAGAGCATGCTCAGAGCATGCTCTTTGTCTGTTAGGGGTCACCATCTCTAGTCATTCTGTATGTGTTATGCAAATCAATTCGCAATTAATTTTCCTTAAAACTTTTCTATGTGACACAAAAGAAAGCAAGAAAGAAGAAAAGTGCGTGGCATAATCAAGATAAAAGGGGTAAAAATTTCTTTCTTTCTTCATTCTACATTCTAACAATATTGCACATACTTCAACAGCAATCTACCAACATAAAGTCAAAGCATGGAAAAGAAGAAAAATATTTTTCTAATTATTCATAAAAATCTCGATGAATTTGTCACGTTTAGGCATTACTGCCATTCAGAATAAAGTTACTTTGTGAAATGTAAAAAAATGCTAATGGATGAATGTAAAGACTTGAAAAGCGTGTTAATAAGCTTTAACGTAATCTACATGTGAGAATGAGGAGAAGGAAAATGAGCATAGAAAAAAATAAAAACTAAGGGGAGAGGCAGTATGTGCAGTGATTAGTCGAGCAAGCTGACAGGAAAGGCAAAATGACTTTTCATTTCTGTCAGGTTATGGTCAATTCCTTTGGGTAATACTTAAAGCGTGCTGTTCCACATTTTCGTATCATTGTTGGTTAATGACTAATTTGTTGCATTTGACAGAGACTAGCACAATGACTTAAGAAGGGACATTAACTTTTAAATGTGGTTGTGCTAGTTCCATTTGTCTTTTTTGCTTTTTATGACTTTACTGAATGTTTTGTGGTGTGTGGAAGCTTTTGTTTTTTTTTTGTGGCACACATTTGAGTTTTAATGATTTTTTGGGATTGGAACTGTTTTTTCTAACTGGATTTATGGCATTTGGGGCTTGCTTTAATTTTAAAAAAAAAAAAAAATCTCAAAAATCCGGATACGATTTTCACAGCTGCAAAAATGAAAAATTTCTTTCTAAAATATCAATCAATTTAAATTGACTTCCTAACTTCCTTATTTTTCTCATCATTCCTTAAAAAGCAGAAAAACGAATAATATCTCATAAAAATAAAATTTTCAAGTCATGTACGAAAGTCAAAAAGGAATTTTTCCCACTGTATTTTACAATCAAAAATTTACAGCTCAAGAAAATGCTAAAGTATCAAGAAAAAAATTGCTTTTTTGCAGAGCAAGAAGGCAAGCAAGCAAGCAATGAGTAAAAAGGCAGAAAAAAGGGAAGCTATGAGTCGAAAGAATAATTAGCTTTGCATTTTATGACTGGTAGATGGTAGAAAAAAAGAAAAGAAAAAAAGGGAAACAGAAACAGCCGTAAAAGTTGATATCACTTCATGTAACTAAATTTTATTGTCGACACAATAAAATTCAAATTTATTGCGATATCTCGAGAATCTTCCACTTCATCTTTTCATTGTCAGTCATTTTTCTTGAGCGCGATTTTAGTGAGTTAATTAGGGAAGAATGGGATATTGTAGCTAATTTATTTTCATTTGTAGACTATGAGCTGCTTAAAGAGATTAAATGATTAAGAAAGATGATGAGGAATGGATTTTGACTCCATTTGTGGGAACTAGGATAGATATGAGCGCGATTTATTGAAATTTTTGTGAAATTGGACAATTTTGGATGACATTTTTCAATGACTAGAAAGAGTTTGCTTTTAAATAAATTTAAATTAGCTGGATTAGAACCTTCAGTCCTACCTTAATTAAATATGAAAATTTAATTTTCTTTGACTAACAGCTAATTTCCCATTCCAAAAAAATCGCACTACATCCATTAACCTCTAACAAAAATTCCTTTTTATTTATTTTACATCTCTTCTCTTATTGTTTTGATGGATTGTTGAATTTGAGGAGTTGGAACAACTCGAATGACTCGAATAAGAGTCTATTTATTTCTCCATTTTTACTTATGAAGAAAATTATTTCCATTTTCATTTATTTCCGGGGCATTTTATTAATTTTCTGTTGGTTTCATCAAATCCTTGGAAATTTTAACTCTCCTCATTTTACTGTAGGCGTTGTGATATTATGAATATTGATCAAGTCCTTCTCTCATTACAATTTTCTAAGAGATTTATTTTGTTTCTTAATCAATTTTTTCAGCTCTTCATGCTGAATAATTTACAGCAATTTAGTATAAATATTGAAATTCTTGTAAGGAAATTAATTTTGATTAAATTATGTTAAATTCATTTTGATCTCAATTTATTCGCTTAATTGACAACGTTTGATGGAACTTGTAATTGAAATTTGTAGAATTGAGATGATTTATTGAGATTTAAGTGATTAATGACTGAAGATGTGCATTGAAGTTTGTTTTATTAATAACTTAGTTATTGTAATAATTTTGTCTTGTATGTGGGATTTGAACCCACACAAAATCTTTATAAAAAGTATATGATTACTCCAGAAAAATTCTCAACTTTATACACCCTGAAGGAGCAAAAAAAAAAAATCAAAATGGAATTTAACAATTTCTACTAAAAACTTCATTATTTCCCATTTTTTTGCTTGTTTTATTATATCCGTTAACTCATCGCTTTTTGTTGTTTTCGTAATGTCCAACAGACATATTTCCTCCTACATCTTTTCGGAAGGTATCATCATGTTCCAAAAAATGTTTTAAAAGAGGCAATGACAGACACATTGGAATGAGAGGAACACAAAAATTTCTTCATTAAGAAACTTCGCTTTCAGCAATAAAACTTAAAATTAAGGAGAAAAGATTCAAAAAAAATTTTCTGCTCATCTTTTTTGATGTTATGTATTTTGGAACCATAAAAATTTTATGACTCACCCCTCTTCCTTTCTCTTTCCATCGCACTTCCTCATCGCTCATTTATATAAATTTGCCTTTTTTTTTGCTCTACGAAAAAAATAAAGGAGAATATGATGTTTATGTGAATGTATGCCATAGGATGTTCACATGATGCTCTCTTCTGCTATTTTTGCCATTTTTAAAGACAGCAGAGAGGAAAGAACAAATTTTTTCCGATATGAATAATTAATGTTTAATGTATACGTCTCATATGCACAAAGATGTGAATGTATTTTAGACATAAATTTTTGGTTCATTTTTATGGATCAATTTTTATATTACAGAATCTTGAATCCTTTTTTAGTGCATTTTATAATAAACGTGAGAGCTTTTTTGAAGGTTAGAAACTAGATTGAAAAGATTTTGTTGTCTGTCAAATTTTAATAGTTTTTTTCTTGATTTTTGGTGTAAAATCAAAAATTTACATGTTTTAAGGATTAAATCTTAAATATTGTAATTTGAAATTTTCTGAAGCTTAATTTAGATTTGTTCAAAAACCTTAAAATTTACCTTGAATATTGAAGAATATAATCTAATAAGAAAAAAATTCTTTATTCCATCACACCAATCGACTGTTGCCAAATGCATTGCAATATCGCAATATGAATATAAAAATTTAAAGCTCTATAATTACTGATTGTACTGTACATACTCTCCTTCATATCATTAAATTAAAACAAATAAAAATTCATAACAAAATAAACCTCATAGTGTGGAACTGACATGAATATATTTATATATGCATATCTATGCTGTGATTATAGTCAGTTTATGAATTCATTTTTTATTATTCTCTGTTTTTATTTATCACACTGATGACTAAAAATTCTCATAGAACTGGAAACTCCCAGAAAAAAGCTCTCTCTTTAGTTGAATTCATAATGTTTATGTATGTATATATGTACAATATGGTTTTGATTTTCATGGCTCAGATTTTTTTGGTGTATGCTATAGTTGCGTTTTGTTTGCCTTTCGAATAATAAAAATAACTCTTTTTCATTGATTTTCACATTTTTTTATTATTATGATTTTTTTTGTATATATAGATGTAGATGTGATATTGAAATTGCCATGTGAATAAAATTGTGACATCAAATGAAAATAAAAAAAAGCAAAAAAAAAGTTTGAGGCTAGTTTATGGGAAGATTTTGGAGAAGAAAACGCTTTGGGGTTCGACATAAGTCTTAAACGTCTAACTGTTTGATAATTTTGCTATAAACTAGGATGTTCAATTACTAGAGTAATTCTAAGATGTAGATCTTACAAGAAATATTTACAATATTATTGAAACCAAATTAGACAAAAAATATGAAAAAATTGAAATCTTCATGAAAAATTTAAAAGCTTTTCTATAATTAAATAATATAAGGAAAAAAATTAATTGACATGCCTGCAGCACCTGACAAACCGTCATTTAAACACAATTCACTCTCTTACATAAAAATGAATCATTTCAGTACATAAAAAATTGTATTTCAAAAGGCTTATGTGATGGAAGGCTACTTCCCTGCATATATAAAAATATTCCGTGCTGAAAAATAATTCGGCAAAATAACAATTTTTTACAGCCGAGTTCAGATGAGTGGCTAAGAGCTATTGCTGAGCTTTTTATCAGTTTTTTCAAATATTTATGTTTTCCATAAAAAAAATATATGAAACAAAAAATTTTTCTAGATCAGAAAATTAATGGAAAAAAGTGCATAAACTGATTGCAACATGCACATTGACGTATCTATACTTTATAATATTGGAGATTGATATGTTAAATTCATGCTGAACGGTTTTCTATGACATTACCATGTGCCCAATAATTTTATGTGATTTTTTTTTCTCTCAATGATTGAAATATTTTTTGGTGTGCATTTTTTTATCTCTGAATTGAGGTTGAACTTTTTATTCTATGTTTTTCGATAATTAAAAAGCTTTCAGATTTTGTTTTGTGCCTGTTTCAATTTTCATTCCAGGTTAGTCTTTTAATTATTGTGATTTTTTTAGGGGTAGTATATAGAGGGAATTGTTAGAGATATTCAAGAGAAATTTGAGTTTGTAATAAGTTTGGTTAGGCTAATTTTAAGCAAGCTGCTTACAGTAAAAAGTAACTTACGGTACCAATTGAATGCTTCATGAAGAAACTGAATAATTTAAAAATTAGAAATCGTCCCGATTATTTGGAACTTCTAACAACATCAATTTATCTATCATGGATAAAAAACTTTTGTTTCAATCTAATGCAATATAATATATAGAAAAGTTATGCTGCATGTGATTGCAGTCTATCCGCAAAAGCACATTTTTCACCGCATTCATATCGTCAATGTTGTGTCGACAGGAAAAGGTTTTCTCTTCAGGTTTTTTTTGTGCATCTATAAAATTAAAATAAAAATAATAATATAAAAACCAAAAAAACACAAAAAACACAAAAATTTGTGAATGTGGATGTCACATATCATTTAATAAAATAATCACTATGCTATATATTTTAATTTTAATTTTTGTACTTTTTTTTGTGAAATTGATTTTTTGAGGACACAGTTATTTTCTGTTTTATTGGTGAATACTGAGGTTCTGATTTATTTGGGGAATGAGATTTATATAAATATAGATTTAGGCTTGAAGCTTTTTTTTAATAATTTTTTTCATCTATGATTAGGAACAGAAATAAGGTTGATTCTGACTAAACTCAGAAACAACGTTCTGAAAATAATTTAAAGTTTGAAAAATATTTAAAGTCATTTAAATAAAATGACACTTTATTAACAGAAGCGCACATAAAACTCACAATTTTAACAAGCTCGAAATTCTCATGAAAAATTAATTCACCAACAACTCAAAATTTGCACTTTAAGCACCGATCACCGAATATTCAATTATCAAAAAATATGCAAATTCTCATGCATTATCTGCATGAAATCAATTTTAAACATTAAGCTCCTACTTATTTCATTCATACAACCTCAATAATGATGACTGTGTGTAAAATGTATTTAAAAAGTATTTTCTGCAAAATTTTTAAGCCAATTCAATAATTGATTTAATTTTGTGAAAATTTTTCAATAAAATTTCATCTATTTTTTGCTTATTTTACGAATTATCATAACTGGATAAATAGAACAGATACCGTAAAATGCGGATGCAGTGACAAATGAAATGGAAATTTTTTGCATTTTATTTTAGTTGAATAATTTGTGATTTTTGTGTTTTGTTGATAGTTTTGCAAAATTTATTGTTTTATTTAGCTGATTTTTGAATTAGAGTATATTTATTGATAGTATTTTTATTCGTTTCATTCGAATTGCATTTGCACTTTTAGATTCTTAAAAATCTTTTTAACGTTTTCTTCCAAAATATTTTCAATTTTCTCAAAGATTCTGTTTTCAACTTCTTCAAGTTTATTGCTTAAACTTTCAATTTTTTCTTCAATGTCAGTAAATTTGTCATTAATGGCATCATATTGCTCATTAAAAGTTGAAAATTTATGATCCATTAAAGATAGAATATCAGCTTGTGAAGTCTTAATGTCATCAACAGTGCTATGTAGATCTTTTACAACTTTCTTAGTCTCGATATGAATATTAGAATCATTACTGCAGTTTTGACTTATTTCATTCCAATCATACTTTCTTGAAGATCGCGTTGTGCTGGTTATAAGCTTTAATTTGTTAAGTCCTTCACTTAAGGGCAAAAAATTAGAAAATTTTGAAACGCTCAACTCAGTTTCAAAGTCTTTCAATTTCTGATCATCATTGGTTCCATTTTCATGTATTTTGAACTTTTCATTTAATTTTATAAATTCTGCACTTACACATTCAGTTTTAACGATTTTGAACACCATTTCGATCATTTTCAGCTTTTTCATTAACACATTTGTTTTCCAGCATGTATAATGATGTTAATTTTAAAAGATGATCAAATACTTTCAAACCTACGTGGAAAATATTTGATTTTCCCAAAACAATCACTACTAAATTAGGATTGTAATCAAAGATACCATCTTCAATAATTTCAATTTTTGTGTCATATATGCTTAAGTATTCTAAGTTTGCATAAGGTTGTAGATCGGATTGATGAATTTCCTTTACTTGATCGTACCAAATTGCAATTCCTTTTAAATTGGTGAAATATTTTTCGAGTCCGCGTGGGAAAAAAATCAAAGATTTAGTATTAGAATTAAAATAAATCTCATCGTCATTAGTTTTTCCACTCATATGGCTTCCTGACACCCCATCAACCTGAGCCTTTTCTAACGAATCGGTATTTAATACATTTTGAACTGCACAGCGATATTTGTTCTTCATATTCCAAAAGTCATGCATATTGTAATCGCATTTTACATTAACAAGTTCGTATAAGTTGAGGATTGTAAAATAAAAAATCAGAAAGCTGCAAATTAAATTAAATATTGATACAAATTTCTATATATTTTTAAAATTTTTAAAAAATCTTAACTCACAATAAAAGTTTTGCCATTATTCAATCGGTAGACAATTTGAATATTTTTTTAACAATTTGAATTTTTTTTAATAATTTGAATGATTTTTTTAGCTGTCTATTTCATTTAATTAATTTTACTTAAATGATTAAAATTTTTAAATTTAAATATTTTCTGTGTTTTGAGTTATAAATCGAGAGAATTATGAGTAATATGACTCAGTTTTGTAATATATTCTCTGATTATTTCTCACGTTAAAACAAAAGATCATTTAAAAGGTTAACACATTTTTAAGGCGCTGATAAATGTCCTATTTATTTTGTTGATTTGTGATCTTTTTTTTTTCAAGTTCTGCTAATTCTTTGATTTAAATTCTTTTAATAACTTATCGAATTTTTCTTGTAAGATAGTGTCAAATTTTTGTATCATTCTTTTTTCAATATCTTCGATCCTGTAACTATCTAACTTTATTCTAATCTCATTCATATTTAGTTCGAGTTTTTCAAACTTTTCATAAAAAGTTGTCAATTTGTTTTCAATTTGTAAGAATTTTTCATTAATTGTTTCGTTTTCAGGCTTAAAATTTTTATGGCAGGCAGTTAACTTTTGATCCAACCCAGATAACATCACAACTTGGGATGCTTTTATATCTTCAGTTAAATTTCTCAATTGTTGTAAAATTTCAAAGTTTTTGAGGTGCAGATCATCGATTTTGCTATTATTTTGGTATGAGTTAGTCCAGTTATTACTTTTTGAACAATTCATAGGTGTTAAAGTTGTTGATTCATTCTTTTTGACATAAATTTGATCGTTTTCAGTTGGCAAAAACAAATTCCCATTTTTTCGATTCTTTAATCTCAGAAATTTTTGATTCAATGTCAAATAGTTTACAAATTTAGAACTTTTGAATTCTAACTCAAAATTCTTCAAACTTTCTGTTAAATTTTCTGAATTTTCAATAATTTTTAATTTCTTTTCAAAATTCAGAAAGTCTGAGCTAATGCAATTTAGCTTTAAGTTTCTAATTATTTGTTCAACACCTGCTCGATTATTTTCTTTGAACTCATTTATACATTTATTACCTCCTAAATGTAAGGATGTTAATTTAGTCAAATGATCGAAAACTATTGGGCCTATGTGAAAGATGTTTGCTTTTCCAAGTGACACAGCCACCAAATTAGGATTAAAATCAAAAATATTTTCCTCAATAATTTCAATTTTAGAGTCAAAAATATTGACACTTTCCAAATTATTAAATGGCTTAAAATCAGTCTGATGAATTTCCTTCAACAAATCATACCAAACAGCAATTCCAGTGACATTTTTTAAGAATTTCTCGAGTCCTTGAGGCAAATATTGTACAGCTTTTGATCGAATGTGGAAGTAAATTTCATCATTATTGGTTTTTCCATTCATATGAGTTCCTGATATGCTGTCAATCTTTGCCTTCTCTAAAGAATCAATGAAGAGATGATTTTCAACAGAACAACGATATTTGTTGCCTACAGCCCATAATCCAAGAATTCCATAATTACATTCGATGTGGACTAATTCATTGATGTTAAAAAAATTAAGAATGTAGACTAAGAAGCTGAAAAATATTGAAATTAAGTATGTTGTGTTAAATTATTCAAATTGATTTACTCACATTAATATTTTTGTCATTTTTAATGAATTTTAATAGACTTAAATCTAAAACTTACTTGAACTTAACTGATTTAAAGATTTTTTTTTACTTTTTATAATTCATAAAAGTACAAATGAGTGAAATTGAAGAAGAAGATTTATTGATAACATTTTATTCTCTCAATTTTTGCTATGTTTGGAATAAGAGACAGAAAAAACACCGAAATCAAAAGTCAATTTTGAATGTGCTGATAATGAAGTGAACTGAAGTCAAATTGATTTTTAAAAAATTGACAAAAACATTGAAGCTAGGATGCATCTTTTTTGATAGTTGTTGCGTTGATAAATTTATATTGTAGATGAATTCAAAACAATTCGTAAACATCCAAGCTCAACCTGTACTCTATCCCAATAAACTAATTCACAAAATTCTCAAAAGACTTTTGCCACTGCAGATTTTGTTGGAATACAGACAATTATTTTCATGTAAATCCTTGAATAATACACGGGCTTTACATTGTAATGAATATTCAAGCTTGATGATAATGTTGATAAAGAAACTCAGTGGAACATGCTCACATAAATATTTTCTATTAGTTAATGTGGATGGAAATGAAAATATACATAATTTGATGTGTGCTTGCTATCTCATTTAATATTATAAGCCATTGCTATGAATGCTGGGAAGTTGTGCTGTTGTGGGAGATTTTATATATAATTTACTTAATTTATCATTATAAAATTTAAGATGAATGATTTGGAGTATCTGTCAAGTCTGTTTGCTATACATTGTTCCTGCATAATGTCAGTATTAAATGTACAATTATAATGGTACAGGATGTGGATTTGTTTCGAGAAATTTAACACCTGGATGTGGATTAAACTAATAATATTGCAATTTCCCGTGACTATCATAACTGCAACTTATTCCTCCTAGTATCCTAAAAGAAACTATGTTTATTCATGTGGGTGTGCTCCACTTCACATACACACAAGGACATCATGAAATAAAGTGTTCAGACATAAAAAGGAACTAAAATAAAGAGCGAGAGTGAAAACCAGGCACAAGCACAAAGCTAAAAGCTTTCGACATTAAGCATAATGACATCAGCAATGATAAGATAAAATTCTACTTATATGCTGTTTTAATTAGAAAAGCTTTAGTCGCATTTAAGGCATCAGCCCGTGTGCGGTATTTTCTCATTCTCATCTTATGCTTTGTGCTCTACTTACTCTCCTTATTCATTCATTTATTCACTCACTCTTTCATGTTCCCTCGTGCAGATTTAATGAACATTGAAATGTTTATGCAGAATGAACTTAAAACTGATTAAATTCTATTAAAATCTAAAAGCCATGACTACATGCATTCATACTTATGTTCAAGTTTTTTTTCCTCTCATTTTTCTTGCATTAAAAGTTTGTGCATTTAAAATAAAAAGTTTCAAGTGCTTTTATATCACAAAAAACCTGCTCTCATTTTTACTACTGACTGAGTGATACTTTGGCTGATCAAAGGCTAATTAACTGGAAAAATTAAAAAACTCATTTGTTGGAAATTGACTGAATGATGTCAATTAACTTCCACGCATCGCGTGTAAGTTATTTGTTTCACTCAAAATGCCCATTTTCGAGTTCACTATGTTCCCACCACTTTTATGAGAAGTTTTTGGTACCAAAATGTGCGTCTCGACGAGTAGATTCATAATCTACAGGAATTTTTTAATTTAAAGGCCATTAAAGGGGTCAAAAACCAAAAAACTGATTTTTTCGGTCATCAAATTTTGTTATCAGGGTCACAGCCAAGGAATCTGGATAGAGTGTCTTACGTTAAATCGAAAAATATTTGAATTTTTCGCAAAGGTTCAAATGTTTTGTTTACAATTTTTCGAAATTATTTTTTTTTTAGAAAATTCAAAATTTTATCTCTTTTGAGACTGGATCATCACTAACTCTGTATTTAGTTGGCATTACCAAATCATAAGGCTTCGTTTAAGTAAGATCCAGTATATTTGTTCATAAAAATAAGCAACAAAAATTATGATTTAAAATTTTCTTCTCAAAATATAAACAAGTTTGTTTGTGTTAGTATGTGTTTACAAAAAATCAGAAGATAAAATTTTTATTCTTAATTTATGCTTTAATTAAAGAAACACTTAAAGATTTAAGCGTATTAAGCTTAATTATATTGAATTTAATACATTTAAATTTAATTGAAGCTGTAATTACATGAAAATGTGAAAAAATTTAACGACAAAAAATATTTCAAATTCAGTTCGAAAGTCTTCGAACAAAAAAAAAGGATTGAAAATTCGAACTCTAATTTTCAATCCTCTATCCAGATTCCTTGGGGTCACAGCTTAACCATTAGACTTTCAGGAACTGATTCTTTTGTCATATGATCAGGCAACATAAGCAATTGGGGGAATGGAAGCTAACTTTTTGATATGTGCACAACTTTATAGACCTTTGGACAGTCAAAATAGGGCCAAAAACGCTCAAAATTGACCATTTTTGGCACCGTTCTCGCTTGTATTAAGCTCAAATTGGCTAATTCAAAAACCATTTCGGGGTATTTATGCCTAAAATGTATAGGCCAAGTTTCAGCCAATTTCGTCCATACCTGTGTCCACAAGGTCCATTTTTCGTTTTTTTGGGTATGCATGGCAGGATGAAGTTATGAAAATTTTTTTTTGGTCCTAATGGTCTCTAACCACCAATATACAACATAATTAGTCGTTTTTTGCCAAAATTTTTATCTTTTTCCTAAAGTTTTTAACTTCCACGCATCGCGTGTAAGTTATTTGTTTCACTCAAAATGCCCATTTTCGAGTTCACTATGTTCCCACCACTTTTATGAGAAGTTTTTGGTACCAAAATGTGCGTCTCGACGAGTAGATTCATAATCTACAGGAATTTTTTAATTTAAAGGCCATTAAAGGGGTCAAAAAGCCAAAAAACTGATTGTGTCGGTCATCAAATTTTGTTATCAGGGTCACAGCTTAACCATTAGACTTTCAGGAACTGATTCTTTTGTCATATGATCAGGCAACATAAGCAATTGGGGGAATGGAAGCTAACTTTTTGATATGTGCACAACTTTATAGACCTTTGGACAGTCAAAATAGGGCCAAAAACGCTCAAAATTGACCATTTTTGGCACCGTTCTCGCTTGTATTAAGCTCAAATTGGCTAATTCAAAAACCATTTCGGGGTATTTATGCCTAAAATGTATAGGCCAAGTTTCAGCCAATTTCGTCCATACCTGTGTCCACAAGGTCCATTTTTCGTTTTTTTGGGTATGCATGGCAGGATGAAGTTATGAAAATTTTTTTGGTCCTAATGGTCTCTAACCACCAATATACAACATAATTAGTCGTTTTTGCCAAAATTTTTATCTTTTTCCTAAAGTTTTTAACTTCCACGCATCGCGTGTAAGTTATTTGTTTCACTCAAAATGCCCATTTTCGAGTTCACTATGTTCCCACCACTTTTATGAGAAGTTTTTGGTACCAAAATGTGCGTCTCGACGAGTAGATTCATAATCTACAGGAATTTTTTAATTTAAAGGCCATTAAAGGGTCAAAAAGCCAAAAAACTGATTTTTTCGGTCATCAAATTTTGTTATCAGGGTCACAGCTTAACCATTAGACTTTCAGGAACTGATTCTTTTGTCATATGATCAGGCAACATAAGCAATTGGGGGAATGGAAGCTAACTTTTTGATATGTGCACAACTTTATAGACCTTTGGACAGTCAAAATAGGGCCAAAAACGCTCAAAATTGACCATTTTTGGCACCGTTCTCGCTTGTATTAAGCTCAAATTGGCTAATTCAAAAACCATTTCGGGGTATTTATGCCTAAAATGTATAGGCCAAGTTTCAGCCAATTTCGTCCATACCTGTGTCCACAAGGTCCATTTTTCGTTTTTTTGGGTATGCATGGCAGGATGAAGTTATGAAAATTTTTTTTTGGTCCTAATGGTCTCTAACCACCAATATACAACATAATTAGTCGTTTTTTGCCAAAATTTTTATCTTTTTCCTAAAGTTTTTAACTTCCACGCATCGCGTGTAAGTTATTTGTTTCACTCAAAATGCCCATTTTCGAGTTCACTATGTTCCCACCACTTTTATGAGAAGTTTCTGGTACCAAAATGTGCGTCTCGACGAGTAGATTCATAATCTACAGGAATTTTTTAATTTAAAGGCCATTAAAGGGGTCAAAAAGCCAAAAAACTGATTTTTTCGGTCATCAAATTTTGTTATCAGGGTCACAGCTTAACCATTAGACTTTCAGGAACTGATTCTTTTGTCATATGATCAGGCAACATAAGCAATTGGGGAATGGAAGCTAACTTTTTGATATGTGCACAACTTTATAGACCTTTGGACAGTCAAAATAGGGCCAAAAACGCTCAAAATTGACCATTTTTGGCACCGTTCTCGCTTGTATTAAGCTCAAATTGGCTAATTCAAAAACCATTTCGGGGTATTTATGCCTAAAATGTATAGGCCAAGTTTCAGCCAATTTCGTCCATACCTGTGTCCACAAGGTCCATTTTTCGTTTTTTTGGGTATGCATGGCAGGATGAAGTTATGAAAATTTTTTTTTGGTCCTAATGGTCTCTAACCACCAATATACAACATAATTAGTCGTTTTTTGCCAAAATTTTTATCTTTTTCCTAAAGTTTTTAACTTCCACGCATCGCGTGTAAGTTATTTGTTTCACTCAAAATGCCCATTTTCGAGTTCACTATGTTCCCACCACTTTTATGAGAAGTTTTTGGTACCAAAATGTGCGTCTCGACGAGTAGATTCATAATCTACAGGAATTTTTTAATTTAAAGGCCATTAAAGGGGTCAAAAACCAAAAAACTGATTTTTTCGGTCATCAAATTTTGTTATCAGGGTCACAGCTTAACCATTAGACTTTCAGGAACTGATTCTTTTGTCATATGATCAGGCAACATAAGCAATTGGGGGAATGGAAGCTAACTTTTTGATATGTGCACAACTTTATAGACCTTTGGACAGTCAAAATAGGGCCAAAAACGCTCAAAATTGACCATTTTTGGCACCGTTCTCGCTTGTATTAAGCTCAAATTGGCTAATTCAAAAACCATTTCGGGGTATTTATGCCTAAAATGTATAGGCCAAGTTTCAGCCAATTTCGTCCATACCTGTGTCCACAAGGTCCATTTTTCGTTTTTTTGGGTATGCATGGCAGGATGAAGTTATGAAAATTTTTTTTTGGTCCTAATGGTCTCTAACCACCAATATACAACATAATTAGTCGTTTTTGCCAAAATTTTTATCTTTTTCCTAAAGTTTTTAACTTCCACGCATCGCGTGTAAGTTATTTGTTTCACTCAAAATGCCCATTTTCGAGTTCACTATGTTCCCACCACTTTTATGAGAAGTTTTTGGTACCAAAATGTGCGTCTCGACGAGTAGATTCATAATCTACAGGAATTTTTTAATTTAAAGGCCATTAAAGGGTCAAAAAGCCAAAAAACTGATTTTTCGGTCATCAAATTTTGTTATCAGGGTCACAGCTTAACCATTAGACTTTCAGGAACTGATTCTTTTGTCATATGATCAGGCAACATAAGCAATTGGGGAATGGAAGCTAACTTTTTGATATGTGCACAACTTTATAGACCTTTGGACAGTCAAAATAGGGCCAAAAACGCTCAAAATTGACCATTTTGGCACCGTTCTCGCTTGTATTAAGCTCAAATTGGCTAATTCAAAAACCATTTCGGGGTATTTATGCCTAAAATGTATAGGCCAAGTTTCAGCCAATTTCGTCCATACCTGTGTCCACAAGGTCCATTTTTCGTTTTTTGGGTATGCATGGCAGGATGAAGTTATGAAAAATTTTTTTGGTCCTAATGGTCTCTAACCACCAATATACAACATAATTAGTCGTTTTTGCCAAAATTTTTATCTTTTTCCTAAAGTTTTTAACTTCCACGCATCGCGTGTAAGTTATTTGTTTCACTCAAAATGCCCATTTTCGAGTTCACTATGTTCCCACCACTTTTATGAGAAGTTTTTGGTACCAAAATGTGCGTCTCGACGAGTAGATTCATAATCTACAGGAATTTTTTAATTTAAAGGCCATTAAAGGGGTCAAAAAGCCAAAAAACTGATTTTTTCGGTCATCAAATTTTGTTATCAGGGTCACAGCTTAACCATTAGACTTTCAGGAACTGATTCTTTTGTCATATGATCAGGCAACATAAGCAATTGGGGGAATGGAAGCTAACTTTTTGATATGTGCACAACTTTATAGACCTTTGGACAGTCAAAATAGGGCCAAAAACGCTCAAAATTGACCATTTTTGGCACCGTTCTCGCTTGTATTAAGCTCAAATTGGCTAATTCAAAAACCATTTCGGGGTATTTATGCCTAAAATGTATAGGCCAAGTTTCAGCCAATTTCGTCCATACCTGTGTCCACAAGGTCCATATTTCGTTTTTTTGGGTATGCATGGCAGGATGAAGTTATGAAAATTTTTTTTTGGTCCTAATGGTCTCTAACCACCAATATACAACATAATTAGTCGTTTTTTGCCAAAATTTTTATCTTTTTCCTAAAGTTTTTAACTTCCACGCATCGCGTGTAAGTTATTTGTTTCACTCAAAATGCCCATTTTCGAGTTCACTATGTTCCCACCACTTTTATGAGAAGTTTTTGGTACCAAAATGTGCGTCTCGACGAGTAGATTCATAATCTACAGGAATTTTTTAATTTAAAGGCCATTAAAGGGGTCAAAAAGCCAAAAAACTGATTTTTTCGGTCATCAAATTTTGTTATCAGGGTCACAGCTTAACCATTAGACTTTCAGGAACTGATTCTTTTGTCATATGATCAGGCAACATAAGCAATTGGGGGAATGGAAGCTAACTTTTTGATATGTGCACAACTTTATAGACCTTTGGACAGTCAAAATAGGGCCAAAAACGCTCAAAATTGACCATTTTTGGCACCGTTCTCGCTTGTATTAAGCTCAAATTGGCTAATTCAAAAACCATTTCGGGGTATTTATGCCTAAAATGTATAGGCCAAGTTTCAGCCAATTTCGTCCATACCTGTGTCCACAAGGTCCATTTTTCGTTTTTTTGGGTATGCATGGCAGGATGAAGTTATGAAAATTTTTTTTTGGTCCTAATGGTCTCTAACCACCAATATACAACATAATTAGTCGTTTTTGCCAAAATTTTTATCTTTTTCCTAAAGTTTTTAACTTCCACGCATCGCGTGTAAGTTATTTGTTTCACTCAAAATGCCCATTTTCGAGTTCACTATGTTCCCACCACTTTTATGAGAAGTTTTTGGTACCAAAATGTGCGTCTCGACGAGTAGATTCATAATCTACAGGAATTTTTTAATTTAAAGGCCATTAAAGGGGTCAAAAAGCCAAAAAACTGATTTTTTCGGTCATCAAATTTTGTTATCAGGGTCACAGCTTAACCATTAGACTTTCAGGAACTGATTCTTTTGTCATATGATCAGGCAACATAAGCAATTGGGGAATGGAAGCTAACTTTTTGATATGTGCACAACTTTATAGACCTTTGGACAGTCAAAATAGGGCCAAAAACGCTCAAAATTGACCATTTTTGGCACCGTTCTCGCTTGTATTAAGCTCAAATTGGCTAATTCAAAAACCATTTCGGGGTATTTATGCCTAAAATGTATAGGCCAAGTTTCAGCCAATTTCGTCCATACCTGTGTCCACAAGGTCCATTTTTCGTTTTTTTGGGTATGCATGGCAGGATGAAGTTATGAAAATTTTTTTTTGGTCCTAATGGTCTCTAACCACCAATATACAACATAATTAGTCGTTTTTTGCCAAAATTTTTATCTTTTTCCTAAAGTTTTTAACTTCCACGCATCGCGTGTAAGTTATTTGTTTCACTCAAAATGCCCATTTTCGAGTTCACTATGTTCCCACCACTTTTATGAGAAGTTTTTGGTACCAAAATGTGCGTCTCGACGAGTAGATTCATAATCTACAGGAATTTTTCAATTTAAAGGCCATTAAAGGGGTCAAAAAGCCAAAAAACTGATTTTTTCGACCCCCCAAAAATTTTTCTCGGTCGCGCTATCGCGCGACCTCGAATAATTTTACACCCCATTTAAAGAATTTTTTAAAAGAAAATTTTACTTTCTTCTTGATAATTTGTTAAAAAAAGGATTTAGTAGCATTTTTATTTTTTTTTATTATTATAGTTTTTGGCGATCTATACTTCATATTCTTTTTTTCATAAGTATAAAATGTTAATCATAAACTTTACTAAACTGCTAAAAATGTAGTCTGTATTAATATTTGTAAAGTTTGCATTTTATAAATTCCTTAATGTACGAAATGGCACTTTTAAGTAACGTTTTAGGTCCATTTGGGAGTTGTGAAGAGCTGTGCGGAATGAAACGAAGTGAATGAACCATTGCTGAGCGAAGCGAAGCAATGGTTTGTGAAACTTCGTTTCATTCCGCACAGCTCTTCACAACTCCCAAATGGACCTAAAACGTTACTTAAAAGTGCCATTTCGTACATTAAGGAATTTATAAAATGCAAACTTCACAAATATTAATACAGACTACATTTTTAGCAGTTTAGTAAAGTTTATGATTAACATTTTATACTTATGAAATAGAAGAATATGAAGGACAGCTCGAACGTTAAACATAAGAAATACATTCAATTTGTTTTTTTTTTTTCGAAAATTTTGTAATATTATAATAAGTGTATTTATAATCTATCATAAGTCAAGCGTGAAAGTTCGTGGCTTTCTACGTAAGTCGTGTTTTTTAGATGATTGAGTTGATTTATAATATCTTTATTGTTTTTTTTTTGTATTTTTTTGAATTTCAGTTTGAGAAATTTTGAATAATTTTAAAATTGCGCTAAAATATTCAAAATTATTCATTTATTCTCAAACTTCCACATTCATTCCTGAATCTTTTGAAAAAACTATTTTTTTTTTCTTATAAATTTAACTTTGAAAAATTAAAAACGCTGAAATAATTTTTTAAAGGTTTTAATGAAAGTTTAGCTGCAAAATATGAATTCAAAAAGTTTTCAGTCATAGCAGAAGCTCACTATTTGAATAGATTTCTAAAGAGATATAGAAATTTGTAGTAAGTTATGATGCACTTAAGGAAATCCTCTCTATTAATGTTTATGTTAAGTAATAAGAAGTATGAGTTAAGAATTTGGTTGAAGAAGTTTTAGAGCGCATTTTATGAGATTAGGTTACAAAAATTTAAAGAATTTCAAATTAAAAGCATTTTATTTTAAAATCATAAAATTTTCCAAAGTCATCAAACAGAACAATCAGCTCTTCTGAACTTCAATTTTCCAACAAATCCGATAAAACTAGAAAAGTTAAATTATTCAAAATGAAAAAGTTTTTTAGTTAATTATGAGGAAGGAATTAAGTTGAAAGCTTCTCGTTCTTACTTTTTAATGCGAAAATGAGGGTTAAGCAAATATCGTTGATGCAAAAAGTATTTCTCGTATGTTGTGTAATGTATATAGGAAGCCATAAATTATTAAACAATTTATAAAATGAGAAGAAATTGATGACGATAAGGAAAAAGCAAAATTTTCATCTTGTTATCGATTTTGAAGCAGGAAGTCACGATATGTGAATATTTGAATATATCAGCATTATTTTGAGGAAACCCAAGCATGAAATAAAGTTATGAAGAGAAGCTTATTGATCCTTAACGAAGGAAAAAAAATTATTTTGTTAATTGAAATAATTTCCTTAAGGCATCTGACATTTCAAAATTTATTAATATACTCGATGATATTTATGCAATAATAATGAATAATATTGTAATAATTTTTGAAGTATAAATAATTCATAATTAATTTCTGTTATTTTAACAACTACGTAATTATTTTTGTGAGCTTTAAATTAATTATTCAAGAATTTTAATTTGGATTTCTTAGAAGTCTAAATTAATAGTTGCTAACTTGATGTTTAGTAATTTTAGGCTGCAAACTCTTATTCAAGGTTTAAGTAGAAATTTATTCATGCAAAAATTAGAGTTCAAATTTACATTTAGTAAATGAATAAATTTCAAACCTAGAAATTCACTGATCTATAAAATTACACACTCTATTCTTAAACTTTTAAATTTGGTACGATAATTATTTTCAAGAATCATATTCACACCAAATTTTCAATTTGGGTGAATATGTTGCTTTTGTATAAAACTGAAAACCACATTTTCTAACTTGCTGCTTCAGGATTACAATTTTATCCCATACTGTCTATGGTGGAAAGTCTGTGCCTGAAAATACCAATCTAACAGTGAAAACCGTATCTCATTTGGTGCTTACAGTCAAGAGAAATCGCAAAATTTCGTATTCTGTTATTTAGTTAGTTAGTTAGTTAGTTAGTTAGTTAGTTAATCGGAGCGATAACTCGACTCCAACTCAATATTAAGACTTCGGGTTTTTTGCGTCTGGTTGGAAACAGTCTATAGATTTGCTGTATAGTTTTTGGGGTCATGAGATGCTTCCAGTGAGGCACAGTGGACGAAAATGTGCCATTTTTGACCAAAATATGCAAAAATTTTTACATTTTCTTTAATATCTCAGACATAACTTAACCAAATGATTTCAAATTTTCGGTGTTAGATTAAGCATTATTTAAGGTATAATTCACACTATAATGACAAAAAAATTTTCATGCGCAGTGTAACAAAAAAGTTGAAAAACCGAAAAATTTTTCGTCGGCGCAGGCTGTACTTTAGTTATAGTGGTAAATGCGCGCTGAACAGATGTAGGGTTTTAAAACGATTAAATATGATGTTATCTACAGCCAAAGCAAGTGAAGGTGTGAAAATTTTCCCTAACCGTTCCCAGACTTTTGATTCAAAAGATAATGAGGAAATGAAAAGGAAAAATGTTCGAGCGAAGCTCGAACACATATAGTTTGAACGCAGTTCAAACTTGGTTGAGCGAAGCTCACAAATGTTTACATCCTGAACGAAGCGAAGCAAGTGAAGGTGTGAAAATTTTCCCTAACCGTTCCCAGACTTTTGATTCAAAAGATAATGAGGAAATGAAAAGGAAAAATGTTCGAGCGAAGCTCGAACACATATAGTTTGAACGCAGTTCAAACTTGGTTGAGCGAAGCAAATGAAGGTGTGAAAATTTTCCCTAACTGTTCCCAGACTTTCGATTCATAAGATAATGAAAAAGTGAAATGAAGAATATTTGCAAAGCTCTAATATAGATTTTATGTTATTTACTAAAAGTGAATAGAAAGTTTCTTAAATATTTTAGGCAAATTTTTTTAATTAGGTAGATAAGTTTTTTTGCGATTACAAATAAATCAGTAGATAAAGTAAATTTTTTTTTCTCTAATTGAAATCGAAAGAAGTTCTACTGGTGGTGTGAATATACCCCATGAAGCGTGATCCGCTTCATTACTAGTTTAAATTTGGATTCGACTTAAATTTTCAAAGTCTCTTACCTATATTTTAAAACATCAAATACTCTAAAATCCTCATTTTAATTTAATGATGCTTCAAAAAGTTCACAATAAAAAAACTAGGTAAATAAAATTGCAGTAGATTTTCTCTTTAAAACTTCAGAAAGCGTAAGCTTTAAAAATTCACCACTACTCAATTTAAGCTCCAATGATTAAAAATTTAATTTAATTATCGTAATCCAACAACAAAGGACATTTAATTTTAAAAATAAAGAACTTCAAAGAGCAGCTACGAATATGAAAATTTTCTCTTGTGAAAAAAGTAAATTCCTGAAGTAACAAAACCCCAACAAACTGTAATAAAAATTCATTACATCCTTAATTTAATAGCATTATATGTAATAGAAGTACGTAGCAATAATGCACAAGCACTTTCTCTTGTATAACTTTTTACAGTCTCATTCTATGTGTTGTTTAATTTTTATGCAATTTATAAATGCATGTATGAGTAATTAATGTAATTTTTCATTCTCTCGCTCTTAGCTGAATGTTATATGCATGCATACATGAGCTTTTAATGTTTGAAATTATTTTTAGAAAATTTCATTTGACATCATTTTTGCTTTATTTTTTAAATCAGAAATTGAATCAAATTCAGCAAGATTTTCATCATTCCTGTTATTTTATAAATCCAGCATGTTGAAAATTTGTACAAAATAAACAATATTTCAAAAGCTCTCAAGCTTGTTTAGCAATAGAAAAAAAATATAATTTTTTTTTACGTTTTTAAATCACCACTTACGAGAAGTAGGTAATCAATTGCAGTGCACAAATAAATAAATAAATTGAAAATAAAATAAAATACTTAAAACGTTCTGCAGTATGATTGCATATGGATTGCTGTGCTTATTGTGCATTTTGTTTGTTTTTAAACAGGGGATGGTGAATTTGGTAAAAAACTTTTTTTGTTAAATTAAATTACTTAGGTAACTTAATTATGATGATTCATATTTTTCTAAAATTTAAGTTGGTATATTGTTAGTCAGGCTGTAAAGTACTTTTATGCAAAACAAATGTTTAGCAACAAAAAATAGGTTCGAAAACTTTATCAAGAAATTTATATATTTTGAGTTCCAAAATTTTTGAACTGTTTTCTTAATTTTCTTGAAAATTTAATTTTTTTAACCAATTTCATAGAAAATTTATTAAATAATGACTTTTTCAATTTCATATCTATTTCTATGTACGCACTAATTTTTCTCACAGCATCAGCTCAAACAGTATTTGAATCTTGCATAAATTCAACACTATCATCCACTACTCCATGAAAATGAGCCTGTGTGAAGTACGGCGGTCCAACTTTGAGTTTTGAGCTGAAACTTGGCATGTTTAAAGACACTTTTGCGACACTTTTCGACAACTATTTAGTTTTTTACGACACCCCTTAGATTTCGAGATATCGATGGGTCAATTTTTGGGGAAAAGCCCGCCGTACTTCACGTTTTCTGGCGGTCTTTTTTCTAAAACACATCTTTATTAGACATGTTATGTATTATTTTAATAGTATTTTTTGCGACACTTTTCGACACGAAAACCGTTTTTGGATCCGACTATCTGTTGTTGAGTTATGGCTTGTCAAAGATTCGCATACTTGAGATATTACCCAAAAAACCCAACTTTCGCTATTTCTTAATATATACTACAAAATTTATATCAAAACACATCGCCTTTTCGTGAGTAATTCAAATCTGCAAAGATCTTTTCAATCCGACAAGTTGTCGTTGAGTTATGGCCATTTAAGTGACCAACATGGAACACAAGGTTCACTTTGAAGTTTTTTTAACGACACTTTGCGACAAAAATTTATTTGAATTCTTAATAAGACTTTTCTATTGTAATTTTGTCTGATAAATCCAAATCTACAAAGATCTTTTCAATCCGATAAATTGTCGTTGAGTTATGGCCATTTAAGAGGCACCAGGTTCACAAAAATTGTAGTATTACAAAAAGTGAAAATTTCGAATATCTGATATTTTTTAAGAATTTTTGTTAACAATGAATTCTTATTTACTTGTACCTAAATTTTTATTGCTCAAATTTAAAATCATTATTATTTTAATTTCAATTTTTAAAATTATAATATTTAAAAAATTTGAAAAAACCGAAACTGAGATTGTTTATTTTCTACCTGCGGATTGAAAAGATCTTTGCAGATTTGGATTTATCAGACAAAACTACAATAGAAAAGTCTTATTAAGAGTTAAAATTAATTTTTGTCGTAAAGTGTCGTTAAAAAATCTCCAGAGTGAACCTTGTGTTCCATGTTGGTCACTTAAATGGTCATAACTTAACGACAACTTGTCGGATTGAAAAGATCTTTGCAGATTTGAATTACTCACGAAAAGGCGATGTGTTTTGATATAAATTTTGTAGTATATATTTAGAAATAGCGAAAGTTGGGTTTTTTGGGTAATATCTCAAGTATGCGAATCTTTGACAAGCCATAACTCAGCAACAGATAGTCGGATCCAAAAACGGTTTTCGTGTCGAAAAGTGTCGCAAAAAATACTATTAAAATAATACATAACATGTCTAATAAAGATGTGTTTTAGAAAAAAGACCGCCAGAAAACGTGAAGTACGGCGGGCTTTTCCCCAAAAATTGACCCATCGATATCTCGAAATCTAAGGGGTGTCGTAAAAAACTAAATAGTTGTCGAAAAGTGTCGCAAAAGTGTCTTTAAACATGCCAAGTTTCAGCTCAAAACTCAAAGTTGGACCGCCGTACTTCACACAGGCTGAAAATGAGTGCATATATATTTTCTGGTATGCAATAGAAAGCGATAACAACAAACACTTTAGAATGGGAAAAGAATTTCACACTGTAAGCTTATATGTGTTGTTTAAAGAATAGAATAAATTGCAAATTGCATTGGAAAATAACATTAAACTTTCTCTTTTCAGTGAGAGTGGAATAAAAATCGAGAAAAAGTGTATATCGTCAGATGCACCTCAAAAATGGAAGGAATGAATGAAAGAGAGAATACAACAAGGTGTCGTCGAAGGATAATAATAGAAGTGAAAAATAGTAACAATTCTCTGTATGGTAAAAAGGAGTTGCTTACACATATATTTTATGGAGCTTACAGTTTGAGAATTAGGGGTTGGGAATGTGAGTATTCAAAAGCTGCTGCAAAAATATAATTTTTTAAATTCAAAAAATCTGTTAAACTCAATTTTTCCAAAAATTTCAAAAATCCAAAAATCCAAACCAAAAGTTCATAGCTTTCAACCCTTTTAAAAAGAGCATTTTAAGTATCGAATTGAGTTTATGTCTGCAAACTATTGTACTTAAAATGTATTATGGTGTTATTATTTCACGTACAGTTGCCGAGCTACATTTGAACACTTTTGAAAGTGATATATATTGCCTGTACTACAACTCCTGCTTGTGCATTACACCTCTTCACCTTGTTTAAGAGCTTAATTTATGCTCTCTCATTATTTACGATTTTTGCCGTGCACAATTTTGCTGCCATCGCATCGTATTCACACTCGAGTATGTCAAAATGATTATTGCAAAATTAAACTTTTCTTTTTATTGTCTTCCTTTGGAAGCTTTCGTGATGATCTGGATGTTATTTTGAAATAAATAGACTAAAGAATGAGTTAGGATGAATTGGAATTACAGTTAAGAAAAGTTGGAAATGAAAAGGCATAAATCTTTTATGGATAGTAAAATACTGAAAACTTTCTTATTTCAACTTCATTTAAAGCAAAAACTAATTTTAATTCTTAATTATTAAATTAAAAAAATCACTATTTTCAAAATTTTCAATTTTATAAAAATGTTTAAAATTCCAATTTCCTCATATACTGAAAACTACGCCCACATCTTAAATTTTTATTCAAGTCTTTCACATTTCCTCGCACCTCAAGTCTGTACTCATTCTAAAATTTTCATCAACAGTAAAAATTGCTTGCTATTAAGCGACACAGAACGTACGTGAAAAAATTCATGATACAAGAAAGTTTCATTGTCATGCATTATTCAAAAGAGGAGGCGACAACAAAAAAATTTTTTTTTCAACATTCAGCTGCAAAACTTTCCATTTTCAGGTGCTTTTTTATGAGAGTAGACAAAAAAAATTGTGTCTCTTATGCTCACACTTTGCATCCTCCCAGATGAGTAATTATAGCTAATTAGCAGTTAATTATGTTAAAAATTGCAACTCATTTATCTTTAAAGCGTGTGTGTGTGTGTGTGTGTATTTGTGGTCATATGATGATTATGATATGTGGGTAGAGTGGATGTGAGCACTTCAAAATGAAATTTGAATTATTTTAATTACACAAACAATTAATAAAATGATTCGTTATATTTTAGTCTGTTAATGATTAAAGGTTAGGCAGCTAGAAGACAAAACATCATCCATTCATGATTTTTTTTTTATGTTTTTTGAACATTCAAATGACGGTGGTTTGATTCTTAGAATTTTTTTATTATTACGAATTGAATCCTTCTACTGGTCTCCTAAAGTTGTGGAATGCGTAATATATGCACCTTGTGTTGCACTAAGCCTAACCACAGCAAGTACCAACCTCACCTTCTCGCGGTGGGAGACTGTCAATCCAAGCCACATAGTGGGGCGGAGTCGAACGAGGCTCTGGTTATCGGCATGTCTGGATGTCAACAGCTGGCAGCCCCAGTTCCAGACTAGGTTACGTGGCGCCTGTAACGTCACTAGCCAAAATCACCTTACAACTGAAACGTTAACAAAGAATATCGGACGGGATAAAACGGCAACGACTCTTAGCTTCAACAAACGGACACGAATCGGAACATGGAATATACGGACATTACACGACGCACCATCTAAATTGGAAGATCTTGTACGGGAATTTAAAAAGGTACGTCTAGAAATTTTGGGAATTTGTGAGCATAGGTGGGCTGATAAGGGGAAGATTAGTATCCAAGGGGGAAATGAGCAAATTACTTTTTTGTTCTCAGGAAAGCCGCTTGCTGAGAAACGCGAGAGTGGTGTTGGACTTCTTCTGTCTGCATCCGCTAAGAGAGCTCTTATGGACTGGACTCCCGTCTCCGACAGAATAATTGTCGCGAGATTTCGAACACGAGCACGAAACGTGAGCATTATTCAGGTTTATTCACCTACAAACTTGGCTGACACTTGCAGCAAAGACAACTTTTACGAGTTGTTATCAGCCACCCTGAGTAATGTTCCACGCGGTGATATTCAGATCCTAATGGGTGATTTTAACGCGAAGGTCGGTTCTGACAATACCAACCGTGAATCTGTCATGGGTAAACATGGTCTTGGGATAGCAAACGACAATGGTGATCGTTTTGTGGAGCTATGTACAAATCATGGCCTGGTGATTGGTGGAACTGTCTTTAATCACAAAGACATCCATAAGATCACCTGGATATCAAATGATGGCATCACACAGAATCAGATTGATCACTTCTCCATTAGCCACAAATGGAGAGGCTCTCTAATGGATGTACGGGTTTTCCGGGGCGCTGAGGTTCACACTGACCATAGGCTTCTAGTCGGTACTATTAAGATCAGACTTGCTGCTAGCAAGCCGCGTTTTGCAAGTCACAGACGTAGTGTAGATCCAGTAAAGCTGCAAAACCCTCAGTGTCGGGAAAGGTTCAGAAATGAACTGGAACAACAGCTTAGTATAACAGCTCCTACCGACCCTGAGCAGCACTGGAACCATTTCAGTAAAGCTTGCAAAACTGCAAGTGAAGCTACAATTCCTTTGGTCCAAGAGAGGAAGAAATGCTACATTTCTGACTCAACGTGGGACATTATACAACAGAGGAAACAGGCAAGGCAGGTTTGTGATACAGCATTGTCGCAGCAACAGCGTCTAGAGGCATTTGAGAGGTATAATGCATTGGATAGGCAGGTAAAGCACTCGGCTAGGCAAGACCGTCGTACCTGGCTGAATAACATTGCTGATCAAGCACAAGATGCCGCGAATAAACAGCAATCGCGTGAACTTTACCGCTTAACGAAACGTTTGGCTGGGCAGTCTAGACCAGCAGACAAACCAGTCAAATCACTTGACGGCACTCCTCTCACAAATGTAGACCTTCAAATGAATAGATGGACTGAGCACTTTCAGTCTGTTCTTAATCCTCCATCCAACTGTCCAATTACACACAGAACAGTTTTAGACTGGAACGTTCAAATACCCGAACTTACAACGGACATTGACACAAGCAGACCTAGTGTATCTGAGGTGAGAGCAGCTATTGAAAGCATGGGATCTGGGAAAGCTCCAGGGCCTGATGGGCTCGCTTGCGATCTTTTCAAGGCACACTTGGATGTCGTAACAGATCACCTTCACACAATCATAGGTTCCTTTTGGGACTCGGGTATTTTTCCGAAAGGTTGGAAGGAAGCGATTCTCATAAAATTGCCTAAAAAAGGCGACCTCAGTCTGTGTGGAAATTGGAGAGGAATAGGCTTTCCTGATACCGGGACCGGGACCGGGATTTCCCGGGAAATCCCGGTCCCGGTCCCGTCCCGGGTCCCGGATTTTTTACGGGACCGGGACCGGGACTCAAGATTTAACTTTTTAAAATTTTTTACCATTTTTCTTTCTTTGATTAAGATTTTTTTATTTGTTTATTATTGAGAATTAAAAACCAATTATAGAGAACTGAAAACTTAAAAATATTTTTTTCTACCTGAAACTATTTTTATAGGGTAAAAAATCTTGATTTTGGTCATTTTCTCATTTCAAAACTTTGACAGAATTTTTCTCTGAGCTGCTTCATTTAAACTTGTTGAAGCCTACGTTAAAATGTCACAAGGAATCGATATTTTCATTGCTGAAAAAATTGGTAGCAACAGACCTTTCGTTTTCGAGTTACAGCAACTTTAATGATAAATCTTGAAATTGGTCAAAAAATCTTAAAATTGGTCAAAAAAATCTTGAAATTGGTACATTTTTTCTGAAATAGGCAACAATATATTTCGTCAACAAACAAAAAATATTATTGTCAAAATAACAAATTAAGCACATTTTAGGATTAATTTTTTTTTAATTTTTTTTTAAAATAACAGTGAACAGTCCTTCTTACAACAAAAAAAAACCGATTAAAAATATATTTTTTTTTATTCTTTGAAAAATTAAGTCAAAAATCATGACATACCACGACAAAATAGTTTACCAAAAAATAGGGAAAAATGAACCAAAAAATAGGGACGAATTTGGGTCATCTTGTTTTCAAGATTATGAAGCAATGGTGAAGTTTAAAAATATATGGAGCATCAGGAATGATAAAAAGCTGAATTGGACAACTAAAATGACTCAATACATAATAGAACTTTTTTTTAATATTATTTGTTCTTATACTTTAATCCATAATTATGTATGTTATGATTAAAATTACAATAAAAAAGCGTGTAAAAACAAATTAGTTAACTCATAATATTATCTAAAGTAATTTAAAATTTTCAAATATTTCCGGGACCGGGACCGGGATTTCCCGGTCCCGTCCCGGGTCCCGAAAATGTTCCGGGACCGGGAAATCGGGAAAGCCTAGAGAGGAATCGCGTTGCAAAATTCCATTAACAAGATCACTGCACGTATCATTTTCAATAGGATCTCTCACATTCAGGATGTGTGTCTGCGCAAGGAACAAGCCGGCTTTCGTCGGGGAAGGTCTTGTGTAGATCACATCAACACTCTCAGGATCATCATTGAGCAGTATAGAGAGCTGCAAAGCCCACTAAACTTGCTTTTTGTTGATTTCAAGTCAGCTTTTGACAAGGTTGATAGGGGAGTGATGTGGCAGATCCTGGCGAAGTATGGTGTACCAGCCAGCATTATTGAGCTTATAAAGCAACTTTACGCGGATGCTAACTTTAGGGTTTTGCATACTGGGATGATAGGCCCTGAGTTCCAAGTAGACTCGGGTGTTAAGCAGGGATGTATTCTATCGCCTCTTCTTTTCAACATTGTTCTTGATTATATACTGAGAAGAATCAGTCAGAAGAAGAGAGGCATTCAATGGAATGTCTTCACTATGCTGACGATATTGTTGGTTTGACCGAAACAATGGGTGACATGGAGAAGTTTCTGACTGATTTGGTGGAAAGTGCACGCGAAGTTGGCTTAGAGCTGAACGTCTCAAAGACCAAACTTATGCGAATTAATCCACCAGTGCAAACACGCACATCAGCCAAAGTACTCCATGTGGGAAATGAGGTTATAGAGGAAGTAGACAAATTTATCTACTTGGGCAGTGTTATTTCCAAAGATGGTGGTGCTGATGACGACGTACGCAATAGGACTCGACTTGCCAGTGTAGCTTTTGGCTCACTGCAACATATTTGGACATCCTCACGACTTTCTCGACAATTGAAGCTAAGAATCTTCAACTCTAACGTAAAGTCAGTTCTTCTATATGGTTGCGAGACATGGAAGGTGACTAAGTCATTAACTAATCATCTTCAAGTTTTCGTCAACAGGTGTCTGCGAAAGATCTGCGGTATTTATTATCCAAATGTGATTAGCAATGCTGAACTTTACAAGATGACAGGCCAACAAGTCATCGCTATCGAGATTGGAAGAAGAAAGTGGGGGTGGATCGGTCACACTTTAAGGAAGCATGAAACAGACATTGCACGTCAAGCAATGTTTTGGAACGTTAAAGGCAAAAGGAGTGTGGGCCGAAGGAAAATAACTTGGCGTATGACCGTAGAGAAGGAGGCTGAACAACAACAAAAGAAGCTCTCAGAAGTAGCAGTAATAGCCCGGGACAGAAATCTGTTCAACCGCTTTGTAAACGCCCTACGATTCACTGTGGATCAATAGGAACTAATCATCATCACTGAAAATGCTGAATTGAAAGTTCATCAAAAATTAAAAATTTTCTGTTTATACAAAAATTAACCCCCAACCCAAAATAATCAAATTAAATTAAATTTTAATTAAATTATTCCCAATTTTTCGGAATTACATAAAAATAATTCACAATAATGAGGGGATTTTGTGAACCGAGAAAATTTCATACAAACATAATTAATGATTAATGTGAAAGGCCTTAGTCCGTAGGAGATGTTGTTTTATAATTTACATGTAATCAATATGTTGATGAGCTTCATATTTAATTGCTTGAGGTGTTGAATGAACTCAATTTTCTGGTTCTAGGAAGAGAGCTAAATACGAGATAGGAAGTGTTGAGTATTGAATTACTTAGTTAGGTTGTAATTTACTAGCTAGAATTAGAGATAAAGAGATTTTTGGTAATTAAAGATGTAACTTTTTGATTAGTTATAAGGAATAGAACTTAATATTGGTGTCAAATATTAATCATTTCTTGGAATAATACCAATGAATGGAATTTTACGTATACAATACTCCATACAGCTAATAATTCTTCAATAATATCTCAAAAAATGTCTCAATTCCAATTTAAAGCAATTCACACCAGTCTGGGTGAAATTTCACCTTTTTTCTTTTCACATTCATCTATTTCGCATTCAAACATTGTATTGTATCGTTTAATGAGCACAGAAACGTTATTTCCATCTTCTTATGCTAACAGAAAAAATTCATATTGAAGGAAAATTTTCCACGAACAAGAAGAAAAAAAATTTCTCCAATTTGAAAATCTGAAAACGATTTGCATACTGATATGAGAAATTGCTTCGTGCTGTAAATACGTAAATGATATTGTACAGTATATAAAAGGGAGTTTGTTGTTGAAAACAGCCAATTTGTACAAAATTGAAATCTGTTCAACATCGAACGAATCGAACTGATTAATTTGTGTGCAATTTGATATTGTGCAATAAATCTATTAATAAATACGATTTTCCATTTCCATAGCTATGAGTTTTAAGGGGGTGTAAAGTGGATTTTGGAATTTAATTTCGTCGAGTTTTGTTGATTTTGATTTGAGCTTTAAAACTTTAAATTCCATATTAATTTTACCACAAAAACCGACAAAACCTTTTCTTATTAAGTTTCTTCCTTAAACAACAAAATGAAGACGAAATTCGTCACAGAATTGACAACAAATCATGAGCACATCCTTTAAAAAATAAAGTCCTCATCTCATTTTAACCTTCATCATCCTTTTATCCTTTATATCCTAATAAATTTCCACACGAAGATATTAAATGAGAAGCTTTTGTAAAGTGTGAGACGAGAGAAAATTCAATTAAATTTATTAAAATTTTGAGTGAAATGAAATATAACCAAAAATTTACAAGCAGTATAAGGATATAGTTTTAATCGCTTCTAAAAGATGAAATTTAATTTACTTGCCTTATTCATCCTCCCCATTCCATTTGGATTGTTCCTTTTTCTTGTGTAAAATCATTTTCTAAGAACATGGGCAAGAGATGAATGCTTACTTGGATTCTGCATGTTTTTGTATGAAGAATAAATGAGTAAGAGTTGTAGAATGGGAATTTTGGCATCGATTTAGATTTTAATCCTTCGGCCGTCTCTTGAATATTTATCTTTCATGGAAGTGTTTTAATATTAAGGGCTCTTCATCAAAAAAACACTCAAACCCTTTCACTTTCTGTTTTATCTGTCTGT
This sequence comes from Chironomus striatipennis, assembly GCA_026123125.1. Lineage (NCBI taxonomy): Eukaryota > Metazoa > Arthropoda > Insecta > Diptera > Chironomidae > Chironomus > Chironomus striatipennis. Next base: position 1,718,311 of record CM047392.1, read on the forward strand.
CGGTTCTTCTGTTACACTTCCCTTATATCTTTTTGGGATGCATTGAATGTGGATAAAGTATTTGCTGGTAAATTGATTTTTGAGGTATGTTTTTTTGTAGCGAAAAGGAAATAATTAAGCATATTCCTTAATAGAAGTTCATAAAGAAAAATAATTTTTTAGCTGAAATAACAGCCTTCATGTGGCTAGTATAAAATCTTATTTTTTTAAAGAATATAATTTTTTTTTAAAAAAAATAATCAATTTCATCTCGTTTTTTCAGTAAAGAAATCCAACAATAAAACTGAGCATCCACAAACATCAATTTCTCAATTTAAACTCAGATACTCCAAACTGCATCAAACACACACTTAACCGCCAATCAATCAACTCAATTCTTTCTCCCACTCACTTTTAAGTGCACTCAACTTTCAATCCTTTTTATCCTTCCGATAAAGAATTCCATCTCCACTCATCTATCTACATGATTCTCATTTCAATTACTACAAAACCGCTCTCAATCATGTTCATAGCTTAACTTATGACTTTCATCTCATCTCACAATTTTTTTCAAGCATTCTACATTCACTTTCATGTTCCAGTAAATTGATAATTGCAGAACAGATCATTTTATGATCGTCCAGAGTCCATTCATTCAATCTTCTTATTTTATTAGCATCTATGAAAATTTTTAGTTTGAACTGGACACAGATTTTAGTTGAAAACGCATTTTCTGGGTTAATTTAAATAATAGACAATGATGATGATTGGGGTCATGAGAACCAATTAAAATATTTTGTTGAAGATTAAGCACCCCATTCCATCCAGAAAACTTTTAACAAATTAATTATTTTTAAATGTTCTTCCCGGAAAGACATTAACCCGAAGTAATGAAAGAGTGAGTAATCAGCATGAAAATCTGACCCTCCCCACCTCCATTCGTTTTTCTACAATTCTTCATCACCCTCGAATGCTGAAAATAAATTACATCACTCAAACATCCAAAATGATTTTACAACTCAATTTCTAAGAAATTTTGCATGCAAAGTGCTATTTGTGTTATGTTGAGAAAGTAATTTTCCATAAAATTGGACCATCCGTTTATGCTTAACCGTAGGCAAAAGGGACTATTGAATTAATGTTCCTTGCAAGATGATAACGAATGTAGTCAGTCTTGTCTATTTTCATTCTATGAGATCTGTTCTCGGTGTAGATTCTTATGATTAAAGTATTGGAAATGTGAAGAAATATCATTGAATTCGAGTTTTTTTATTGATTTTTTATAATAATTATTAGCATTTTTGTTCAAATTCAAGCTCAATTAGGTGGATGCAGAGAACATCTTTTTTAATTAGGAGATTTGAACCCATGACTTCAATTCAAATACCGAAATCTATCTCCAACGATTTAACCTAAGAAACTAATTATATCCTTGAATCTATTTTGCCAATGCTTCTATTTGTTGATTTTGATTCCTCTTTCATTTCAAAATTCCCGTCTACTCAGCATTTTATTTCCTCATTCTTCCTTCCCTTCAAAAAGTAGTCCACATTTAATGAATTTTCATTTTTCAAATTTCCAAAAGAAAAAAAATAAACTTCCTACATTTATTGAAAAAAATGCCCGAAGGATGAGACCATTTATCAGCACCCAAAAAAACAAGGGTTGGAGATGAAAAAATATCTGCAATATTGTTATTGGAATCGATTAATTATGTAGACAGTTAATCTTCAGTGTTTTTATGGATTATTATTATTACAGCACTTAATATGTAATATTATTTGCCCTCATCTTGATGCTCTCATGAATGAATAAGAAAATTATGTTTTTTCTCATGTCCACGAATATATCAGTGAATTAATGAGCCATCACAAATTTTTGAGGGGATTTTCCTTACATCCTCTTAAGTAGTTTTGTTTGTTCTGTATACATAGACATAGGCATTTATTTGTGGACTTTTTCTTTGTTCTTTTATGTTTTATCACTTAAATGATATTTAACTATTCAGTCGATTAATTAATTATACATATACAAACATACAAGTTACACTTCTATGTCTGTGCTGCCTCTTGCCTTTCAGTATTGGATGTAATAATATTTACTCTGTAATTAGTTCAACCACAATTGAATTTAATTCTCTATTTTTTTCCACATCCTATTTCGGATGGTTTATGTGTAGAAAATAATGAGTTTTTGTATGTGGAGATTCTGAATCGATTGTTTGTTCCGAGAAGGAAGTCGATGGAATTTTATTTACTAATGATCGTAACTTTTGAATCTTCAAATATTTTAGGGGAAAAGAAAAGGTTCTAGTTTAGAGAGTAAAATACTCATTTTGTTCACATCTCATTTTTGTTAACCAAATGGACATTCTAATTGCCTAATTCTGGTGATATATGGAATTTTGTTGTTTATAAAATAAAACATGGAAATGGAAGTTGAATTGAATTTTATATGGTTTTTGATTTTCATTGCTTTTATGTTTTGACTCTTCAATTTCAAAATTTCAATTCTAAACAAATTTGATTTATTAATATTAAACAAAAGCATCATGATTCGGGATTCATGAATTGAACTTTAAAATTCACAAAATTTTCCTCTTTTTTGTTCAGAATCATTTCCATGTTTGAACAAAAACTTTTTTTATTAAAACTTTTGAAAAACTCTTCATTCATTTAGCAGCATTTAACAAAACCAATTTACTAACAATGGAGAAAATAATTGAGCAAATAGGAGTAAATAAGCACCACTTACCTCCTAAAACTTTTTCATTCAATTTTCACTTAATTGAACATTCAATATGATAACAATCATAATTCAGAAATTTATTTTTGGAACTGGAAAAATCAATATTTTTGCTGTAAATTATTCAAATGACGTGGAAATGGAATCGATAGCATGCTATAAAACTATTTATTGACCTTTTTGTAGAGAGATTTTTTTTAATAAGTAATCAGAATTGAGTAATGTTATTGAATTTTTAATGAAATTTAAATGCAGTTCAACTAGCATTCTGAACTATTTGGATCGAAAAGCTTCAGTTTTTTGAGAGAAATCCTTGAAGTACAATTCAGAAAATCTCATCAAGTTAATGATCTTTAAACCAAATTAATAGTCAATTACTGCAAGTTCATTATTAAAACTAATTTGCGATCAAACTAACAAGTCACTCTCATTCCAACAAATATTTTCCAATTTAATTTCAGTTTGATATAAATTTGATAAAATTAAGTGCATCTCAATCTCATCAACATAATTGTGTGACACAAATGAATTTCATAAATTCATTAAATTCATTACAAAATGCAGTTTAATTTTATATGCGAAAGTTAATTAGAAAACAACCAATTAGTTTCGCAAAAAAATGAATAATAACATTTTTGAGCACATGCTAGAGTGTGAGTGAGAGTTTACTAGTTGTTTACGATCTTCATTTTATAAAATTCAATAATTTAATTAAAGCTTAATAGCACTATAATCATTATCATCATCAGCATAAAATGTGTTCAAATCTACATACATTAATATCCGTAATATAATTGTTACTATGTAGATGTGTAGTTAATGATATTTTTAGTACAAATTGCATGCTATAAATTAAAATGTTGGAGCGACAATGCAAAACAAACAATTTTTTTAATGCTGTTGTGTCGTAAATTGAAAAATAAGAACGCAAAAAAATTTTTGTGTTTTTTTGTAGACTTTGGTTTGTTTATGTTTTTGGAAGTTGGGGCATTGTTTAATAAACTGGTACGTGCAGTATCTGAGAGAGACATCTGTAGATCTGCATTATGAATTTTTTATTTACAAGAGATGAAAGTCAAGAGCAAACAACTTTTGATATTGTGAGTTCTTGAAGTAAATGAAGTTTATTGATATGAAAATAAAAAAAAAAAAATGTGATTCGAAATAAAAAGTTCATATTTTGAATGATTTAAAAAATTCTACAAGATTACAATACAATACCTGCAAAATTAATTTGATGATATCAAAATTAGTCTAAATATAAACTTTAAAAACTCTCTTCATAATCATATATCTACGTAAATTAAAATTATAGACATGGAAAGAATAAACAATACGAAAAAAGCTGCAACAAAAAAGTTAACAAGAAAAAAATTAAATTAGTTTAATTAATTATCTCATTTTTCATCGCGTATGCGACATAATATCGATTCAATTAGTGCAATGATCCAATTAGTCTCACACATACATTTATTCAATTTAATGCTGATTGAAATTAAAATGTACAATAAAAGATGGATATTTTTGCTGCATTTTATGTTGGACAGAATTGGAATGGCTTAAAAATTTGAATGCGATTTTCAGATATTCGAAATCAAAATGGCCGTTATAAAATTTTCTAAAAAAATTATTCAATTCTTAACAACAACAATGACCTAAAATCCTATTATCCCTGCCAAACAAAGAAGTTCAACTGTAATACCGAAGCCACTTCCAAAGCATTTGTTTTAAACTTTTTATTGTTAGCGCGTGCACATAATTTCCATTTGTTTTCCTCTTTTCACATACCAATAAGCTGCAGTTCCAATGAAAAAAAAAGCTTTTCAGTTCTTTGTTGAGGCAAAATAATATTGTAAAATTGAATGTGAATTGATGGGAGATTTAGGAAAGAGAGTAAAAATGGTAATGATAATTGAAGCTTTACGGCATCATAGGAACTTCGATTTGATGGAAAATAAACCACAAAATCTCTCTCTCGTGCTGCTTTTGCTTTATTGTCCTTTTGTTTTGTGTACGTTTTGCTTTCTTTTATGAGCGATGAAATTTCCTTTCAATAAGCGTGTATTTAGAGGCATTGATGGCTATGCTTATTGTGTGTATTTACAATAAAATTCTTTAGGTTTATTATTCGAATAAAATGCTGTAAATATAAGGGATGAGAAGAGGAAATCGAATGAGATGTTGTACAAAATTAGGGCTGAATACATGCTTTTCAAAGATTAAAAAAGAGCAACATTAGCTGAACCTTACATGCCCATCAATCTCAAATTCAACTGTAGTACATCAAAAACTCTAAAATCCTCATATCCTAACTAAAATAATACTACGCACAGCATTCCAGAGTCATAAAATTTTTCACACGAATACACTCGCATCATCGTACATAGACACATCCATACAAAAGACAACAATGTGCTGCACTCAAGCGAAAGCTCTCGAAGCAAAACAAAAAAGGGAGCACTTGAAACACAGCCGCTTCATCAACATTTTCAGTTATGGACCGACATGGAAATGAACAAAAAAGAGCTTTTTCAAATATAAAAAAGTACTTCATGTCATCAATTCTTTTCTTCTTTTTGTCTCTTTTATTTTTTGTTGCTGTAGCTGAATGTGCTTTTTATGAGGTCGTATGTATTTTTCATTGATATGAAGTGCCTTGGCATATGCCACACATTTTGTATTGTGTTGGTAGATGGTGAGGGTAAAGGACAAACTGAAAAATAAAGGGGGATGATGTAAGTAATGGAAGTGATGGATGAGGAATGAGAATCATTGTCTTTGTCATAAATACCGAGGAGAACAAGAAGAAGCAGGAAGTAATTGATAGCCATATTTAAATTTTTTGAAGCTGAGCATTCTTAATGCTGAGTGTTTCTATCACTAGGAATTTTCAACTGAAAAATTCTAATGCTGAAAACCTTTAAAAATGTATCTTTCTTAAAATTAAAATTTCCTAAAATAATTTTTAAATGTTGAACTATTCTAAAGATGAGGGTATTTGAGGCTGAATTTAATTTAAAATGAAATTTTTCGAGTTTCCTAGTTTTTCTCTTCCTAAGCATTTACTTGAATTATAGAGCCGTTGTATTGTTCATATGGATTGATCATTGTTTTATGGTGTAAATGGAAGTAACAAAAAGACAAACAACTTTTTTAAAAAAAGAATCAAGTTTAAAAATTCCTTAATTTATACAGCTCTCAAACACGCATTATTAATATAACAGAAAGTAAAGACACACACAGACAAAATAACTTCAAACTGTTATTTTTACATCTCCTACGTTCTACATTGAAATATTTTTTCCGTCCCTTTATTCTTCCTTGTATTGTCTTCATTTTTCCATGCTTTTCATTCCTTTACAGTCGACCACACTTTTGTTTCATTTCATTCAGTTGAATGATGAACAATACACCGCGACTGAGTAACGAGTGTATGAATGTGTGGGGGGTAGGTTGGGAGAATCAAGGAACATCAAATGAATTGAGTATCTTTTCAATGAATCTCTTCACGTCACTCAAAATTATTCTTCATCTTTCCTTTCAATTCTGTTGTATTCGGTTTCCTCCTACTGACTCTTACTGACAATATAGCCTTTTGTTTGCGCTCAATGAAGGAGAAACATCTCATCAGCATTTGATTCTCCATTTCAATTTACTTTGCAACTAACTGCAGGAAGTTTATATTTCCATTAACTTTGTACATTCTTGATTATTATGTCAGTTTATATCGTTTTAAAAGTCAGATTGCAATGTCATTTCTATGATGGATTTTTTTTTATTTTTTAAATAGAGGATTTTTAAAATATTAAGACAAGATGGAGATTTACTAGCTTCATTGAGTTTGTTATGAATGACGGAATTTGAAAATTTAAATGGAATATTTTGAACAATTTTTAAAACATTCTTTTATTATTCTTAGAGCAATTTCTTTAATTTCGAGTTATTTTAATAGCAACTTGAATCCTGAAGGTATTTGATTCCTACGTAAGAACTGAATTTAACCCTCAATTCCATTTCATTTCTAAAAGTTTAAATTCCTTTAATTTAAATTTTCAAGGGCTACAAAAATTACAAAAACTGATATCCAAGTCCCAAACTACTAACAAAGAAGTCTTTCATCACTAAATGCTCAACAATTTTCAAATAGCCAGAAGGACAAATGTAGGAGGAAAATTATAACTTAAAAAAATCTACAATAATAATTTTTCGTTCATCCATACAAACTTACCATCGTCATGCTGTGCCTTTACCGCATTTTTCTTTTTCCTTCTTTTTTTCTTGATATTGCCTTTTTGATACTGCTGTTGACAGCAAATTTTTTGTTGTTATTCAGTTCCTTAATATTGTGCTGTGCTTTCTTCGGGATAAAAAATATTTATTTTGTGATTTCTTTTTTTTATTTTTATTTTCATTTTATGCTTTCCATTTTGCTTTTTGTCATCTGACTAATGCTACTGACGGTGAATATAATGGGTTCCATGAAATGAACGATCAAATAGTCTTATGGACATTTTATTAGTCGAGATTACAATGATGGCTTATGGGAATTGTTGAATGGATGAAAAATTTTGATGATGATGAAGTTCAATTGCTCACATGGGAGGCATTGAATGGGCTTTTGTCAATGCATATTTCCTTGATTTTCATTGTTATTTTGAGGTCAATGTGGGTGTAGGATGTGAAAATGTTATGGGATTCAAGAAAGGAAGTTCAACATTAATTCACAAATCACTTTAAAATGCCATGAAATACAGTAAGCTGCTTAATATATTCAGCATAATTTTACACCATAAACACTTTCCATTAGAACCTTTTAATATCAATTTACTAGAAATCTCCTCCCAATTTTCCAATAAATATATCAAAACCACATTCACAAAAATACTCATTCTAAGAAAAAATTTCAAGCCTCAGAAGTCAAAATATTGATGGATTTCAATATCTCCCTAATGAAAAATATTTCCTCTTTTATTCATCATCCATTACATCCTACATATTTTCTCCATCCTTCCCTTTTCTTTTTGCAGACTAAGATGAGAAATTTATTGATCATTAAAAAACTATGAAGTCGCTATATCATTTATAAAATGATCGATAATGTTGTTGGCCAGTGCCCACAAAAAAATATGAATTTTTATATATTTCCATTAATAATTGATGAAAAGCTCGCTTTTTAGACGAAAAAAAGGCAACGATTTTTTTTATATATCCACAATCGTTTTGTTATTTCTATGGTTTGTGAATGATTAAACGATCCCTGATGAAACATTTTTTTCTGACTATGTATGTTAGAAAGGGATGTGAGTTTGTGAAAATGTTCAATATTAATGTATAAAACGCTAATTTATGCTGCTTTGGGGTATGGAATGGTTGCAGTCAATTAAATACTAGGTAAGCTTTAAAGTCCCATTGAAACCAGTTAGAGCCAAAGTTTTAATGATGTTCTTTAGAATTTTTAGAAGGTTCCATAAATGTTGTCTACATAGGAATTTTTTAACATTATGCGAATTAAAATAAGGTATATCAAGCTCCCTAAAAAGTACAAAATGCTAAAATTTCCATCAATAAAAAAAGTTCTATACTGAGCAAATATAGAACAAAAATCATACAAAATAGCTCGAGAAATAATTTTTTTAGTCAATAAATCGCATTGAATTGTTTGATTTATTATGTTGAAAAATTCATACATACCTAATCCAGCATGCTACATACAACAAAAGAAGATGAAGTTGAAGAATAAAAAGAATGAATCCATCAACCCCAATTTTTCTCCCCATTGAATGCTCATAATGATAAAGTCAAGCAAAGTTCCTTGATGTGAAGTCATACATGAGAATTTATTTACATGAAGGATAAATTAATGGCATAATCTGTGGCATGACAACCGCTTTTGTAAGCTGAACAATGATGAAAAATATTTTGAGAGCTTCAATATTTTCTCAATATGAATTTTTTTAGAATATTTCCTTATTGGTAATTTGGGATATACAATTTTTTATGAGATTTGCTATTTTTGAACTTTGAGTAGGTAAGGAAAAATTTTTCAATGTTTTGTTTGGTTATAGCTCCGTGAGATGATTTGAACAAATTTTAAGTCAATATTGAACAAATTTGTTCAACATTTATATGACTTAAAACCGTTAAATTCTATAGTCCAATCAATTATATTCTAAACTCTAAAGGTACGCATGGTACTGAATGATTATAATTTAAAGTGAATTTTATGGATGATTTTCTTTAATTTTCTACAAACATAAAGAATTAAATTAGTTCATTATCTTAGTTTAAGCATGCTCAGGGAATATGTTGAATAAGCAAACAAAACTTTTTTAAAAATCAAGAATCAAATGAAAAAATGTTTGAAAAAACTTTTTTGTGAATCAAAAAGCATTGATTGATTTTTTCATTTTGTGGAAAACAATTTTTCATCACAATTTTATTCCATTTACTTATGGGATTTACAACGTTGTGCTATGTACACATTACTGTAAATATGTATGTATTGCATTCCCTGAATTATGATTTACAGAACATTCACTTCTTTCTTGCTATTTGTTTTGTTCCATTTTGTTTGCACAAAAAAAAAAAATAAAATATAGCAAAATAAAAAGTTCTTTTAAATGAAAATTTTCATAAATGAACAAAAAGGCAGCAACAACAGAAAAAAAATTGTTTAAAGAATTTTTATTAAAACCGCGAAATTTTCGCCTTAACAACAGAGCAGCACAAAAACAAGTTGAGACAATTGTGACGGTAAGAAGTGCATGAAACGTGTCTTAGTAAAAAATAATGAGGATTGTTCTTTTTATTGCAGAAACTAAGAAGTTGTGTGCAAATGGCTTCTGAGAAAATATAATTGAATGGAATATGTATAAAGATTGATGCACTGAAGGATGAAGGAGAACAGAAAGAAGAATGAATAAAGTTCGAGTAAATGTCAATTGTCACTTAAAGAAGAACTTTATTTAAATGGATTTGAAATTTTTTCTTTTTGAATTTCACATTTTAGAAGTGACATTTAAGTTAGACAAAATGCTCTTAGACATACCCCAATACCTATAGACTTTCCAAAAACTTCAGTTCCAAATGAAAACTTTTTCATCGTTTATTGTTTGAATCCATTCTCGGGTGCGAGATTATGAAGATTTTTGTGGCGTAACCAGGCTCTTATTCATTCTAAGGCAGCAGTTTTACGAGAGAACAGAAAAAGACGTCCGAGACATCTACGAGAAACAATATCAGACACACAAAATTGTTCATTCCACTTGGCTTAAAAAATAAATCGTTGGCTGTGTGATGTTGGTTGGCTTTTAATGAGACATGCAAGCGTCGAAACAAAAGGGGAAAGAAATTTTTTTTTCTATGCTTCCTTATAGCGTGAAAAACTTTTTGCTTCCATTTTCCTCACTCGGTTGCCGCTTCATGAAAGAAATTCCATTTTGTCTAATTTTTTTTATTCAGGATGAGAATGAATTTCTTTTTTGTTGGTTATGTATTTTTTGTGCTGTATAGATATTGCACCGAAAAAATGTTAATAACAGCGAGATAAGCAAGACATAAAAGCTTCATGAATGGAATTTATTTATTTAATTTTTTTTTATAGAAACAGGAAAGTAGAAAATGAAGAGTATGGAATGGAATTTTTCTACTTTTGGTTCTTGCTTTTATTGTTCATCAAAATTAATAATATACATGAAAGCATGCAGGACAAAGGTAAAAAAAATCAAAATTAAATTTCTTCCAAAATTTTTCTATAATTGCACGCAATTCTTTGGCTTTGCTCTTGCTTTTTACATGCTCACCTTCTTCATTTACCTACAAATTTTATATCTACATATCTTCAATACAATTCATTAGCAAATGCATTGAGACGTGCATTAAAACTTAAAACTTGAAGACATTCTTCAATTTCAGTGCAGTATATGGAAGAATTGATGCATTTGAAGTAAGTGCATTAAATATAAAAGTTTGTCTTCCATTCTAGATGAAAATGTCATGTAGGAACTTTTCATATTTACATGAACTTTTCTTTAGTTTTTGTTCCTGAATTCATTTTCATCTACTTGATATGTCTTGGAAGAAAGGGGAGAAATTAACATGTAATTTAATGCTTTTTGTTGGATTTCAAATGGAATTGAAGTTGATTGGCTGTGTAAAATTTGGGAATTTAATGTAATGATCTGACTTTTTGTGGATATTAAATTTTGATGGAGAGAATTTTTTGAAGGCTTTGATTAGAGATTTGAATAGCACGAACTAAAAAAATTGTAAATTAGTATTCAAGTTAAAAACGGCAAAAATTAATTTAAATTTTAAGAATTCTTTTAATGCGACAGAATCCAAACGATCATCCATTTATGTCACTCAAAAAAATTCAATATAACAAAGCCAAGTCTGAAGCTGGATTATCTAGAATTAACGTTGTTCGTCTTCCTTTTCATTTCATCCTCACAAAAATTTTAATATCTTTAAGAATAATTCATTAAAAATCCTTCCCATTCCTTCTTTCATTTCTAAATCCACATCTACTGAAATCATCATCAACTGAATGGAATAAGAAAGTGACACCCCAGAAAAATCAAGACAAATGCGTCTAAGTCATTTAAATTCATCCTTAAAACTTTTCTTAAATTTTTCAATTTTCTTCTTTCTTTAGAAATTTAAATATTTCTCTGTCTTCTTTCAGTCCTGAGTTTGATGCATGCTTCCAACTTTTCTTGTGTATAAATTGAATTTTTAAAGAACATTCAAGGTAAGATTCTCAGACAAGTTTTACGTGTCGTGATGATTTAAATTTTTTTTACCTTAAAATCTTAATGGATCATTTTTTTCTCTGAGGACTTACCTGAATGGGGTTAATTCATAAATGATGTCCTAAATTCATTGAAAATAATGAAAATCATAAAAATAAGTTTTTGGTTCATAAAAATTTAATTTTTTTCAAAGAACATCATTTACCATTGGTCCTTGAACGATTTAATTCTATTTATAATTTTTTTCCGTGACGATATTTGAATAAGAAATCTTGGAATTACAATTTGTTCTTGTCGACTTGATTCTTTTGCATTTTAAATTTTTGAATGATTCTTAATATTCTTCTTGCAGACATGCAAGGGCTAGGGACCCAAAGAAAAGTGTACTAAAGTGTAGTAAAATGTAGCAAAGTGTAGCAAAGTGTAGCAAAAGTGTAGTAAAGTGTAGCAAGTGTAGCAAAGTGTAGCAAAAGTGTAGTAAAGTGTAGTAGAGTGTAGCAAGTGTAGCAAAATTTTATTTTTTAAGTAAATTATATTACGGTATTAAAGGTTTCTTATTAAAGAAATATTTTGATAATAAAGTAAAAATTTTATTCAAAAAATCTTAAAAACATATTGAATATTAAAAAAAACAGCTTCCAAGCTTGCGCGGAAGCTAATTCAAATGTTTATTTACAAATTAATAATGATCAATAAAAATTGTAAAATTCAGTTCATTGCAGATATTATTGAGTTAATTATTTGTTAAATTAATATTTTCTTTTACGTTGTACTTATAATCATTGCATGTAAATTTAAAATTAACAAATTTATACTGAATTTTATTATAATTGTATATTTAAAAAAAATTGGAGAGACAGAGGGAAAACTACTTGGTGGAAAAAAAAAATCGGTGGAAATTTGGCGGAGAAATTCCGCAACAGGTTTTTTCCACAAAATTTCAGTCCAGCGGTGGAAAATTTCCATTAAGTTTTGGAGAAATTTTTAAGTTCAATTTTAAAAACTAAAAATGAGTAATTTTGACTTCAAATGCTTTTTATTATGAAAATTCACTAAATAACATAAACTAGTATCAACGTGGTCACTCGTGACCGACGAAAGCGCATTTTCCGCGATCAGTAAATAAACAAAGAACTAAAACCCCAAAAGTACAAAGCCAAATATTTAACTATAACCATTTATTATTTACCGAAAATTTAAAATTGACAGCAAAAAAAACCGATAAAAAAAATTATGCGACATAGAATCTAAAAAAAAATAAAAAAAGCAAAAAAATATCTTGCCGGGAGCTAGGATCGAACCTTAGACTCCACGGTAGTAGTCGTGCGCTCTAACACTTACGCCACTGACGCTCTTTTTATGAAATGTTCATGTGACAATTTGATTATTTATATTGATGATTTTTTTTATATAAGTGTAAGTTTTTATAATTTTCACAAAATTTTCCGGAAAAACTATGAAAAATCCATGAAAATAGAAAACTAAACAACTAAAATATCAAAAAAATATAAAATATTAATTATCTATGAAAATTGTATGAAAATATTGAAAATTTTAACAAAAATCGTCGGAAAAACTCGGGAAAATCGTGAAAATGGAAAATTATGACATGATTCAATATTATATGTCATTAGAAATCAAAAAAGTATCAAAAAAGCAAAAAAAAAAAAAATGTCATCAGTGGGATTTGAACCAAGGAAGGCTGAGTTTTTGAAAAGTCAACATTTTAGTGCATTCGACCACACTAACACATACAAAGAAATGGCATTTTGGCACTTTTTACGCTGGTTCCAGCAGAGGAAGTGACCATTCGTGCTGATTTTTTCGCCAGCTCTAGCCAGACATACTACACACATTTTAAGCCAAAAATAGGGTGACCATCTGCTGGGAATTTGCCGGGACACAGCTGTACTTTTTTTCGAGCTAATGTGTCCCGGCAGAACATCAAAATGTCCCGGATTTTTGAAAATTTTTGAAAAAAAAATTATTTTAGGTTTGTTAACTTTTTGTAAATTTTAATCTTCAACTCGTAATTCTTTCTAACATATCTCAAGAAAAATATTAAATAATCGTAAAAAAATTCACATTTCATGTGCAATTTTTTTTGCAAAATTTTGCTTCTGTTGCATAGAGCGGACCACTATTCTGCAGAATTCTGCAGAATTCTGAACAATAATTCTGATGGAAAATTCTGCAGAATTCTTTCCAGAATTCAACAGAATTCTGCAGAATTCTGTTTCTTAATTATGCTATTCTCATTTAGGTAAAATATTTTGAAATGAGTCTGTTGCATAGGCCGAGCAGAATAATTCTGCAGAATTTTTTAATAGAATTTTAAATTCGATTCTGCAGTAACAGAATTCTCCAGAATTTATTCTGGTTTCAAAAAATATATGTTTCGTAACTTAAATGCAACATGTTTTTTGTTACAAGATAGAAGCATTCATAATCTTTTAAATCAATCAAATTATGAATTTAAAATTCATGTTAGATGGACGCTTAAATAATTTTTCGTAAGATGTGACATTTTTTTAAAAATTAAATTCATCAATTGAATTTAATCATCTTATAGAATCGGTACTCAATTGCGGAAAATTTCATTGGTCATTGTTTTGATAATAATGATAATATTTGTTTGATCACCATAATTCTATCCGATGTAAAGAAAAGCTAAATTATAAAAATTAGTAATATATAATACACCCCTAAAATCCAAAGAGATTTATAATTTGAATTGAAAGTAGAAATTTCAAGCTAAACTTTTATTTTTTTAAAATTTCTACTAAAACAAAATGCTTAAAAACTGATTGCTGAGTTTGAAAAACAAAATATTCACAAAACGTTTTCATTTACCTAATATTTTTAAAAATTAAAAATTAAAAAAAACTTTTTAAGTATAAATCTTCAGAATTCTACAGAATTCTTCAAAATTTTAATTAAATTCTGCAGAATTCTCCAGAATTTAATTTCAGAATTCTGCAGAATAATTCTTGTAACAAAAAACATGTTGCATTTAAATTGCGAGACATATATTTTTTAAAACCAGAATAAATTCTGGAGAATTCTGTAAAATTCTGCAGAATTCTGTTAAAAATTCTGCAGAATTCTGTTAAAAATTCTGCAGAATCGAATTTAAAATTCTGTTAAAAAATTCTGCAGAATTATTCTGCTCGGCCTATGCAACAGACTCATTTCAAAATATTTTACCTAAATGAGAATAGCATAATTAAGAAACAAAATTCTGCAGAATTCTGTTGAATTCTGGAAAGAATTCTGCAGAATTTTCCATCAGAATTATTGTTCAGAATTCTGCAGAATTCTGCAGAATAGTGGTCCGCTCTATGCAACACACCCCAAAATTTTTGGTTCCTTTTAGAGGCATGAGTTCAAGCCCATGACAGAAAATTTTTGATTCCAAATTTTCATTATTTTCATACTTTTTTGCATTTTTGTTGCTTGATTTATCTCGATTTATAATAATAAACACTTTAAGTAAGGTGCAAGTACCCCTATGATGTTAAAATAAAAATGTCCCGGATTTTCATGAAAATGTCCCGGATTTTTACGAAAATCTTCTGGTCACCCTAGCCAAAAACCGCATCAAAAAAGCTTAACCCTGAGGAGGAGATGCGATGACAGACAGACGGACAGACGGACGGACGGACGGACAAAGTGCGGACAATAGCGTCCTTTTCCCAAGGGGAAAATGCGCTAAAAATAAATAAAAAACTACTTTTTTTTAATAAGAAAATGAGCTTGAAAAATCTTTATTCTGAGGGGTTTTTCATCCCAAATAAGAAAATCAATGTGAAAAATCGCTTTTCCGATGGGTTTTTCATCTCAACTGAGAAAACCAATGCGAAAAAACGACTTTCTGAGGGGTTTTTCATCCAAATATTGTTGTTAAGAGACTCCAAAGTACATCCTCATCAGATGAATACGATGAATTTAATTTTAATTTTTTTTAAACATCAACTCGTATTTTTTTCCCTTCTTTACAATTTTCGACATTATAATTCAGAATCTAATATTTATATTAAAATAAAATATACATGAACAAAAACAAAGTATATTTTAAATTATGATTTATATTTCAGGTGATTTTTATAAGTACTTTTTTTCGTATTTTTATACATCATACTTACGTTTAGAATTGTTTTTAGCTTGAAATTTGTTTAAAAAAACGAGCATAATATAATTTAAAGTCATTTTATTAAAGTGTAGAAAAGTGTAGCAAAGTGTAGTAAAAGTGTAGCAAAGTATAGTAAAAGTGTAGCAAAGTGTAGTAAAGTGTAGAAAAGTTTAGTGAGTGTAGTAAAGTGTAGTTAAGTGTAGCAAAAGTGTAGTAGAGTGTAGCAAGTGTAGCAGGTCCTTGGCCCTTGCAGACATGTAAATAAATCAGCTAAAAATATTTCTTTGGTGCTTTTGAACTTTTCAGTTTAATATTTCTGAAATTTTTCATTCAAATTTTATAAAACGTGAATGAACGTAAATTTAGTAGATGATTAATTTCAATTCTAACTTCAAAATATTCCATATTGCCAAAAACCAATCAACCTACATAACATATCCTTAATTAACCTTTACTTCCTAAACGAATAGAAAATGGAACCAATTACGAGTAAAATTGACCTTTTTCTTACTCCAACATGTGAATGAACTTTCCTTCTGCTTTTTGTACACGGAAGTAAAGTTTTGTTAACAAGTCTCTTGTCTCACTTGACAAAATGTAATGCGTACTACATTTACATCACATGATAATTAAAATTGACACTAAATTGTCATTCATTGACATCAATTTTAGTTCAAGAACTTTTTCAAGTATCTCGGCTAATTAATTATGCTTGCAATTAGACGAAGTAGGTTACTAGAGTTAATTGATGATGATGATTGATTTTGTTTTAATTCCATTTTGTAGATAATTGAAGGCTGTTGTATCTTTATGAAAAATTTACATTGGAGACTTAAAAGCTCATTTTGTGAACCACAATAGACTTTAATTAGTGCCTTATTTCAAGGCTGAATTTTTTGCTCATCAAAATATTTTTTCTTAACTTTCACAAAATTTTCCATCTAAACTCTGTAATTTATACTTTGTAGCTTCTTTAATTTCAACTCTCATTTCCATATTTTTTTATTCACGATTTGCCAGCTTTTTAGGTTACATTAACTTTTTTGTTCCTTTCTGTCATGTACAAAGATTAGAGCCTGTAAAAATAAAAATTCTCAAAGGAGTTTTCTTTTAACTTTCAATCTCAAATTTCATCTTCCATCTTACAAGAGCTCATTAATTCAATTACATCTACTGCCTTTAACGTTTTTAGATGTTTTCGTGGAGCTAATTATCATCAAACATTGATATTCGATTATGTTGCTCATGCGATAAATGCTAAAAATAAACATCCTACATTTCTCCTCTAACATGATAAAGTCAAATTGTAGGATTATTTTAAAATTGATGTCTAATTTGATATTTCATGGTGGATTTGAAATTAATTTAAAATGAGAGTAATTTTGTTTATTTTCTGTTGTTTTGCGTATTACGGACGTGATTTCTTGTAGAAATCAAATTTAACACTTGAGTAGGTGTTTTACTGAATTGATATTAAGAAATTCTCAAGAATTAACTTGATCTTTGAATAACATGAGCACTTAATAAACTAATGTAGGTGTGAAATTCTAGTTTAATATATGTAGATAGGATTTTCGTTGAATATTCCTGCATTAAATGTTGAATTGGGCAAAAAACAGAATGATTCTTGAAAAAACAAGTTGAATTCCTATATAATTTAAATCTCGAACATGTGACTTATAAAATTGTCAATATGACAAAAATTCTCACAATATTTACAATATTCCAACTACAAAAAGCAATTCCATCAAATTAAATTCTCAAGATTCACTTCCATGACTGTTGCTGGCAATTAACATTTCAAAATGAGAAAGGAAATAGAAATGAATAAATGAGTGAATAAATCAAGCCTTGAATGAATGTAAAGTAGGTGGAATGGAAAAAGTCTAGGAAGAAAAAATATTGAAAAATCCACAAACATAATGGGTGGGTTAAAGGGAAAATATAGTAAGTTATGTGAACGGCACATGAAAGTAGGTTCCATTCCACAAAGAATGCAATACCATTTGGAGGTGGACAGTTGAATATAAATGAATTTTTTCCCTTGCCATAAAATATTTAAACATTAACAATTGTTGTGTAAATAAAGGTGTTTCCAATGCCTTGAAACATTTCCACCTATCCAATTCTCTATGAATGGTGAGGTCTGGAGGTAGGTGGGAGCTGTATGTTATTTTCCATCTGATATGAATTCATAACAAGAAAATTAGCTCTTACCGGACAAGCCATGTACAAAAGCATTTTTCACGTTTTCCTCTTTTTCATTTCTCTATTTGTTTGTAAATTCCAATGAGCAGGAACAGCAACAAGAATAAAAATTCGAGGAATAAAAAAAACTTATAACAATAAATTATGTAATCTGAAAATTGCATTTTCGTCCTTCTCTGAATTATGAAAAAATTAATGGCGAATAAGTTTGGATTTAAAATTAATTTTGCTGAAATTCGATGCTGAGCTGCTTCTTAAAATTAAGTCAAAACTGTGAATCAAAACGCATTATTTTTTTCTTATATTTCCAATCACATACAAAAACTGATCATATCTTAGTGCATCAACAAACTTTTTCATTTCCCATGTTGTGTGTGGTGTAAAAAGCACATAGACAACAAAACTGAATCAGAATGATGAAAACAAAGGGAATAGGTAAAAACCACCAGCACAGAAACATGAACAGTGAACAAGCGAGAAATTATTGCATATAAAGGTATTTACATTCAATTCCTGAAATGAAAATGAAAAATACAGAAAAAAAAAGAATTTTCAGAATCTAAAGCGCAACGAAGTATATGTGTGTTTATTGTATGTTCTATGTGAACGGTTTTGCAAGTTAATTCCATCTACCGACCCGACAATTATTCCATTTCTCTGTAATTTATAACACTTTCCCATTCTTCCCCATTTCCACTTTGCAATAAGTTAGTTTAGTTATTTTGCAGTTCCTTTTCATGTTTTCGCAGCATAAATGCTTATGCTAAACAGCAGACAGGTTGTAAAACTAAATATAAGGTACAAGAGAGATGGAGGATATGAAAGAGAAGAAAAAAAAGTTTTATTGCGTGAAAATTGTTTTTTATTTCCATTTCCATTCCTTTACGGCTTTCAAACTGCTGACAACAAGATAACATGAACGAGAAAAAAAATATGCGAGGAAAATATGTTCATGTACATGGTTCAGGTATGTGTGTGAATGTGTATGTTGTTGGATGTAGGGAAAAAACCTTTTTTGTGAATCTACAAACTATTTGTGACATAATAAAAATAACAGTTGGATTGACGCATTGAATGAGGGAATAAAAGTCTAGTTGGGATAGTTATTGAGAAAAAAATTAGACAAAAAGTTTTCTTTTTGTTCCTAAATGATGAGAAAAATTACTTTGGTCTAGGTCATTAGATCAAGTGTTTAATCAAATGTAGAGCAGCATACCTCGGCAAAAATATCAAATATCAAAAAGTCCACAAAACGTGTCAAAATTAGTCTTCCCACTTCCAAACATCTCACATGATTGCGTGCATCCTATACATGTGAATCAAAGTTTCATCAATTTTACTTTACTGTTAAATGTCAACATAGCAAATAGATTTCCCACACACAAATCACACGCAGATGATAAAACAAAGTAAATAAAATTTTTTTATATGCCTACTGATGAAAATTAAAAGTTCTTTTTTTCTAATTATTTGTCTTTTTTTTCCTCTCGTGTCCACGTCACAAGCATTGAAACGCATGTATGCTTGACATATCACTGACATGACAGCTCATTTCATTTAATGACACACGTATAATAGCTGAAATAAGTTTTATTTTGCTTGTTTGTTGCGTGGATACGAGGTTGATAATAAATTATTGGCATTTTTCATGTTCTGTGATTTTTTTGCTTGTTCTTTTAGCTGTGATTTTGGCTGTTTATGAGGGTTGTCATTGCTAGAAATATAATTTTTAAAATAATTTCCAACCTTAACAGTTTTTTGAAAATTTGAATTTTGATTTTTTTGATGATTTGAATAAAAAAAAAAACAAAAAAATGAAAAAAAAATTGCTAAATTACCAAAGAGCCTGCCAAAGAGTAATCAAAATTAGAGCTTAAGATCAATCAATCCTGAAAAGGAAAAGGACCAATTTTCCTAGAGATTAAGTTAAAAAACAGATTTTAATTTGTGAGAAAACTTTTTTATTTTGACTTTTTAAATTACTTCTTTTTACTTCCCAATGAACTCCAATACAATTCCAGAAAAAAAAACTCTTTCATTTTAATAATTTAATTATCTCATCCATCTATGGTGATGACTATATAGGTACAATTTTCAATATTCTACATATTTTTTTAATTCATATAATTTTTTTAAATTCAATTTTATTAACGTTGAAAGTCCTATTACATCTACTTAGTAGGAAAGTTAGTCTTTTAAGTGTAAGTGTAATGTGTCATGATGTGAAAAATAATTTAATAATAAATATGACAATTTTTTTATAACTTCCTTATTCATAATATTTTTTTAGTTAAGGACATGAGGAATTTATGGTGGAAATTATGCTTGAGAAATTTTCAAATTTAATTACAATTTTTATGGCTCAAAGTTTACTTTTTAATGTGGGTAAAAGCTGTGATTTATCTGATATTAAATGGAGGAATTTAAATGGTAATTATTGTAGGTCACTTTGGTATTTTATTGTTTGTAATTGTTGGAAGGTTCAATGAGCTTTTAATCAGTTTTTAACTTGAACAATTTTTATTTTAATTTTATTTAATTTTATGAGCTTTTGTTCAATTTTTATTTTAAATTTCGCTGTTTAATTTTGTAATTGATTTGATGTTGAATTAAAATTTTTAGGTATGGATTATGAAGGACGGTCAAAAGACGGATTTTACGTTAAAACATTTGACTTCTTTTTCAAGACTCATTAAGCCATGAATCGTCACGAAGAATTCCAAAAATGCTCTCCAATTTCTCACTCTAAATGAAAATTCATCAACGCCATAATTTCCATCGTGAATTCCTCATAAATTTCATTTTTTTTATCCTACACAAGAAATAAAAAAATTCGACAATTTTTCTTTTTTTTGCATTATTTTTTAGGAATTTTCTTCTCTTTTGTGTTAAATTTAAATAAATTAGATTTTTTTGCCACATTTTATTCCTCATTCCTGCATTTCAAATAAAAGCTTTCATAAATTTTATGTTGCAATTTGCCATTTTCATTCAAGATTTTTTTCTGTCCTTTTAATTTTTTTTTGTTCCTTGTCTTTATTGTCTATTAAAACAACGACTAAAGCCTTTATTTCCACTTTGGATAATAAAATAAAATTAATTTTTTTCCCTGCATTTTTTGTCTTCTCATTTGAAATCTGCATTTAAGTAGAAATTCTTTTTTTTTTGCTTTTTCATTTCTCGTATTTTTGTCTTTCGTATTCGTCAACAAGAAGAGCTGGTGTTGGGGGTGGGCTTGATGTTTTAATGTGCATTTTTAAACTTTATTTGTCAAATTTTTAAAAATTTCTGATTTACTAAAATTCTTTTAAATTTGAAAAAATTTTTAATACTCAAAACTGACTTTATATCTGTTCCCTAATCCCCATAATTCATCTCTCCTGTCACTTTTTTCATCATCACAAATGTAGAAAAAAAATTCACACTTTTTTATGTGGCAAGAAATTTTTTTTTTGTTCGTCAACTTTTGCAGCATTTTTCATATTGAATGAAATTATATAATGCGGCAACAGAAGCGGCAGATTACTACAGTAAGTTATTATCACAGTTTTTTTTTGCTTCTTTTATCTGATTCTCACTTCTACGAGATAGAGACAATAAAACTCTTCGTTTTTCTCTCGCTATGCTTTCAGTTACGTCTTTTTATATATGAAAATATTCAAAAAGGGAAATAAATGTGAAAAATTATGCAATAAATTATTTTAGAAAATTTCCATCAGGAGCTATTAATGTAGAAGAAAATTCATCTTTTTTTCACATTCAATACGATTATTAATTTCTTATCTACATCCCCATCAATTTATTCTCTATCAATAATGTGTTAATGATGACTAATAATGTGTAGATGCTGACATTTAGACACAATTGTGTAAACTAGAGTGAACATTTTGTGAAACATTCAAATTTATCTTGATTAAATTGTAATTTTTTAGGAAACACGTCGCTTCCTATAAAGTTCCAAAATTTTCAATTTTTTTGTCATTCTTTAATAAAAATAAATTTCGTCATCAACATTAATTTAATATAATTTTTATTTTCATTTCATCAGACCAGCATGCTATAGAGAATAAATTCAATATGACATTGTGACTCTCCCATATCATATTTTTCCTCGACGACTCGAGCTTATTTATCATAATTAATGTTTTGCGCGCTTTTCTTCATGTCTGTCAACCTCATCGTAAATATTTTTTTTTTCATGCAAGTGTTAATTATTTAATTAAGAGGACACAAAATTTTTAAAATCATTTAAAACAAGCAAGCAGCATAAAGATAATGAGTTAAAAAAGTTAAATAAATATATTCATGTGAAGTCCAAATTAAATGATGAATTGAGCTGTTAAATAAATTATATATTGACTATTGAATTCCACGCCTTAATTTAATACTGTTCAATATGACTTTCTGTCGTATCTGACGATTTTGTTGTCGAAATGATGGGATACTGGACAATGGATACGATTCCTTATTTATATCTCGTCGAGCACTACCAACCGATTGTTGTCATCTCTGACTCTCTTGACTTAGTCGTCTTATGGCTGATGATAAGCGATAAACTCGAACTTTGCCGTCACTGTGAATGAAAAAAGGAAAAAAAGAAGGAAGAAGAAAATTCAGATGAGTTTCAGTTGCATAATTAATCAACACAGAAAAAATAAGAAAAAAATCACATCAAAAAAAGCTTTGAAAAAATTTTCTCATTAAGGTAAAGAGGGTTATTCATAAGTGACGTCTGAAATTTTATAATGACTCCACCCCGAGTCAGCAAATTTAGAGTAATTCGTTAATTTTGAAGATTTTAGAAAATTTTATAGCCAAATGCATATCAATCATGGACGTCACTTACAAATCCCCCCCAAAAGAAGAAAGGCAAAAAATCTCATTAATTTTTGTTCATCTCTTGCATGAAACACAATTGCGGAATGTAAAAATGTGATAACAATGATTATACAGCTAGCAACAACTCCATCAACATCATCATCTCTCTTTTTTATCGACAATTTGCTTGTATGCATGTTTATGTGGGTGTCTTTTGAGATGGTTTTCCTCTTTTTCTCTTACTTTGTGTCTTAAGACAGTTTTTAATTATAGAATAATTTTTTATGAACACGCTTGTTTGGGAGGCTCATTTCATTAACTTTTAATTAGGAATAATTGAATTGGGCTTGGCCGTTTTTTCATTAAGTGTCAGAAATCGACTATTTTTGGCATTTTTCGTTTTCCCTGGACATTTTGTTAGTTTATTCAATAGTGGATCTTATAAAACTACAAAAAATGTACATTTTGGTGCATAAAACACAATGTATCATGCTGTAATTAAGCATAAAGACACAAAAATATCTCGGTATCTGACACTGAAAATTTTTTACCCTAATTTGATTTTGCACACAAAATTACGTAGAACTTTACGAAAACATAGTTTAAAGTCACAGATTTTATAGGAATATGTTCACTTTTGTATTATCTATATTATGATCTGGTAGAAACTTCTTTAAAGCAAGTATAAATAAGTTAAATTAATAATTTTTGCTGAAAATTCTTTGATTTAACCGACAAAATTTGAATTTTTTGTAAACAACAAAAAAATATTCTGAAAATTAAGAATGCGATAAATCACTTATTAAGAAGATTTAAAGCTTGAAAATTACACCACAAATGAAGAAAAATTTGCTGTTTCAATTAAGCGTCTCAAAACATTAATTAATATTGTCTAAATTGAGTATTTTGAGATTTAATTTTTTATCAAATTTTAAATTTCAAAAAACCGTTGAAAACAAATGTTGCAAAATTTTCGGCCAAGCCCAATTATATTGTCTTGATCGTTAAGTCTTTGAATTGGCACCTAATTTGATTATGTCTCAAGTTGGTACCACGCATAATGATTCATAATTAAATAATGGAAAAGTGGTGTGGAGGATTTTAGTTAAAAACTTGCTTATATGTGCTAAAAAGTCCTTAAAAATTTTATTATTTTTCATTTAAAACTTCAAATTTTCACATCTCCAATCTAAAACTACATCTCCTCTTAATTCATCTCCGTTAAAATAAACTTCCCCACTTTTTTTGTCAAGTCTGTGACAATACCATCAAAGAATCCACTTCATCCCCATCGTATATACCAAACTCAATCACAAAAGACACCACAACATCATCTGTAAGTCACACAACAATGTAAATAAACATTATTTCCGCTATGATGATAATGTTGTTGCAGCACGGCTGGCTGGATGTTCAAATAAAGGAAGAAAGGATTTTAATTCAGTAGTTATGAGCTTTTTTGATTAATTCTTTCGGGCTTGGCCGTTTTTTCATTAAGTGTCAGAAATCGACTATTTTTGTCATTTTTTGCTTTTCCTGGACATTTTGCGAATTATTTTAATGGTGGATCTTATAAAACTCCTGAAAATGCACATTTTGGTGTATAAATTACAACTTATCATGCTGTAATTAAGCATAAAAACACAAAAATATCTCGGTATCTGACACTGAAAATTTTTTACCCTAATTTGATTTTTCACATAAAAATTTGTAGAACTTCACGAAAACATAGTTTTAAGAGACAAATTTTACACTGATATGTTTGTTTTTATGTTATCTATTGTATGATCTAATAGAAAATACTAAGATACAAGTATAAATAAGTTAAATTTATAAATTTTCCTAAAAATTCTTTGATTTAACCGATTAAATTTGAATTTTTTGTAAACAACAACAAAATATTCTTGAAGTTAAAAGTGAGATTAAGCACTTATTAAGAAGATTTGAAATCCAAAAATTGCACACCAAACAGAGAGAAATCTGTTGTTTAAATTAAACGTCTCAAAACAATAATTAATATTGTCTAAATTTAGTTTTTTGTGATTTAATTTTTCATCAAATTTTGAATTTCAAAAAACCGTTGGAAACAAATGTAACAGATTTTTCGGCCAAGCCCTTTCAATTTTCCTTTTATCCTCTTCCTTCTTTTCCCAAACAACATTATAATGTTCTTTTTTGTCGAAAAGATGTGGATGGAAATGGAAAAAGAATGGAACAAAGATTGAAGAAAAAAATCAGCTCAATGATGGCAGAAGAAAGAGTTTTTTTTTCTATCGAGTAAGTGCATTTGTTGATAGAAAAAAAAGTTCTCTTTCTTTCTCATTTTGATGATGTTGAGGATAATGGAAAGCAGTCTTTACAGAATCATTTTTTTGTGTATAAACAGGAAAGTGAGTGAGTGCAGGAGTGCATTGGTTGGTGAGTTAGTTGGTGGTTAAAGCGCAATTTTTGTAGATAATTTATTTTTGGAAATTTCGGAAACTTAGCTATAAATTTTATTTTTAAAAAAATTTATTTTTTTTTCTTTGAGTTTTTGTCAAATTTCCAATATGGATGTCTGAAATTTTTTAAATTTGGATCTTGATTTTTTTTTTTTAAATAAAATCTACAAAATTTAAGATTTTGATAATTGAGAGGGGCTTGACACTTATTATAAAATATGAAAAAAATAAATACTTATAAATAAGAGCCAACTAAAGGTAATTCCTTATTCCTAATCCTCCATCCACAAAAAATGCGCAAAAATCCACGCTTTATGATTTATGTTGTCGTTTTCTTTCATTTTCTATTTTTTATTTTTGTTTTTTTTTTTTTTTTGTGTTGAATATTCAAAGCTGTGGAAAATTGTAAAATACACACAATGTGATGCAGTGAGTGAAAAGTTGCATGTAGGGAATTATAGTATAGCAAAATGTAGATAGAAAGAAAATTACTGATTGAAATAAATTATTCACTGAGATGAAGAAACAGCCAGAAAGAAAAATTTGCATAAAAATGAATGAATGGTGATGGTAAAATGTGATTTAGTCGAGATTCATTAATTCTTTCTGCTTTTTCTTTTGAAGCTATGGATAATTCTGCTTTTTTTCTTTTATCACTTTTTGTGCATTCTTCATGCATCATCATAATGATGATTTTTCAAGTGATTTCATACTTTTGCTTAATGTTCGGTTAAATTATGAATTGGGTAATTTTTCATTCGGATGGATTGTTGATGCTATTGAGTAGCATATGGCTGGATAAACATTGATTGTTGTGCTTTTTTAGTTCCGAGTTTTCCACTAGAAATCTATCTATTAGTAAAGTAAAGCATTAAACTTCGAGAATCTGAGATGAAAGAAATTTTAAATCAAAATTGTAAATTAATTGCTTAGTGAGTCCATTTAATCTCAAACGGAGAAATTCTTATTTATAGCACTCAATTGTATTTAGTTTGACAAGAATTGATAATACATTGTCTTAAAGCTCACAAAAATGCTTCATCATTGCAAATTATCACTGCCAATAAATAAATCATTAGGCACTAATTTCTTCTCCTTGTATCTTTGCAGAAAATTTAATATAAATTTTACTTTCTACATAATGACATAAACTGCTAATTTTTTTTCAATTTATTATTAATGTCATTAATTTTTTAAAGAAATTTTTTCTGTTGAATTATGTGAAAAGCATAGCAGATAAATTTATGATTTTTTCTGAAATTTTATGGAACTTGTTTTGTTTAAAGGATGGTGAAATTTGGCAAAAAAAAAAAATCTTAGATGGAAAGTTTTGAGAAAGGAATTTTGTTTGAAACAATTTCGAAAAGTTTTCAAAATTTCATTTGAAAAATATTATCAAAATCAAACGAAAATCTAAAAATTTCCATCCCCAGCAAGGACTCAGCATGTACATGAACATGAAAATAGATAAAAAATGATGATGAATGAAAATTATAAATACGGACAAAAAATACAACAACAGAAGCGAAAAGACGATTTTATTTTCATTTTTAAAGGAAGAGGAAGCAAAATTAATTAATTAGCAAGTTAAGGAAAAAAAAAGATTTTCCAAAAAAATGATAAAAAAGAAGAGATTTTCTTCGCAACAGCAATTAATTAATTAATTACATTAAACAAAAAAAAAATTCGCGTTTATAAACTTACAAAACCGAAAGACAACATGAGACTTCTTACATTGTAGGAAGTATGAAGGATGAACGCGTTCATTCTCAGTTGGGTGTCGGCAGATTGTTGTCATTTTGTGTTTGAATGGAAAGCAGAAGGAGCACACACAAAAAATTCTTTGTCACTTATTTTACAGAATTTTTTAGCATCTCCTTCTTCAATGTGTGTGCATGTCTTATAGAAAATTTACAATAAGAAGACAATGCTAAACTTTTACTTATTCCTCCTCCTCCTTCAAAAAAATTATTATTTTTTTTCAGTACATGTCTCAAAAGTAGTCGAGTCGTAGAGTTCTGCTTGGATTGTGAAATGTCTTGGAAAATTGGCTTCATGGGGTGAAGATTGCATTTTGTGTGCGAAAAGACATGAAATAAAATGAAAAACTTGAAAATTGCTTAAATGAGCTTCCACAATTTGGATTCCAGATGTATGAACAATAAAAGCAACACGAGTCCTACTGTGAAATGTTTCCAATCGCTATGTAATGAACATAAAAGAAAATAGTTGTAAGAAAATTTTGAATGCAAGTATTTGCAAGCTTTTTTTGGGACATTTTGGGTTGTTGATTAGTTTTCCTTGGAATTTATTAAATTTTATTCTTGGAAGTTTTATTATTTTGATCATTTTTGAAGGTTTTTAAAAGATGGATAAAAGCAGTAAAATTATTTTAATTGATAAAATATTTTTATTTTCAAATTTTTGAAAGGATAATCTTAATAGTTAGATATAAATTCTCAAATTGATTATAGTTTATTGTTGATTAAGGCTTAAACAGTCTAATAATTGATTTTATCTTACTCTTATTTTATGTGAGCTTCAACATTGAAGACAGCTAGAAAATTTAATCTTTTAAGAGTATCTTATTCTAAGTTGAGCACCTAATAATTTGAAGACACTTAAAATTTAGATTTTTATCGAAATTTGATTTTTTTTTGCAATTTTGAATCGAAAGCTGAGGTTATCAAATTTTGAACTTTCGCAGCTTCAAATTATAGGATCATCTCAAATTTGACGCTTAATTCATTTAATTTTTAACCAACTCATTTGAATTCTCAGTATACATATTTTTTATAACCATTGTTAAGCCTCACATTTATCAACTTCCTTTCACATTTCATTTATTAATCATTCAATTCAATTAAGCGTCCTTACCAATCAGACTCATTTTACAACCCCTTACTCACATTTTACATAACTGTTATCATTGTAGGATTTAACACACAATTTTGTGGTTTTCTGTCGATTTCAATTGAACGTGCAAAAAAAAAAATCCAATTGGCAGTAAAAAATGTCGTTTATTCGTTCCACGCTAATTGACATGTTTGCTTGTTAAGCACAAATTGTTGACCTCAAAACGGTGATTAAATTGAATTATCACAGCAAAAAAAAAAAATTATCATCATCACCATCATCATCCACTAAAATTTATATTTTTGGTGCTTTTATTTTTATTCATAAAGTCATGTG
Organism: Chironomus striatipennis; assembly: GCA_026123125.1. NCBI lineage: Eukaryota > Metazoa > Arthropoda > Insecta > Diptera > Chironomidae > Chironomus > Chironomus striatipennis. The sequence continues at coordinate 1,746,579 of CM047392.1, forward strand.
TATGTGGATGTCAACATTTAGTAAAGTTTATGTTTATGCTTAATTGCGAGTACACACTTGAAAGCCGACATAAAATTAATACACTCCAACCAAAAACACTCATAACATAATTAAAATGATTTTTATTTTTTTGTTTTGGAAACATTAATTGCTTTTCATGTCCAACTCCTGGCAATATTTCCATACATTACACATTGAATAATTTTGCTCACTTTCTCGTCACATGAAGTACTCTTAATTTGACAATATTGGATTCTTATTAGCTCAGCTGTATTGATGAAGTCGTGCACAGTGTTATAGACTATATATGTATTTATAATTAGCGAATAGCTTCAAGCATTAAACATAGAATTTATTAAAAGTTATAGCAGAAATGTTGAATATTTTCGGTTCGTTTCTTGGTATAATTAATTAATTATTATTATTTTGTATGCATATAGCCATTCATGATTAGTTCTCACTGCGTCGCATTTTTTCATTTGCTAAACGCCAAATGCGCACTTCACCCGAACTATAAATTCATTCAAGCATGTTTTTTGGTATACATATGCGGTGCATTTAATACAATAGAAATATGTATGAAAGACAACGAATGTCGTTGTGGGTGGCATGCAGCAGATGGTCGTAAGATATTTACAATGAAGAAAAAGAAAAAAAGATAAAAAAAGAAAAAAAAAGAAGAAAAAAAAATATTTTTCATTTATTAGCCAATATTTCATGTACACCCGAGCGACAATCTGTGGCAATGGCAGCCACATGGCAGCCATCACACTGCCTTGCCATATAATAGGCAGTTACAAGGCTCTGCCATAAGCTGCATCGCCATTTGGCTGCCATATGATTGCCATAAAAACACATGATTTTTCGAATTTTGGTGGCTGCCATATGACTGCATTATAGCAATTTTATACCAGTTTTTGCTGCCACCAAACCTGCCATGAAGGCGCCATCATGCCACCAACAAGGCGTTCAGAAGGCAAGGCAGTTTTGTGGCGATGGCAGCTCCAAGGCAGCCTTGGAAGCGGTAAAATCGACATCATGTGCTGCCATCAAGGCGATAATGCAGCCATATGGCGCTTAACAACTGCCGCCACTCAAGGCAGATGGCAAATGGCAGCGTCTTATGGCTGCATTATGGCTGCCATGAGACACATAATTGTCGCTCGGGACACCATCCGTGTTAAAAAAATCATATTCTTATATACATATTTTGAGTGTGTGTGTGACCATCATAAATCCACACACATACGCGGTCTTTACAATATAATATGTCTGCTAAATTATGATCATTATAATATGAGAAATCAGATTGGGATTGGAAACTACAAAAACTATAGCTTTGGTGCTTGATTGTTGAGCTGAATATTCAGGGTTATGGAACTATTTGGCTAATGGATTGAGGGGTGGTTAAAAGGTATCATGCAAATTTAGTGCAATCGAATTTTTATCGAATAATTTTGTGTCTGAATTTTTCTCTTGAATATATTTGTAGATCCTTGAAAATCAACATCAACAAGACAAGTTTTCCAAAGTTTTTGAACCATAAAGTCAAAAATATTTTAAATTCACTTCTTCCACAAAATATTTCCCGATTATTTTTTATCAAAATTTCACAAGTTTCCAATCCTTGAACATCCTCATCGCATTCCCTAGTAAAAGCAACAAAATATTCTATGTATAATATTACTCACTTTGATGCCGTAAAGATTCTATTTGATGCACATGTGATGTCATTAATCGATGCTTCGGTCTTCATTTCAGCAAGAGCGTCACATGTTAAACTCCATAATCTTATTAAACCGCCGCGACATGTTGATAAAAGTATGTCGGAATATATTGTCATTCCTGATACCCAACCCTTATGAGCGTTATTTAATGATTGTTTTAGTTCACTATTTCTTAAATTCCATCTATAGGACAAGAACGTATAGAATTTAATTTTATGCTATATGAGAAAATGTAAGAGGAAGTTTTATGAAATTCTACCTTTTTATGCATGTATCACGAGATCCAGAGAATAATTCACCATCTACGCCAACAGCGCCAGGTGAGACCACCAATGTTTGTACGCCATCGTAATGTGGAGGTTCTGTCCAAAAAATAAATAAAAGGAACTTAAAAATTTTGGCGTATAATGAAATTATAGAAAGCTTACCCAGATTCAACAATGGATTTATATTACCAGCCGTAGATGGAACTTCAAATACCTTTATAAAAGAATTATTTCTATATAAATACAGCGTGGCAATAAATTACATTCATTCTACCTTCACGTAATGATCTTTTGAACCGGTAGCAACATAGTCTGTATTTCCTGGCCCATCCCATGCTGTAATACACATAACAGCCGCTTGATGAGCACCTGCCAATTTTCCTATGCACGAAAACATTCTCAAATCCCACATACGAACTTTTGAATCACTCGCAGCGGTATATAAAGTTCCTGACGGTCCCATTTTTAAAGCAGTTATTGGACTCTCACCAGTTGGAATGGATGTGAGATTTGCTGCGCCAGACAATGCAATTCCAGATGAACATAATGTCTTTGTGGGACGGATATTAGATTCGCGAAGGTCCCACGATCGAATGCTGTGAATGTTTGAGAAATTGAAGTAAAAATTCAATTAGTAAAGCTATGCTGTATATGAAAGTAATCTATTGTTGTCGTGGATATTGTTTGGATTATTGTCTAGACGGGGTATTTTTGAATATAATCGAAAATATTCGAGTACATCTCAAAAAATATTTGAACAGTCAGCAAGATTGACTTTTGGATCAACCACAGTCAAACAATTCTCATTAATGTATCTCCTGTGATACTCAAATCATCAACTTCACTCTGTGACAGATAAGCATTTTCCACTAAATCATCACGAGCAACAACAATATCAATAGCAACAATAATGAATAAAAAGAAGAACTTACAATGCGCCTGAGGCAGAAAAGAGAATTTTTGACGATTTATCGTATTCAACGCTAACGACGGGTCCTGGGTGTGCTGAGAGGCTGGATTAAACAAAAGATTTATTGTTATGGATGCATGTCAGCACTGAAATGTTTCGGACGATGGAGAGAAGGAGAAGTAAAAAAAACTCACCAATGAATCGTACTTGATTGCCTTAAATCCCAAACTTTGCATGTTCTATCGGCGGCAGCAGTAAACAATGTTGTGTCTGATGCCTTAATAGAAAGCACTTGACTGTTATGTCCATCGACTATATGCGTACAAATTAATGGCGATCCAACTTTCATCTAATGGAAATAGAGGAAAATAAAAAGGAAATTTAGTTAATGGAAAATGTTGAGGGTTGGAATTGCTTGTCATTCAACAGTGATACTCACTCTTCCATTAAAATCACGTATAGATCCACCAGGAGTAGGATCTAATGTCCCAGCTCCAAGTCTCGAAAACACATCACCTTCCTCTCGTGAAATATTACGACGATAAACTATTGGTGATGCAGGCATTGTTGCTGGTATGTCAGCATCCTCACTGATGATGTTTTTTGTGTTAATGTGTTTTATGTTTTTTGTGTGTGTTAGAATTATTTTTGGTGCAATGATAAATATGTTTTTTGGGTTAGTAAAGTCGCGAAGCAGGCAGCAGGCAACACAAAAAAATTCCCATGAAAAAGAGTTAAATAAAAAAAAATATTATTAATGCTTCTGTGCAAGTCAGTCGTCAGCAGCAGCAAAAAATATTTATATAAAGAATGGACTATTTATTGACAGTAAATAATCCGGTTAATGAAATTCAATAATGGGAAGTGAACAGATTCTTTTCAATTCGGTGGATTAGTTTTGGATATCGATAAAATAAAATCATGTTGAAGTGAGCAGCAATGTTATAAATATTTTTTAAGGGAGCGCACTTTTGCAAAAGATGGAGTAAATTTGGATGATTTATTGGCAGGAATGTGCTGAAGAAATTTAGTAATTTAAGTCAAAAGCTTAAGGAAAATAAACATTTTAAGATTCGTTTAAGTTTCAAAAATGCGCTTAATTCCACTCTTCAAAACAGAACAATCACAAGCTGACTTCCAAACTATTTCACTTTGTATTTCTTTCAGCTTATTGAATATATATTTTTTTTTATACGCACTGCCAGAGCTTAAAGTGAGATTTTTTTGAGTCAGTAATGCCTCCTACTGACAATGTGTCAATATAGAAAAGAGAGCTTGGCAATGATTAATGGCGATTATTTTTTTCTGCTTTGACAAAAAATGAAAATATTTTTTTATGACTCGAAAGGAACCAATTCTCGTATCGTCTCAAATAACGGCAGTCTATTGCCGCCCTTCAATCATTTTTAACTGTGAAATTTTAATCTCAGTCTTGTTTTGTTTTCCCTCTAATTTTCATCGACTTTTTCCAAGGAAGTTTGTCTCACTGGATGATGATATTGCTATTCTTACTTAAATGTATGGAAAAATTGAAAACAGATTTTTGTTTCTGTTTCGGGTCTCACAAACTTTTCATTCTTTTCCATATTTTTACAGATTAAGATTTTTAAAGCGAGAATTAATTCTTTCGTATGCTGAACAATACACAATGGTTGATGATAAAAATAATAGATTCACTCAACAACAAAACAGCAAAAAAAAATTGTACAATTCACACACAGATAACGAAAAGCAACAAAACAACTCATGATTACAGTCATCGTGGATGAATGATGGTGGGGGTTGAGGCATGATGATAAAAAAATTGGGAAGGAAAAAATAATATATATATTTTGTGGTACATAAATTGCGGTGAGTGGTGATGAATGAATTTTGCGGGTATATATAAAATAATTCAGATTGCTTGGAAAATGAATGATTTTGGAGGATCTTTGTGGTTATAGGAATTTATCTATTGCAATAAGAATATGATATCAATTCATTGATTGAAGATATCAAAAGCTTGTTGGACATAACACATGTTAGTTTAAGCTCTAGGAAAGAATTTTAAGGATTTACAATTTACAGTTAAGTATCATCCACATAAATCAAACTTTACTTTCCTAATTGATACGTTCATTAATATATCCAATAAGCTCAACTTTCAATAAAGTCATCACAACATCGGCAACTAGCTAGAACCTCATATAAAATTTGTTTATACAATAAGAAGACATAACATCATCCCAAACATGCAGATATAGTATGTGTCGAATATGTGAAGTGTTTTACTCCATTTAAAATATTTTGCATAGCATTGACTAGCCGTAAAAACATGGCAATGGTGACACATAAAAGGCTGTTAAATGATTCCTTTAGGCCTTTCTCTTTATGTTTCGGTTGAAAGGTGGTTCAAAAATGTTCAACAATACTAAGCAATGCAATGGCATGTCAATGCAAATGGATCGTTTATAACCTTTTTTTCCTACGAATGTATCGCATCTACGCAATTGAAAATTGAGCGAGAAAAAAAACGAGTGAGAAAAACGAGGAATTTGAAATGAATCATGAAGCTGAATATGGAAGAAATATTTTTCAATTTTTCTATACAATCAGTTTTTAGCGCATTTTTGAAAACTTGTTTTCAAAAAGGAAGCTCAATCATGCACTTTGATCGGTCGTTCGGTCGTTCGGTCGTTCGGGTCCCAATTATCTCTTGATCTAGACTTCGTAGCAAGCTCGGAATTGTTTTAATAGCTTCATTGAATGTTTTTATTCCCGCCGTTTATATTGAAAAGTCAAAAAACACTCATTAAATAGCTTAATTCATCGATTTTTTATTTAAAAAAAAATATGTAAACAATGCAGGGCAAAGCTATGCTGATGAGAAGTTTGAATTTTTTCTAACCGTTAAAAAATTTGAAATTTTTTTGACCGTTATTTCGGATTAATTTTTTTTTCTTTTATACACCTTAATTAATTAACATTTAATTTTTTCATACAAAACAATTATAAGTGCGTTTAGAAATTTGAAAAATAATGGATGTGTTCAGAAATTTAAATTTTTCGCTAATGGAAAATTTTGAATTTCAAAAAACCGGTAAATCGTAAAGCTATTATTTGCATTGAACATTATAAAAATAAATTTTAAAGGAATTTTGATCGTTAGTTTTAAACTTATTATTGAAATGCATTATGATTAAAGAAACAGCAATAGAGTTTTAAAACTCGACATTCTTTTTTATTTAATCAATTGCTAATCGCTGCGTCAAAAATGCGCTGAAGTCCCTCGATATAAACGAGGACTTTTGTAATTTTTTTTGTTGTTACTCGTTCTTTCATGATGAAAATGAATCGAGTGGAAATCACGTTTTTCTACAATAAAAGGACCAACTCGTACTGACTGAATGCCCTTTTCTCCTTTTATTTCAATCTTTTTTTTCGGTCATTCGAATCGTATTGAAATTAAAGATTTACAGCGAATGGAATGAGTCGATGAAAAAAGTAGACAGCAAGTGTGCATGCACAACAGTGAAAAAAGAAAAAAAAAGAATTCGAGTCCCAACCACGCACGATGCAAAATTGAATTAATTAACGCGAGAATTGTTTTAATTTTATTTTTTCATCCAAGCTTTTTTTATTATTTCATTTCGTAATGTTGAATGGAAATAAAAAATAAATTTATATGTGAATATTTTTTTTCTCCCGAATGAGACTTTCATACGAACAAGTGAAATTTACGTATGTTGAATAACATAATGGATATAGGGTATAAATATATTTATTTATTATTTTAACTTTTAGCACGTATTTGGAGGTTGTTGATTTCCAGTTGTTGTTCATTTTGTCTGATTGGAATAAACCTAGTTTAAATTGATTGAAGAAGGAATCATGCTTAAGTTCTTTAGGAAAAGTTACTTTCTAATACTATTTCATATCAAATTAAATTAAAATTTCAGAATTTTGATAGAAATCATGATTATTTTAAAAAATTATTCTATTTTCCCTCCAAATAAGCGCCAAAAAGTCCTTAATTCTTTAGTATCTATCTAACTTTCATTATATGAAAAGGTTATCGAATTATTGAATGAAATAAAAAAAAAATACAATATTAAATCCAATTTGTCATAAATTAAATTAAACATGTATAAATTAAAAATAACTGCAAAAAATTAATAATAAAATAAAAAAGAGAGAAAAAGAGAGAAAGAAAAACGGATAAAAAATAAGATTGAAAAGCTCAGTTAAAGCAAAATAAGGACGATCAATGCTATTTCCCCATTTATAGAACAATTATAATACCATAGATACAAAATTTGTTTTTCTTCTCATCCTCGCATTTGTTTCCTTTATCTAACTTCCCTTTAGTATTTAATTATCTCCATCTACTGCCAATTAATTGGGGATTTTTCTCGTAAATAAAGAAGGCGTATCTCTATTATCATTACTGCATGTTTTTTTTTGTTTTTTGTTTTGAGAATTATCAACATAATAAATAAGACAAGACTGGCATTTTGTGGTAAGTTAAGCAAAAATTATTGGACACACTTACAATCCTGGTGAGGCTTTATTTGACAATTGACGTCGTATCATTCTGGGTGATTGTGGTGCTGTGACTGGTGAGTTCATATCAAATTTACGATTTAACATTGGTGATGCTGCACTTATGGCACTTTTTTGACGTGATAACATGGGTACGTTGATTGGACTTCTGCGTACAAGTGTTTACATGGATGGATATGTGGATATATATTTATTGTTAATATGGACAAATATTTATGAATTTGTGAGAAGAAACATATGAGTTATATATGGTAGAAAAAAAGGAAAGACAGAAAGAGAGAAAAAAGATTACGGTTGATATTCGAAAAGATGAGGATTTGTGGATGGGATCAATATATCAATAAATTGTGGGGACTTGTGCATGACAAATATTTATTGGGTGAGAAACTATTCTTTTGGATTTTTTTTGAAGGATTTTTTCTAATAAGGTTATTTCAATGATTTCTTAAAAATTTGATTATAAATTTATGATTAAAAGTTTGAAATTTTAAAAAGTTTTTGATAAAATAATTCAAATTGTCGAATTGCTACAAAATTTACACAATTGTAAATAGATATGTACAAAAGCAAAAGGTTCAAATAATATTTAAATAATTATGAGATAGTTTTTTGTCAAAACAATTCTCAATCTTAAAAGCAACACTTTTTTGCAAAAAAAGCTCCATCAAAAATCCCAAACATCAACATCTCTACCCAATGTACATATGCCATGAAGCATACGATATACAACAAATGTCAACATATACAAATCCCTCTGTCCAAAATTGAAATGAGAAAATCGAAATATATTCATTACTCACTTTTGATCTTTTAAAGAACCAGGTGCACTTGGAACGCGAGCTAGTGGAATTAATGAGCTTCTCATGCTACTACTAGAATCTTGTATAGTATAAGACCTACTCATCTCATCCATACCATTATTTCCATTTGCTAAATCTCCGAATAGCAATTCTTGTGCCATTGGAGCTACACGTCTTCGTACTTTGCGTGTTGAAAGATCACTTCTAATGGATATCAATTTGTAACATGGTAGGGGGCGTGAGTTGTAGGTGTATTATATGTAAATTGTGCATGAGTGGATGAACAAAAAGGAAAAAAGAAATAAAAATAAAATAGAGAAAAAAATTGTAATAATAATGTCAACAACATGAGATGGGGAATTTGCCACAACAAACAAACAAGTTGCAATAATGAATATGTGTGACATTAATTATAATTTACTTACACTTCTGAATTAATGGGCGACGGACTTCTACTGGAATGTATGCTTGTATCATTCACAACTGACCGTTCATTAGTTCCGTTTGAAGCAATTGTTACTTCCGATAATGCAATAGCAGGATTACGTGCGAGCACGTGTTGTAATAATTGTTGTTGTATATTACTGTCCTGCTGTACTTCAGTCAATAATGTCTCTTTCTCCTTGAGTCTCGTATGAGCTAAACCAACGTCACATGCCTGAATTATTGAGTTTGTGCAGAGCTTTTCAATTAAAAATTTAGCCTCATCAACGGAACGAATATTCTCTAAGAGATTTTGCAGTGAAAGCTGTTCATGTTCAGACTCTTTTCCTTCCTCTAATTCCATAATTGAATTCTGTACTTGCTCAATATTCTCTTGAATATAATTTAGATTTGCTTGTACACTGTCCTCTTCAGATGCAAGTTCCATAGAGTCTTGATACTTTAGACGTTTTCTTATTCCTGATAATTCCTTGTTCAACTGATCTCGTTCCTCCAGCAATCTCTCCAATTCACGTTCCAACTCAATCACTGCTTGTTTACTTCGTGCAGATTTACCGATTGTCCTTTGGAGTGTGTCCCACTTTGCACGTGCTTGTCGTGGATGAAAAGTTTCATTTCCATTAACCGCCTTTTTCAATGGCACACGACCTTGTGCTTTAGTACTTAACTTATTACTTTTTTGAATCTTCCTTAAAGCTGAAACTTCTTCTGTTTTACGCTTTAAGACTTGATCTTTAGCAGCGACAGAACCTTGAAGTGACTTTATCATACTGCTTTGTTTTCGGGCCTCTTTTCGCAATTGAGCAATTTCTCGAACACGTCGTGCATCTTCCTCTTTATGACGTGTATTCTCCTCAGTCATTTTTCGCATTAATTTTATTTTTATTTGCTTCAGGTCGGTCAGTTCTTGTCGTAAACTTTTTAATTGACTATCTTGTGCTTGTAATTCACGTTGTTGTCTTATATGCTCCTTTTGTGCTTGCTGTAGTCTTTTTAATTCCTTTTGCATGTCCGATAATTTCCTCTCGTATTCATCACGAACCTTTTTTATTCTACCTGACTGATCTGCCACGTCGGAACCTAAAAAAAGGAGGAAATTAATGTAATTTATGATTAAATTAATTAAAAAGGATGAAAGCAAGTAACTTACGTCCTATATTTGCCAACACTTGATCCCTCTCTTTTTGCGTATTAGTAATCTTAGTTGATAGCACATTCAATTTCTCTTCGTAATGTTGCTTCATAATCTGCATTCGTTGTTGCGAAAGTTCCAATTGCTCAATCAATTTTGTCTTAATCTCAATGTCAGATTGGATATCGTTTATTTCAGCCTGTAGTTCTGTGGCTTTATCATCACTTTCCGTATCACTTTCTTCACTCTCACTTTCATTTTCCTGTGAATTTCTTTCCTGAGATTCTCCTTCACTAATACCGGGTAGGGATTTACTCATTAAAATCTCACGTTCACGCTCCAGTTCACGTTTTGCGAGATTGATAAGAGTCGATGGATTTTCTGTTATTTCTATTATCGAAAAAGAAGGGAAAGGAAAGGATGGAGGATGAGATGAGATTAGAATTTAATTAGAAAAGATTTTACGAAATTGCAGTCATAAAGTGGAATTAGTTTGAGTATTGTGGGAATATTATCAGATTTCTCAAGCTACAATTTCCAATCATAGAGCATGAGAAATCTGACAAAATCTAAAAATCGACACACTTACCACCAAGATAACTATTTGATTTTAAGGCATTTTTAGATGGAATAGATTGAGTCTTCTTCAATTGTTGAAACATTTGTTCCGATTCAATTAATTTTGCTTTAAGCTTTTCAATTTCAGAAATATAATTTGATATAACTTCAGTCATTGAACGGTCGATCTCATCGTTGCCGCTCCATCCAGTTATTGCTTTCTCTGCTAACAATTCTGTATTTCTCTCCGTTAATGCATTTATTGTCTCTTGCATTGCTTTCAGCCGTTGCTGCAATCTTTTATTATCTGCTAAAAGCATCGCATTCTCTAGTGATGTGTCTGAAATGGCTGCATTGCCTTCCTCATCAACGCATCTCTTGCCTTGCTTGTATTCTAATAGCTCTAATTGCAGTGCGGCTATTTCTCTACGCAACTGTGAAATTGTTCTTGAACTTTGATCCTGATTCAATTGTACGCGATTCTTTATGTTTCGTGCCCGATTTGCATATTTCAATGTGTTTAATGTTTCCATAAAATTCTGATCCGATGGACTTACACACGCAATCATACATGTTTGTGAATTACCACCAAGAGAATCTTGCAATAATCGAGTTAATTTAGAATCACGATATGGTACATGTGAAGCTTTCTTTGTCACATCACCTAAAGCGGATATCACATTTCCAAGTGCCAATAGACCACAATTGATTGAGATACCTTCACGTGCACGTTCACCTGTCGCACCTGTCCTTTTAAGTCTCTCACTTCCGGCAAGATCAACAAAATGAAATTTTGAAGTAAGCGTTTCAAGATCATCACCATCCGGACACTCTTCTGATGACATGACACGTTGTCGTCTTATGAGAATTGTAAAAATGGCATGAGATCTAGAACTTGATTCATTCATATTTGTAGATGCTGTCGTTCTTGCTATTGCTCCTTGCTGTAGACAATTTAAAGCATCCTGTGGTCCTTTAAGTGGTTTTATTGTCACACCTGTCACTGATATACTTCCATACGTATCTTCATGAATTTTTAATATCTTTCCTTTACTATATGGATCTAGTAGATCGATAATTTCTTCATTATAAAGCTCCATAAATTGTGCTGCAACACTAAATTGAACACTCCCTAAATAAGTTCCATCTTCATCGTATGGATTTTCCTGCATTGCTTGTATACCAGAAAATATGTGTCGTACAGCCCTCGGTATAATGCCCTCTTGACATTCAATTAAATCCCTATCAAATCCAGTTCCCATTGTGTATGTTTTGCCACTTCCAGTCTGTCCATAAGCTAACACAGTGGCATTGTAGCCTTTTAAAGCACCACTGACCAAATTCTCTACACATGTTTCGTATATTGAAGCCTGTATTGTGAGATATAAGAAAGGAAAATAAAATAGAAGCACAGTGAATAAGGGATTAAGTCTGTATGACATAATCCGATTTAACAATGCACAATAATTAAATTTAATTAATGACAGATTTATTTTTTTTGTTATTATTTTCACTCTCTTTTATAAAGCTGTCATAATCTGGTGCTATAAATTGAAGCATTGTTTGTAAATCATGAAATGCAGTTGGCACAAAGAAAATTGTTTATTGTTATTATTATTTGCAGTTGGTACATGAGACATGTCAATTTTCATTATTGACTTTGTATGGCTTAATTATTATTATTATAACTGATGCCATTGGCAATTTTGGAGTGGTAAAGCTTCTTGTTAATAATTTTTTTTTTGGAAAGTCTTTATTGATAAATTTTGAGGTTAATTACTTTGAATGAGTGAAATTTAGTCTTTAATAGACTCAAGCTGTGAGGACTTGGCAGTTCTCTTTCAACAAACCACCCACGTAATTTCTAGTGCAAATTCAACAAATATTGATGATTCAAGTCAATTTTCATTGAAAATATTGAGAATCAGCTGTGAAATCGTGAATGAAGCACCTTCTCATGAATAATTCAATTTTTTATGAATTTTTCCGTCAAAATAGAAGAACTGACGTGCTAAGGGTGAATAAATAATGTCGATGCTTATAGCTGTCAATAATGAAAATATTTTCATGTACCAAACTTTTCTTAATAATCCACCTTCTGTCAATTTACATTATTATAGTACCAACTCAGTTCAACCTAGATTCAAAATATAATAAGAGGCAAAACCCAAAAAAAAAATCTATTACTCAACCCACCTGCTCTGATATAGTGTCAAATACATAATCGAATGTAAATGCTTTATCTGTTCCAAGAACAACTTGTGGTTCACCGGGTGTAACAAATGTACAGATGCGACACATGTCAATTATTTCACGAGGGATTTGTGGCCGTATTCTGATGATTTTCAGATGTTCATAAGTATGCAAAAAATGGATATAAAAAACATACAATGTTGTTAAAAAAGTTGCTGACAATCATGTTATTATTTTTTTTTTCGTTAAACAGTTACGATTTTTTAATTATGTTCCATTATACATTCATGAGGTCATTGGAAAAGTTTTTATCAGAAAATAATATACATACCTAAATAAATTTTTACCTACATTTCCGTTTTGCCACAATTCAATTAAATAATATTTCTTATTCCCCCAGTTTTTTTCTGCTAATTAAATGTTATCGTATGTAGTTTCAGCATGAACCTAAAACTTTCAGCATAACCGTTTGCTGCAGTATGTTTAACATATACACATAAAAAAAACTTTCCTTTTTCATAGTTCTAGTTTACCGCAATTTGTGGTAAATTTAATAAAGAATTATGATGGAGAATCATGATTGAGATAGGTCAACGACTAATGTGTACCTTTCCTTTTATAGAAGTTTTTCTTATTTATTTGTTGCCAGTTTACTATTGTTCGTGTTGAGAAGTGTTGATATTGCAATATACACACTTATTTTATACGATTTTAATTGTTAAATTATGGAAGTTTGTCTTTCTTCCTACAAATTGCATTACAAGTTACAATTCATTTATAAAACTGTTCCTATATGTCTAACTGAATTGAACTTTTGTAATTCTTTTGTGCTCAGTGCTATTATTAACGAATCTTATGGAATTTTCAACTATTTGTTATTTTTAATTGAGAATTTGATGATTAAAAATGCGAAGTGGGAAGTCTATTGAAAAACTAGTTATCTAATCCAATGTCATTGATTTTAAATTTAATGACAACAATGCACTTAATCCTCAATTAAAAATTTAATAGCACCTAAAACAAAAGCATCATCTTCATCTGCTGTTGGTCGTCCAATTAAAAAAGTGAAAATTCCGTTAATGCTTACTTCACAGCAAACATAATGCGATAATTTCAACCAAAGTTCTCACATACATGCGAGTTAAAAAACATTTTGAATGATAGTAAAACACTTTTTTATAGTCACCGTGTAGTGAATTTCTAATTAGGAGTATTTCACAATGAACATAAGATTTCAATTAACGTCGAGCACATTTCAAGCCAAATGGAGATAGAGAGAAAAATAATGAAAAAATTAAACGTTTTTTTAGAGTTAAATGGATGCGAATGAAGTGTAGGAAAAAGTGTATGTTAATTAATCGTTTAGCAAATAACCACAAACAGCCACCTTCTGTTGCTGAATAAATAACAAATACGGAGCGACAGATGAGAAATGCACATTCACGAGTAGCGGAAATATTTTTTTTTACGTTACCACAAAAAAATAAAAATGTGCAATAGAACAAAAGAAGAAAATGAGTAAAAAGTGAGAATGGAGAAAAATAAATAAAAAATTAAAAACTTTTTAATTGAGTTGTTAATTAGCATATTTTTTTGCTTTCGGTTTGTAGACAGAACGAAATTAAGAATGAAGAGAAAAATCATAATAAGTAAGTGAAAATTGGATTTTAACGACTTTTGGATGCGCATTTGTCACGAGAGTTTACTTTGATTTTAGCAGGTCTGTTCTTGAAACGTGTTAACTTAATGCATTTTAAAGCTTTTAAATTGGACGCATGAATGCACAGTTTTAGTCAATATTGTATCTAAATGACCTATTATTTTTAATTTGAAAATTATTTGAAATTAAATGATAAATTTTCAAGTGAATTCCAAAACGACAGACAAACTGCATGCTCACCACCCACACCCAAAAAAATGACATTTGTGCTAAAAAAATCTCGGAAATGTTACATAACGTTATAAAAATTAGATTTAATATTCATTACTTTAACATGATACCCGCCAGGCAACAAAAAACGACTTAAAGTGGTGCAAATTAATGATGAAAATATATAAAAATTATTTCTTATTTCCAGCTTATGTGTAGGTTTGACTATAAAAGACCAAAAGCACGAGTCTAGCTGGCCTTGACCAAATAACATTGCAGTCCAACGGAGAGTCATCAGTTATCCAATTCATTTATAAATTAATACTGATACAAGTTATTTTGTAATTAGATCTATAAGTAGTAAGCACATAAAAACCGTATCGAGTTGTCTTCATAACCATATGGCAGAACGTATTTCAAATAAGTATGACGTTAAATACACTTTAATGCTATCGATATAGTAACAATTTATCTAAACGACTTGTTTAATCTTTAATAATCTTTAATAATATTATTGCTATTATTTTTTATATGCAGCCATTCACATGACATTTATGGGTAATCAATCTTTTCATTCATTCAATTTTATTAATGCTCTTATGCAGTAGGAAGTTTATTGTCAGATTCTTTGAAGCTGAAAATTTTTGATTTTTTGAAAATTTTATGAACTCAAAAAAAAATGCTTGAAAATTGTTTAATTCTTGGAATAACTCAACTAAGTTCTAAGAAATTCTTAATAAAGTCATTTCAAGGGTACATCACACACGCTTCATGCATAGCAATATATGAAAATGAACATAAAATCAATGCACATCAAAATGTATAAAATTTCAGCAATTTTTTTCGCGCTTAAAATTTCTCATCAAAAAGCGTGAAAATATTTTTTTAAAACAATTTTGGCACGGGTCGCATGAAAAGGAAGAAAGAGAATATAAAATAATAAAAAAATACAGCAAATTTTTTTATTACTCTTTATGATACGCTCAACTAAAAATGGTGAATAAATTGGTCTGTATCGAATTTTATGCAGGCCAATGGAACATTTGTTACGAATAAATAAGTAGTTTGAGTTATAAGAAGATGCTTGTAAATAATTGAGAATTTGTAGCGTTGCTTTATTCTGAACTGTGTGCGAAGCCCACCAAGGTTGAATATATTTTCATTGTTAAGGGTTTTTATTGAGGCAGCTGAACCGAATTTGGAGTAATATATGCAATTGGATGAGAGTGATTTGGAAATGAGGATCAGTAGGTTAAATTGAAATTGTGGGGGTTCTTTATGTTTTTAATCCTAATTGGCACAGATTTAACACACGTTTATTCAAGATTTTGATGCTAATTTCAATAAATCAAAGAAATTCTAGAATCTCAATTTTTTGGCAGCCTCGTCTCAAGTTCATGGTCAAATATGAACAAAAATCAATTTTCATCTTCCTTATTTATACCTCAAAAATACGACCAGAACAAAATGCAGATAAATTATTATTTTAAGCCACAAGTTTGGAGCAAAAGAACAAAAATACGAGCAAAGTCTCAAAAGAGTAAGAAAACTTTACCCAAAAACCTTCAACATCGATTTTTTTTATTTGGAAACTTACTAACAAAATCTAGATCAGCCTAAAATAAGTTTAACGCAACATTTTTGTCGATTATGAATGGAAAAAGAGCGTTGAGAATGAAGAATTAATTATTAAGTATGAAATAGAGCAATATTGATTTAATATGAAGGCTGGAATTTCCTATTAAAGGTATGAGTTGCTTTAAAAAATAACAAAAATCAAATAATCATATTCCACGTACTATTGAATTCCCTTTATGAACTATAGACTCTAGTGTGTCATTAGACTTTGTGAATGTCAAGTTAAAGTTAGAACAATGGAAATCAAAAGCAAACAAACCTGAAATTACATCTTATAAGCAAATAGTTACTGCTGAACTATAAAAATAAAAATTCTATTAAAGAATAAGTTTAGCATTGATAATGTTGGTATTCAATGACATTATGAGAAAATCCCGAGTAGAACATTACTAAAAATTATTTTTTATTTGGCAGACTCTACAAAATAAACTCAATTCAATATTCATTATTTTAGGCAAAAGTAATAAGATGTACAGCTCGGGTCATTATCTATTTCAATGTCATAATGTTTTGTAATTACTACCAGTCATAAAGTCTACTGACTTTTTCCATTACTTTTACGTGTAAGCTACCTTATCATTGAACTCGATGAGTCGCTTGAGCGTGTCTAATGAGTACACGAACAAAATCGATTCCAAGTCTTTTTTTGAGTGCGGGTGAAAGGAATGAAATGCGAAAAGTAGCTCCAAAAAAATAAAATGAAGCAATTTCTTCCCAAAAAAACCACAACGAAAGTAAAAAAGCTAGCAAAAAAAGGTAAGAAGCAGTTTTTTATTCATGGCAGTGCACACGCAACGGTCGATTGGGTCGATATGAATGTACATTAAATAAATATCTATGAATCTATTCGATTGGATTCTCCAACGTCGTTTATGGTGTCACATTTGATGGCTCATAATTTATCAATGAATGGAAAGAAGAAAATTATTGTGGCATCTTTTTGATTTATTGAAAGTCGTGAGAAAGTCATTATAGCCATTCAATATCATATTGTTACACTTTTTTTTTGCCTGGCCTTTGCCTTTCTAACGCGCCTTACTCGATTTGTTTAGAAAGGACAAGAGGAAATATTTTTTATGGCTATTAATCAGCTTGTTTAGGAGTGATATCATGACGATGCATAGTCATGGGTCTTTCTAGAGATAAGAAGTAGAAAATTAAAGCATATGTGTTGGCTCATAATAGATTCAAGCAAAATAAATAGAATTTTTAGTTGAGTCAAAGTTAGCATGCGATAGGATTAGTAACCAAAGCTATGAGCTTTAATTGGGAGAAAATTCATGTCGTGAGCTTTAAAAAAGAAAAATTAAAGAATCAAACCTTAAAGACATCCAGATTGTTGAATAGAAACTACTTTAAATTTTGCATGCGATTCTCTCATCACATCAAAGTGCTCAAAGTAAAAAGATCGATAATTTATGCACTTTATATTTCAAGCACTCATCTCATTTCTTATTCACCTACACACTTTTTCTGTTTTGACTTTAAGTCTTGTCAAATTTTCATCAGCATAAGCGAGAAAGAAGATGATGATCAAAAAAATAAAAAATAAAAAATGAGGGCAGGAGACAAACGTGACTTGTTAGAAAAAGTGGCAAAGAAATTGATTCTTATAATTTTTTCAAACCACGAAGGAGAAATTCTTGCTGTTTTCCCAACCAACCAAAGATCCATTGACATCGTAAAATTATTCAGTTATTCATTCACATCATGCACGAATCCTCACAGACATCGGGAAGACACTCAGCTTTAATTCAAGCGAAATGATATCTTCGTTTGTGGCATTGAAAGAAGAAAGAAACACACATATAAAATAATTTTTTTTCCTTCCTCATTTTTTTGTCTCTGCTCTTTTGACTCACACACTTTTTTATGAGCTATGGAAGAAAAAAAAAAGATAAATAAACATACGCAAGGTTCATTTTTCTCTCGACTAACTGAAAGATAAAAAAGTTTTGCCATTCAAAACGATTTATCATCATCGTTTGTTGTCCAACACTCCACTTGACACGCCAAAACACACATTATACGACCTTGAATGTGCCACGGTTGTGTTTACATTGATAAAAAAGTGTCATTGTGGTCCAAAATAAGTGACAGAAGTGGATAGGATTGGAAGCTCGTGTAACTTTAATGGTTTTTGACTTTATAGTTTAATTTGGATTCGAACCTGTCTCTGAACTTATTTTATTCCCAAATTCAAAATTTTGAAAAAATTATCTATCCAGTTACTGCAGCTCAAAACTATAAAGTCTCTAAAAAATGAAACCCAAAACACATTTCAAACTAGTTTACCGACACGATCTGTTACAAATAGGGTTCGGAAAAAGACTAACTGATTATCATCTGTTACTAACGCGTTAGTTATTTACAAAAAATCTTCAGTTATCTACAGTTAGCTAACTGAAGATAAATTTTTTGAATTAAAAAAGTTCGTTAATTTGAAATTTAATTTTTAGCTTTTTTAATATTTTTTAAGTAAATTTTTAAAAGAAATTTAATTATTATCTCGAATATATGCTTAAATATTATAAAAACCATGAAAAATCATCAGAAAACTTAATTTTAGTTTAAAAATTTTCTCAACGGTCAAAAATTATTTAAATTAATTTGATGTGATTGTAAACAAACAAATTTTTTAAAAATTACTCAATTTTACATCATTTCATTACTTAAACTGTTTGAAAACACTTGATAAAACTTTAATAATGTTCATTGAACCATTTGAAGTCCTGATTTTATAATTTTAACTCATTTTTCAATTATTCAATAACGAATTTTTTGCTGTTTGAAAAATATCTTCAGTTAGTCATCTTCAGTTAGTAAACTGTAAATAACTGAAGATAAGTGTTAGTAACTGATACTAACTGTAGATTTCCGAACCCTAGTTACAAATTAAACAAAAAACTATTTCCATACAACGTCCTCCATAACAAATTACAGCTCATCAAACAGGAGTTTCCAATTCTAGAAATAACCGTTGTAAATGAATATGAGGAACAAATAATAAAGTTATTGACACCATCCATGATATAATTATATCTGAATAATGTTTATGATGATGACGAAGAGGAAGAAAAAAAATTGAGGACTGAAGTGTTATTACATAATTATGAAGCGATGATAATAATGATAACACATAAACGAGTGTGTATGTTTGTTTACACATATTATGTTCGCAAATAACTCACTTATGCTTTTGATCTTATATTCTTTCATAAATTCTACATGCTGTAATGAGTGTGCACACAAAGGTAAACAGACAGTTTGTTTTTATAAAAAAATAAGCGAAAGAACTCTCATGCGATTAAAATCATTTCAAGTTTAAACATTGACACAAGTAATTTACATATCATTTCAACACATTAGCAGGGTATACTCAGTGGATGAGAATGACAGAATTAAGTAAAGATAAGAGTTAGGAAATCTAATGTTATGTGATTTGGTTTTGAGGTATTATTGACGCATTTTTGAAGCTTTAGATCCTGTTCATTTGACAGCAATTAAAATTACAAAATACAACGCGTGCAACTAAGGACACGATTTATTTCCATTGTAATGAGCAAAAGTGGATAATTGCTGCTATAATAAATCAGATTTTTATGGGTCACAGGGTTAATTTATACTTGTCAAAATGCTGGCCCATTCATCATTTTAATTGAGTTTGCTACTCTCATGCAGTTTAAGTGATTCAGTGGAAATTTTGGCATTATTTATTAACTACTTAATTGATTCTTTGAAATCCCACGTAGCCAAAATCGACGTATGAAAAAAAATCGACGTAAATGGACGATTTTAGGGATAGTACATTACACGTCGATTTTACGTCGATCTGTCTTGAGCCATCATATACTTCACAAGAGCAAGCAGAAATCACGCATATAAGTTTCAGCGAAATTTCATACAAAATGTGAATAATTAATGTAATTTATTACATGTGTTATTCTACTACGTGAAATGATGGCTTCAATTTTGCAAATTCAAAGTTCTTAATAATGTTTATTACTGGATTTTGAGTTTAAAAATTTATTATTGAAAAAAAAAAATATTATCCAACATACAGTCCAAAAATAACGTTCAAAAAAAAATTTAAACTGTAACGGTCAAAAAATTTTTGAAAAAAAAATCGAAGTGAAATCGACGTAAAATCGACGTGAAATCTTCCATTTCCATATTAGCATAATGTCCCATGTACGTTACGGGAACTTCCACAGATGTGTTTCTTCAAAAATTTTGGTCAAAAATCAATTTTCTCTAAATTAAGATATCTAGACGATGCAATGACTAGTTATTCATGAGTAAAACAATGAATTCTACTCATTAGTCTTATTATCTTCCTTCCAAACGCATTAATTAGGAAATTATTAGCGTTACTTTGCAAAAAATTAAATTCAACTTTTTCTTACCAAGTAACGCTCGCAAAAATCGAAATTATTTACAAATGAATGCACTTATAAACAAGATTAAAGGGCAAATAGATAGAACTCAACGTTCTACATGACAAAAATAAGTATTTTGATCGTCTAGATAGCTCTAATAAGAGAACTTTTCATTTAAAGTCGATTTTTTTGAAATTTTCGATCTGTGGAAACGCCCTTACATGGAATGTACATATGGAAGATACATGGAAGATTTTAATGTAATACATGAAATCTTCCATTGATCGACGTTTGGTTACGTGGGATGTTAAGTAAGTTGATTCAAAATTATAATACTTTTCAGATAGACATCTACTAATAAATCATCGATGACCAAAAGTGCACAATTCAAAAACATCCATACAATTTCCAAAGATATCGTTTAGAACGTTCTCTTCTGCATTTACTCACGATCGTCGTCACCATTTATTTATGAAAAATGATTCAAAATTTTTATTTTATCATCTTGTCTTGTTTGTCTCTCGCTTTACATTTGCATAAGTAATACAATAAATATTATATTTTCTTCGTCACTCTCTGCGCTTTTATGGATACTACGAGATTTGTGGGCTTTAAATTTCTTGTAGCTGGCTCATTTGGGAATCAATTGATGTGAATAATATTCAATTATACTGACACATTCTCATCAATTCTTCATATTTATGTCATAAGTGGAATTTATAGCTTATTTTTATTTATTTTGGTTTGTTATTTTTTCGTGAATCAGATGAATGATTTGAGTTAATTTGACATTTTTCTGATTATCATACAATAGGAAAAGTGACAACAAGTTTTTATAGATAAATACTTCTCATTTTATGACTCGTGATGTAACATATATCAAACAACATCTTTAAACATCCAATTCACATACATTTCTCTCGTGTTGATAAAATAAGTATAACATTTTGTACAAACATTACAATAGTGACGACGACTATGACGATAATAAATCTTAACACTATATACATTGCCGTATGCTGTGTGCTCAATACAGTATGAACCATAAATCAACAATAAATAAATATACTCGAAAGTATTTTTTCATTTTAATATTTTAACTTGAATTTTTTTATCTAGCATGTTAAGGTCTTTTGTTCAAATTATTTCTAGCTGTCTGCTTCTGTTGTCATTGGCAATTTCATTACAAATTGATGTTATTGAACGATTTTTTCGAAAATTGAGAAGTTAAGAAAACAAGAAGAAAAATTTCCACAAGTAAATTGAAAATCTCTGTCGATTAAAGCTACATCTTACTTCCAAAATCCCTCAGTCTTGCCTCAATCACTCATAAATGATTTCATCTAGAAACCTCTGAAACCAACCTTAATTTTTCAATTTGGAAGTCAGAAATTTTTCATGCATCAGTGTCAAGGTGACCAAAGTGATCAATCACTTCCTTTTCAAGACATTATGACCAAAGGTTCCAAAAAAGGTACTTTCGGAATGGAGAAAAAAAATTGTTTACCCAAAAAAACTGAAAATGGGCAACTTCCATTCATTTGAGATGAAACTTGTCAATTAAATTCGACACACGATTCTATCTGATGACTGACTGTTCAGATGCGTCGGATTTGATTAGAGCTTTTAATGAATTCTTCGATGATGATTGGTTTTCTATTTCGGTTTCGTGGATGTGCAATAAAATGTTTGTGTCATAGAGATAATCTAAGTAATATAAAATGTAATTTGATACAGCAATCAATAGTTTGTTGCTGTAAGATTATTTTGGATTATTGAATGGAATCTTTACGGTCTAGGTGAGATGAAAAACAACTTAATTAAATTACTGATGATTATTGAGACAGGAAAATCGAAAGTGGGAGTAAGACTAGACATTATTGTTATTCGTATAATTTCGGATGTGAATGGAGTTCATTCATAAATTTGACACGAGAATCTGTTCTTTTGAGATGATGTTTACAATTTTTGGGGTCATAGAATGTGATAACTCTAGGACTTAAAGTTTGCATTAACTTTAAAATGCGTTTCTAATTTTAAACCCAGCTTGTTCATCCAAACTTGTCATCATCTCCCTATCTCATATCATACAGAACGCATTATGTTTACACGAGCAACAACGAACATAATATCATCTATTCACTGCTGCACTGAGCTTACAATAATGCATTCATGTAGATACATATTGGCAGTATACAGCAACTTACAAATAAAGGTGCCTTTCATCATTTTAAATATATTTATTCGATATTCGATTGTTAATTAAATGAAATCGATGAATAAATTAATTGAAAATTTACCAAAGCGTGACTGGTTTTTGTAATGACTGTTTATACGACTCACATTTGTGTTCTGAAAATCGGAAGTATTTTCTTTGATGTCGATATCGTTTATGTATATATAGATAGAAAGATAGAGACAATGTGATTTGTGCGGTATAGAAATGAATGTCAAACAGTTTTGACCTTCATTAATTTATTAAAACTACTTATCACACAGATCTGAAAACTAATCTTGAATGCTCAAAATCGGAATAAATTTGCACTTTAAATACCTGAATTTTTCCCTCTCACTCGTTTGCCGTTTAAATGCTAATTACTTATCATGGGTATATAGTGGCTAATTAATGCGGTAATTGTTTAATTCAACAGCCAAATCGTGCGGTTTTTGTTAAGAAGTTCACGGGTATTTAATATAGGGAAGCGAATTTATCGGAAATTTGCTAAGCTCTTGTACTTCTTATTTAATATATTCAAATGTAAGTTAATAGGAATATCTTGTTAGGAAATGTTTTCAAACTTTTTAGCATCATGTTGTTGGAGGCTTGTGATTCATCAGGAAGACCTCGAAAGATTTTTTTTTTTATTTGCAATTTGCATGAAAAATTAAGGGAAATTTCCATTGCTTTTGGCTCTTATTGTTTAGAAATCATGTTAACATGATAGAGCGTAACATTGTTACGATAAAATCGAAAATAAGAAGAGAAAATATGAATTGAAAATCAAGCTAAAGCATCGGAAGTATGGTTTAAGCAAGAATCAGAAGCGGAAATCGTGGTTGAAAAATTTTGAATTCGCATAGGGACGTACGATAAATATTAAGTAGGTTTATGTGTGCTTCTCTAGCTCATGAGATTTGATTTATGAAAAATTCAGCGTAAAAGCCCTCAAAAATTATTTTGTGAAACTATAAACGCCCAAAAAGTATAATAAAACTAATATTATTCAGTAGCAACAATATGACATTCAAATGTTACAGTATGACAATCATAATTAAAATATTCAAAAGTGAGAAATAAATTCATGACTACTGTAAGTGTCGTTTAACTCAAAAACACCCACACTTTCACTAAGCCTGACCACCTGAAAGCCCATAAAATCGCCTTAAGTAAGTCATTCAGATATAAGCTGTTCTCATTTCGCAGTTCGTTAAAAGCAGAAATTGCTTAATTCCAGCAGGTATGGTCATTTTATTGTTGAATGTAAAGTAAACATTATCATAACAATA
Organism: Chironomus striatipennis; assembly: GCA_026123125.1. Classification (NCBI taxonomy): domain Eukaryota; kingdom Metazoa; phylum Arthropoda; class Insecta; order Diptera; family Chironomidae; genus Chironomus; species Chironomus striatipennis. Next base: position 1,770,545 of record CM047392.1, read on the forward strand.
GTCGCAGATCTCTTCATAAGAAGACAGCTGTCTGTGAAATACTCAAACATTTTTTTTGCCCTTATTTAGCTCCATAATGGAGTGATGATTTGTTTTTAAAGTCTCAATGGTCATCAAGTAAAGTTTTCTTGTGTTGAATCACGATCATCAACATCATTATTATTATTATTATTATTATTATTAAAAATTTTATTGTAAAGGGGAAAAGCAGTCTAAAAGGTATCAGAACTTTTTAAACTGCATAAAAACCTTTAATCTTTTCATATATTTGTTTTACAAATTAATTAAGATCAATGATATTAAGATATCGTTAAAGAACTTAAATACTAAAAAAAAATTACTTTAAAAGCTTAACGGACAGCAAAAATTTGAATTTAGGAGAGAAAATAAATTTTAAGAAATTAACGGACAGAAAAATTTTGAATTTAAAGTTAGTTATTATTAAGTACTAGATTTAAAATTAAAATGTGTCTCGGCTAAAATTTAAAATTTAAAAAAGTAAACAAATCAAACTGAATTTTACCGAAAAAACGTCATCAAGCACAAATTTACAAAATAAGGATTGCTACTGGAGGAATTTACATTACAAATGGATAATAAATCGCAGTTGAGCATTCAGGATTATAGAAATCATCACTTAAGATAAGGAAAATCCAATTAAAGATAAATTTTTAACTTCACTTCACTAATAGAATATTTTGATTTTCTTTTCAGCCGTTAATCATCCAAAAGCCCTTAAATATGAGTTGCCAGGTCTATCATCGAAACATAAATTAAGGAAATCTTGACTAGCCATAAATTGACGTACTTGGGATTTAAACATATGGATATGGAACGCTCTTTTGATTTGTACTGGTAAGTTATTATATATGTTGACGCCAAAGTGTTTAATATCCTTCTTTCCATAACTTTTTCTTGCAGCTGATGTTCTTAATTGCATCCTATTTCGTTCCATAACATTAGTTTCAAATGAGATATTACTGTGAATCATCCTGCGCCTGCATGAAAAAGACAAAACTAGCTGTACTCAGGAAATGCATTGCTCTTATTGGAATAATATTATGGTGAGAAATTGACAAGTACATTTCCGTCCTATCATCACGTCTGTCGAATCCAAAAATATTCCTTATCATCCGGTTTTGCATTATCTGGATTGGTTTTATGATATTATCACAGGCATTTCCCCAAATACTTATCAGGTAGTTGATATGAGCTGCAAATAATGCGTGATATATGTTCTTCTTTGCTGACATTGGCAAAACTTTCTTTAATTTCCACATTATCCCTGATGCATGTGACAGCTTTTTCTCAACTTGATTACAGTGGATGTCAAATTTTAGATGAGGATCGATGTGAAGTCCCAAATATTTTACTGATTGGGTCCTGTTAATTGAGTAGTCATTATCGATTTTAATTATTTCTGGTTGTTGGGATTTTGTAAGCGGGGAATGGAAAATCATAAAATTAGTTTTACTGATGTTGACTAACATTCGCTGGTGGTTTAGGAAATTTAGAACTATTTTCATATCATTGACTATTTTATCCTTGATACATTCTTTTGCTTCATGTTCATTTATTAATGCCAAGTCATCCGCGTAAAGAATAATTTTTCCATTAACTCCCTCCAATCTTGTTATCTCATTAAAGAAAATGTTAAACAGCAAACTTCCAAGAATGCTTCCTTGTATAACTCCAAATATGACTTCTAAAGGCAGACTTACTTTATTCCCTATTTTAACAGCTTGAAATCTTTGCGATAAGTAACTTCCAAGAATTTCAGCAATTTTTCCTCTCAAGCCAGCTAAATTGATCATTTTCATTAATATATTTCTATCAACCAGATCGAATGCTTTCTTAATATCCAGAAATACTACAGATGCAATTTTTTTTCTGTCTATCGTTTGTCTCAACGTACTTATAAGTTCCATTGCTGCTGATTCTGTGCTACTTTTAGGACGAAACCCAAATTGGTTGTTAGATAGGATGTTAAATTTGAGGATAAATTGCATAATTCTCTCATACAAGAACTTTTCAACGACTTTATTGAAGGTTGATAAAACTGAAATTGGGCGTAAGTCATTCATGTCACTTGAGTTTGCTATTTTACTGATTGGTGTTACAATTGCCAATTTGAATGCTGATGGATATTTCCCACTTCTTATAATTGCATTGATTAAGTGGCAAAGTATAGGACAAAGTTCATTGCTCAAATATTTGACATCATTTGCTGTAATATTGTCATATCCTGCGGAAGAATTTTTCATATTTTTGATTATTATTTGCCACTTCCTTTTCATTTGTTTCATGCAGCATGAAGGAATGATTTACAGATTTAAAATTAATGGTTTTTGCTTTTACTGTCAGGTCGTTTGCTGTTTCTGTAATATTCCTAATGAAAAATTCATTAATTTCTCGTGCAATTGTTTCTTTATCTGTTATAATTGAGTCATTAATCTTGATAAAATTTAGTTCCGATTTGTTCTTCCGCCCAATAATTTCGTTCAGTTTTTTCCACACTTCTTTTGGATTCCTGTTTCTAAGATGTACCTGGAAATACTTTTTTTTCTCATCTTCTATGATTCTCTTTAGTTTTAAGGAATCAAATTTGAGCATACAGCGTAATTTATTTTTGGATTTCTTGGATCGTTTGCTCTTCTTGATAGGCTTTCTTTTCTTTTAATAGCATTCATAACTTTCCAATTGAACCAAGGGCAGTTTATGTTTTTGCTTTCACTTTGACTTGTATAGATATTGTATTTTGAGTAAGTGCTTCTTGAGTTAATGCTATTAATCTGTCAGCTATGATATCGGGGTCATCAATGTTTAAAATATTTTCATTATCAATTGAATTTGTCAGTTGTTCTTTAGCCTTATCAAAATTGGTTCTTTTCAAACATCTTAGCTCATATACTCTATGTGATTTTACTTCGATAATACATGTGATGACTGCATTATGGTCAGAAAGACTATTATGGATGGTATAGTTTTCAATAGGGGTTTCATCAAAGAAGTTGCATGCAAAGTGATCAATGACTTTTCCACTCACGTTTCTTGTTTTGATATCATTCATTATATTGATGTTGTATGAGTTTAACACATTAAAATAATCATTTCTGGCGCAACTTCCATCTTTGATATCTATGTTAATATCTCCACAGATTATTACACGATCATTTGTATTGCTAATTTCATCATTCAGGTCGGCAAGGAAATTAGTCATGTTATTTTTGGTCATGTCAGGTGCTCTATAGTATGCAATAAGTTTGTGACCTTTACCATCAATTTTAAAATTTATAGAGAGTCGTTCGAATCCATTTGAGATTGCGTCAGTTTTCATGACAATAAGTCCTTTTTTTATAAAAACCATCAAACCACCCCCTGTTGATCGAATTTCTACAGCTCTTATACATATTGTATCCTTTTAAATTGTAAATTCCATGAGGAATGTTTTCTTCAGTTTTGTCTCGCTTAGGATTATAATATCAATATTTTTGTCGATTATTGAAAGAAATTTTTTGAAATTGTCGAATTTATTTGTGTTGTTGAGACCCTGGATGTTAAGCTGAAGGATTGTCATACTGTTGGATTTTGCAACTGCTTTACAAAAGTGCTGTGGAGTTTCATAGTAATAATTCAAATTTTTAGTGGGTGTAGAAATTGATGGTTTATTTGGTTACTATTGTTGGTCTTTAATTTGATCAAAATATTGTTGAACTTCATCTAATTTTGATTCATCATCAATTAATATTTCAGTTTCATCATTTTTCTGCACTCTTACAAATCCACGAGCAAAATAAACTTTCAACTTTTTTTCCGACAATTGTTTTTGCCTTGAAAATCAAATTCCTATTTGTGAATGTTAATGCCTGATTAAAGTAGATTTCAGTATCTATTTTGCATGCTCTTTTTGCTTTCATTACTCTTACTTTCGAGTTCAGGTTTGTAAATATGACTGTTAAAGCTTCTTCTTGTTGCTTCCCTTATTTTCTTCTTTAATGTTATTTCTTTTGTATAAGCATGTTCAATCTCCAGCAGGATCGATATCAATTTTAAATGACTTAATAACTTCGATTGCTATCTTCTTGCAGTCCTGTTCCTTATTAAAGACTGTCTCGCGTAAACCATCAATTTCCATGAACTTTTCAAGTTTGTCCTGCTTATACACGCTTATCATCTTTCTGTTTTCATTTGCCATGGTCAACAACATTAACTCTTGCATCAATTTCCCCAACTTTTTGTGGATAGATTATCGACATTTGTAGACATGCTTTCTAATGAAGCTTTAATGCCACCTATTTGTTGCGTTATATTCTCCTCCATCTGTTTAACTTCAGTCTTTCTTCGCGATTCATTTGCTTTAATTTCACGCATTATATCTTGTAAAGAAACTCCATTTTCATCACCTTCGTCATCAAACATTAATGCTGCTCGTTTATTATTTCTTTTTAGTGGGATACGTTCATTGTATGTCGAAGATTCATCACTAACAGGATTCATTGGCACCGATGGAATCAATGGAGTTATTGGGATCAATGGTGGTTGAGGAATTGAATTTTGCTTCGGTGAATAATGACCGACAGACATTGTGATGCTCTAAGTCTGAATATCAAGACTCCACTTATTGCTGAAAATAAATGTTCAAGAAAGAAGCAGCAGAGACGGTTCAGATTAATATAATTTGATTTGGAAATTACCATTGAATTCCTTCGACCGCCTGTATCAATTTCTCATCAATATTCAAGCAGTCATTGAGCTTAGTGGGAGTCTTCCGAATGTGACAATATTGCAGCTCACGTGTTCAATTTTTTTTTGTTTTGATAAATTCTTTTGTCAATATTTTAAATTAATTTTCCTCGTATTCTATTGATTTTTAACTTTCACTGTTAGTCAATTTTTTAAGTAATTTATTCGTCTTATTTCTTTCTTAATTTATTACCGCATCAGGTATCTTTTTGTGGCTTAATTTTAATATTCAAAAAATTCTTATTGTTCAATTTTTTTGATTTTTTTATTTCACTTATTTGCTTTTAATAACTTAACAATTTGTGAATACTCGACGTTTGACATTAACTTTAGACTATTTACTAACACTTTTTGGACTTTGCATTATTAATTTCTAAACAAAAAATTAAGTAATTAGTCTATCTTAATATTTTTATTATCTTCTCAAGTGGCGTGTCCAAAAAAAAAAAAAAAAAAGAAAAAAAAAGAAAAAAAAAAACATCATCATAATGATAATCTAATCCTCAACAGAGATTCTTTAATATCAAATTTCAAATAATCATAAAAAAGACTTTTAATCGTCTTAAAATCAAGCTGAGCTAAATAATATAGTAAGCTACTTTTTTATGATTTTAAAGTCTTAAAAAATTAACATAAATGTCATTGTGACATAATCTCCGTAATTCACCTACACAGATGTTCTCTTTGAGAGCATAAAGCAGTGCTGGAGATGTTGAGCATTGTGGGATGCATTTTGGAAGTTCAAAGGAAATAATATTGAAAATTTTTTTTTGCACATGATGAGAGTTATATTTTGGAAGTCATGGGTATGGAGCTATGTCAAATATATTTTTTAGATTATAGTGACAAATGGTTTTAAATGCTCAAATTTCGTCTCAGAAAATTATAGATTTAGAAGTTTCAAAGTATAAATTATTAATCAAGGAAAATAATTACAAATTATTTAGTAATAAATTTTTTAAAAACTCGTACCACATCTCAAAAAAGTTTGAGCACATCTGGCACACAATAACAATCTCACTTAACTCTAATTGTCGAAAAAAAGCGAAAAATTTCTTTCTTTCTTATTGAGATTTATCTTCCTTCTTATTTCTCTACATTTTAACTGCTCGCTGAAAGATTTCGACACGTACAATTGTGCTTACTGCTTTCAATGGTCTTTTTACACGAGAAAAACTTTTTTTATACCTTTTAATTTCTTTTATTTTCAAAAAAAAAAGAAGGCAAAAAACTGGTTTTCTCTTTCCTCTCTCAATTTTTTTATGAAGCCAGCAACAGCGTATACAGAAAAAAATTCGTGTACTACGAAATGAACACAAAAAATTACATTCATGTTTCAGTTTAGCTTGTTGGTTTTATAGATTCATTTTCGGTCCAAGAAGAGGCGAAACGAGAGAGCAAATGAGAAAAAAATTGTACGCTTCTAAAAGATCAAAGTAAATCCAGTGGATGCTCATTAAATTCAATGAAAATTACACGAGTTAAAAAAATTGCATGCAAAAAAAACAATAAGAGATGAAATGGCATCAGCAAAATTTAATTCCATTGAGTGAATCCGTTCTTTGTGTTTCATTTTTTAGCATTAGTACGATTTGGGCAAGTGGGATGAAATTTGTTGTTGTTGTTTTTTGAAGTCATTGAACGATTTGAATTCTATTTGCGTAGATGCTTATTTTACGGTAAAAATTTTTAGATCTTTTTTCTTTGGTGCAAAAATGGATATTAATGAATTTTAGACTAAAATATAAGGTTTATTATGATTTTGAAGAATTTTGGGAATGTGATTTTTATTGTTTATTAAAGTGGGTAGCTTGTTAGATGTATGGTTGATCCGATGAGTTGAGAGAACGATTGGTTAGTTAAGCTACTTTAAAATTTGATATTATGAATTTTCTCCTAGTATTTAGCTAATCAACAACATACATTAAAATAACCTCATCATAGTCAGACTCACAATTTAATCCACAACTGTGTTTAAATCCGACATTTGCAGTTCACAACTCAATATTCCATTCAAAAGTTATTTTGTAAACATTTTAACTCAACGAATCTCTTCCATAAGCCTTAATTAATTGACTTCTTTTCATAGACCACAGTCAATATTTTTTTATTAGCATCAACCTTCACATCAGCTTCAAACTAACAAAAAATGCCCATCTTTGGTCACACAGAAAAAAAAATTCATTTGATGCAAAATAAAACACGGAAGAGGGATTAAAATGTCTAAAGGTTCTTTCCGTTTGTAGTTTTTTTGATACATAAAACCCACTTTTCCCGCTTTAAATTTCATTCACAATGCACAAATGGCAAAAAATGAAACCGAAAAGGCATGATGCAGCAAAAAGTTTACATTGCACATTTAACTCTCTCGACCATGCTGTGTTAGTTGAGAGTGTAGAAATAAAATCCATCAACAAAATTAAATTTTTTTCATACAAATGATTTTTTTGCACAGAAAGAGCTTGCAAAATAAAACAATTGTTTAGTAGAAACACAAAAAATTTGCTCCGTTTGTCTATATTTTGTTGACTTGTGAAACGAGGAAAAAATCTGTGATATTTATATTTAATATTTTTTTGTAGTGGATATGTTTTGAAAAATATTTATAAACAACATCATATGAACGGATGATATGAAGTTACACAAATATCAAAGTTGAGTTTATGATAGATGGAGTTTGGGATTTATCTTCTGCGAGTAAATTATTTGCCATTTCGAATTTTAATATAAATAGGAGTTTAGCCAATATTCAACAACACAATAAATGGCTTCTAATAAGCTTCCTTGAGGAGAATAGGTTCGAATCCTTAACAAATAAAATTTATCATTAATAAATAAATTAATAAATTATTAAGTATAATGTTTTTTTTAATGAATTCTAAAGACAAATTTTTAAGTAATTAAATTAAAAATGAGTTAATCTATCTAAATGAAAATGTATTAAGGGACATTTTTATATCTCGCATTATTTCTCGTGCTTGATGTTCCGATATATATCATATTTGGTATCGTTGGAAAGCTTAACACAGTAGCTACCCACTACTGTAAAAACTGTTGACTCAAATATAATTAGAAAATTTTTATTTTGTTCTATGATTCGATTCAGCATGGAAGCTACATCAAAAGAATTTCAGTCAATCTATATTTTTATTTATAAAAATGTCAAACAAACATAAAAGCAAAGCAGAGAACGGAAGAGAACCCCTTTTTACGTTTTCTTCTCCTAAAACGCGTGCCTCAAATATTAATTACGTAAATTATTTCTCTTATGATACGTATGATTTCTTTAACCGCATTGCTCATTATACCCGCAGTAATGAATATTAAAAGATGCATCGAAACAAAAAGAAACCCGCCCGTAACGAGCAATTTGTAATTGCAAATTTTCTCTTTCTTTTTCACATTATTATTTTTTTTTTAATTCAATTAAAATCTTGTCGTTCTTAGCGAGTAAACAAGAGTGAGAGTAAGAGATTGAAGCTATTTTGACTCAACGTGAAACATGATGAAATTGTAACATTTTTAAGAGCAATGATTTACCGTGACTTCAACCTACGACATTTCTGAATGCATGTTGTCAGTTTTTTTTAATCTCTTAAAAAGAGTTGTAACAACAAGAGACACACAAAAAACCATGAAAAGATAAATAAAGTAAAGAAAATTAAAAACAAATAAGGGAGAGCATGATGCCATAAGTCTCTCTGTAGCTCACTCAATTCTTTGATGTCAAGGAATTATTTCATTTTTTTAAATTCACTAATTTGTCATTGGAGTTGTGCTGCATTTTATTTCACATTTTTTGTGCACGAAAATATTTTTCGAAATTGTGCAGCGTTTGAAATTTCAGAAAAGATTTTTTTTTTATTTTTTGGTCGGTCGACATTAATTAACATTTTCTGCAAAAATCGCTAATTACAAGGTCCATTTAACATAGCGAATATTTTAAATATGGAGAGAGATATATAAAGTAAGAAAATGACATGTTTGATGACTGATACGCACTTTTGGTCGTGTTAATGAATAAAAATGTCTATGAATGGAAAAATCAATTTGTCGGCACTGTTTGGGCTTATCTGATGAACGTAGTTGTTGGGCGAGAAGTTTTTTTAAATGCTTTTGACAGCCATAAAGCTGATAAGATCATGATAAGCTCTTTGGTGACGATAATTGAATTGAATCTGGAACTAATTGTTAATTGTAGAGTCATTAAATTGTGATGAGTGACTTGTGATGGTACTCGAGGATTTTATAACCGCAAAAACCAAAATCTTTCTAGTTTATTGAATTGTATGTCAAAAATAAATCAATAAAATCCCTAAAATAATCAGGTTTCGTACTCAATACCATCATAAAAGTAATTATCATTAGGGGCCGTTCACTTATTACGTAACGCTCTGAGGGTGGGGGGGGGGTCGAGAGTTTGTTACGGTCTATTGTTCTCGCACCTGATTCTTTTGTTAAAAACGTTACGGAGGGGGGGGGGTAAAAAACCCGAATTTTTGCGTTACGTAATAAGTGAACGGCCCCTTACCACAATAAAGTATTTGCTTAATTGCCAAAAATAGAAGAAAAAAACATTAAAATTACGTCAGCCTAATTGACACCATGAAATTGAGTGATTGTATTAATTGCGTGTGAGGCTTACAGATCGTGTAGGCTTACGAATCATATTAGGTATTTGTTTATTTTTTAATAATCTTACATTTACTCAAATGATCAAGATAATAATTAAATCTTTCTTTTTGTCAATTTTGTTGCGAAATTATGGCATTGATTCATAAAAATATCTCAATAAGATTTCACTTATTCACCGCATGTACCCAATGTACATTGAAGGAAGTCTCATTGTAAATCTTTTGTTACCGAATTAAGTCATGTAGAATGAGGTAATAATGCAAGCATCTTTTATTTACCGCAAAAAAAGTATGACAGAGAAACTTTCTTGCCACAAAAATTTATGGAAGTTGTCAAAGAATTTAGGGAATCTAAACCTGGGAAATGAAAATGAGATTCTTAAAATAGATTAACCTTCAGAAGAAAAAAATAATAATATAGGGATAGGCTGCACAGAAACACAATGTCATTATTAAGCTCATTATTCACACAATCTATTATAATAAATCTATTGGCCAATGTCATTACAATTCGCGATTTGCACGCAATAAGCAATGAAGAAAAAAACTAATAATGCCAGTGTCGATGACCATTTAAGCTTCCTGTTTGACTTCTAAGGTAGAATATTGTCAATGTGTTTTTCTAGTGAAATTCGTGAGCCATGAATTGAATGTCATTTTGATGGAAGTTTGGATATTTAGGTTTAGGTCTATTGACTTAATGTATATTTAACTAAGTTTCCAAATCTCAAATAAAATTAAAGGAGAGTCAAAAGAAGGGGGTTAACTGGTTCATACCCGTTCATACAAGTTTCATGCATTCATACCTCAATTAAGCATCATCAATACTGAAAATTGTTACTTGCAATATTGTTTATTGATTATGCATGCAATATTCGTTCATATAATGCGATTACCTAAAAGTCATGTGCATCAAGTCTTCATACTGACTCTTGTATTGCTGCTAATGAAGCATTTTAATATAATTTTTGCAAAATTTTCCTATATAATCCGATTGCTTTCAAGATTCATAAGAAATCGTGCATTTTATTGCTGGATTAATGACATAAAAATTTAAAATTGTATAATTTACATGAATATTGACCAAAATAGTCTGTTAATCCATAAATTTATATCATTTCATGATAAAAAGTTTAATTTTTATTGTAATGATGGGATTAATATTGTATAGGAAAGATTTAACCTTGAATTAGCACAGCGTTCGTAAATAACACAAAATGTAAGAGTTTACAAAATTATATGTAAATAGCTAGTTCTAAAATATTTGCTAGACCCTTCAAATATTGACTCAAAAATCGGTTAAATTTCTTTGATACCTGCGAAGAATCTCTTATACCTGAAAAACTCACAATGTCATGAGATTAACTCATCCAACGGAAGTAAAGAAACCCTATGACTAGTTAAAAGCAGAGGGCGAAGCCGTCTTTAGTCGGCTTTAGTCGGCTAAAGATGGCTTTAGCCGGCTAAAGCCGGCTAAAAAAAAATCACATTTTTTCTTAGCCGGCTAAAGCCGGCTAAAGACGGCTAAAGCCGACTAAAGCCGGCTAAAATCGGCTAAAGGTATGATTTTTTACTTCTGAAATGTAATGAGATTAGAAACAATAATGTAAAATGTAAAATTGTTTTTCCGATGCGTTTTTCATTTTTAATAAGAAAATCGATGCGAAAATTCGCTTTTCCGATGGATTTTTCATCCCAAATAAGAAAATCGATGTGAAAATTTGCTTTTCTGAGGGATTTTTCATCCCAAATAAGAAAATCGATGCGAAAATTCGCTTTTCCGATGGATTTTTCATCCCAAAAAAGAAAATCGATGCGAAAATTCGCTTTTCCGATGGATTTTTCATCCCAAATAAGAAAATCGATGTGAAAATTTGCTTTTCTGAGGGATTTTTCATCACAAATAAGAAAATGGATGCACAGTGGTCCAAAATGAAAATTTTCCGGCAATCGACCCCATTTTGAAAAAATTGCACTATAAATATTGCGGAATGTCTTATTTTAAAGCTGACATAGACACAGAACGATTCCCCAAGTTTCAGCTTTTTTCGTCCATTTGGAGCTGCATGGCAGGTCTTCAAAGTTGGCTATAGCGAAAATTCTTAAAAATTATGATATTATATTCAAACTCGATTTGCGCAGAAGATACTCAACCAATTGAAAAACGGTTTTCAGTTTTTGAAAGTACATTACAATATCTAAGTTTTGAACAAGTACTTTGATGCAAAAAAGGTTCTTGTTGAGACAGTGCTTGATTAAGTGTGAAAAAATAGGCAAAAATCGTACTAATATTTTTCACAGTTACCGGAAAGTATGTAAATATCCCCAGAACCAAACGGTTCTATGTTTTTTGTATAGTATAATACTCCAGCTTTCCATAATGGGGTCATTTGTGATCCAACGAGTGCGCATCTAGGTGCTAGAGCTCCTCAAAGTTGGGTAAAAATTAAAAAATTTGAAAAAAAAATTCTGAGAATTCACTGAAAAAAATCAAGTTTTGACCAAAACTTGTTCAAATCTTGTTTTTTATGCTTAATGTTCAATATTTAGGCAAAAGATGAACGATTTTTGAAGAAATTTTTGAAAAAGTTAATTTTGACCACCCTGTGCTGGTTATCGACTTGGCTCATTATGCCTTTAATCAAATGGCTACTGCTCTTACATGACTTGATATTTTTTAATTCGGTTTTCGGATTATTATAGCTTATTGTCATACCTTTACAATGATATACAATACTTGGCAGTTAGACTTAGTCTTGGTCATCAAAACGCTTGTTGTTTGTGACCTATAGTGATCGACCCCTAAACTAAAAATCAAAAAAATATGATTTCGCAAAATGAAGTCTAAAAACAAAAATAAATTGTGTTTTTTGGTTTTTTATGTTGATTTATCATATTTGTGACTGTAGAATCTCAAAAAATTATATTTAAAAAGTTTTTGGTACCTCAGAGTAGCCTCATAAAATCTACCCTGGTAGTCTCAATCAAGTGTACAATTTTTACCTGAGAAACTTTTTTTGAGACTTTTTTCGATTGATAATTGATTATTGAGCACTTTTATGCTGGAATAAATAGTTTAACGGTAATTTTCATACAGAAAATTTGATACTCTATATTAAATTATTTGAGCAATGTCAAATGTGCCATGCAATAATCAAAAGGGTAAAGCTGTCCAATGAAAGTGACTAAAATCTACAACATCAATTTTTTTGGCATAAATGTGCTCAATAATCAATTATCAGGCGAAAAAGGTCTCAAAAAAAGTTTCTCAGGTAAAAATTGTACACTTGATTGAGACTACCAGGGTAGATTTTATGAGGCTACTCTGAGGTACCAAAAACTTTTTAAATATAATTTTTGAATTCTACAGTCACAAATATGATAAATCAACATAAAAAACCAAAGAAACACAATTTATTTTATTTTAGACTTCATTTGCAAAATCCATATTTTTAGATTTTAGTTTTAAAGTCGATCACTATAGGTCTGGAAACAGCAAGCATTTGATGACAAGACTAAGTCTAACTGCCAAGTATTTTTATATCATTGTAAGGTATGACAATAATATAATAATCGAAACCAGGTAAAAATATCAAGTCATGTAAGAAACGTAGCCATTTGATAAGGCATAATGAGCCAAGTCGGATAACCAACTTTAGTGGTGGTCCAAAATTAACTTTTCAAAAATTTCTTCAAAATCCGTTCATCTTTGCTAAATATTGAACATTAAGCATAAAAACAGGATTTGAGCAAGTTTGGTCAAAACTTGATTTTTCAGTGATTCTCAGGTATTTTTTTCAAATTTTTAATTTTACCCAACTTTGAGCTCTAACTCTATCGTTCATGAATCCAAATGACCCATTATGGGAAAGCTGGAATATTATACTATACAAAAAACATAGAACCGTTCTGAAGATATTTATACTTTCCGTAACTGTGAATGAAATATTAGTACGATTTTATATTTTTCACGCTAATCAAGCACTGTCTCAACAAGAACTTTTTGCATCAAAGTACTTATTCAAAACTTAGATATTGTAATGTACTTTCAAAACTGAAACCATTTTCAATTGGTTGAGTATCTTCTGCCAAATCAGTTTGAAATATAATATCATAATTTTAAAATTTCATATAGTAACTTTGAGCCTGCCATGCAGCTCGACGAAAAAGCTGAAAACTGAAATTGTGTCTATGTCAGCTTTAAATAAGACATTCCGCAATATTTATAGTGCAATTTTTCAAAATGAAGTCGATTTGGAAAATTTTCATTTTGGATCTATGAAAAAATCGCTTTTCCATTAAGTTTTTAATCCAAATTATTTATATTATTCCGATTTTCAACTGATTTTTATATTATGTTAAGGATAAATCACATTAAAAATTTAACAAATGATAAAATGTTTAATAACATTTCATTACGTTTCGTAAGAGGAAAATTTTCTCTTTAGCCGACTCTAGTCGGCTTTAGCCGGCTAAACATGGCTTTAGCCGGCTAAAGCCGGCTAAACTTTTTTTTTGAAATTTGACCGTTATTCTTTAGTCGGCTAAAGCCGGCTAAAATTAGTCGGCTTTAGCCGACTTTAGCCGGCTAAAAATTGAACGGCTTCGCCCTCTGGTTAAAAGTAATAAAGGCATCTTAAGAAGTTAATAAATTTCTTTAATAAATCTTTTAACTCTCAGATTTCCTCATAGTTCGTCTTGTTGCGGTAATAACAAAACACACAGAGACTCAGACGTTTGATGCTAAATTTAGCGGCAGTTGTTGTGTGTTTATTACAATATTATTTTTAAAAATGAGTATATATACACATAGCATATGAACGCACGCGATAGAAAGAAAAGAGAGCAAAAAAATGCCAGTTCATTGTCACATGGCACATAAATCTCTCTCTCATTCTTCAATTTCTTGGTAGACAAATCTGTTCTGTTTTGTGCCTTTTGAAGGAACAAAAATTTCACGACAACCTTCAGAAATGTGTAAATTATTTAAAATTATTCAAATCCCTTTTGGCCCTTTAAGGGGAAACTTTATTTTTAAGATTCTTATCGACTCTGTTTTATATGACCAGAAATTTTCACGCTAATATTTCAGTCTGAAAAACTTTTCTTTTCCAAGGGACCAGTCGAATGCATAATAAAAAGTATCTCAATTTTTTTCTTTCTCTTACCTGACGGCAACGCGTACTGATGAATTCTTATCATCGTCGTTCATCTTTGAAGAAATTTTCCCTTGTCACCGGTCTTGTTAAAAATTTCTCAGTTCTCCTCCTTCACTGACTTGTGTCTTATGTTTCTTCTTTTGTCTTTTTTTATTATTAAATGATTATTATTCTCTTTTTATGCTTGTTCCTTTTTGCCTTCTTCTTTTTCAATACTCCTTCTCACTTCCAGATTTGTTTTCTTTTCCACTGTGATGGATCTTTTTTTTTTTTTTGCTGCAAAAAAGAAAAACGAAATTTAAATATTTAATGAGGTGTTGAAAAGGAAATGGACGAAAAGGCGTAGATTTCAATTTCTTTTACAACGTGTTTTCTGTGTCTTTGTGACTGGCAATCAGTGACGATTTTTTTTCTCTAGTTTTTAGTGGCAATCATTTCTTCTTGTTATAAAAATTCATCTCAGAAAAGGTTAAAAATGAAGAAAAAAATCTCATTTCAGTTTGTCAATAATGCATAATTCAAGTCAGCATAATGATGAGTTTTTGAAGTCATGAAATTGAAATTAAATGTGATGAATAAATTGTTTGTCATTAAAATGATAAAAAGCTGTCTATTCCCACTCGATATCACATGAATATATTTATCATTGATAATTTATTCATCGCATCCAGAATAAAATGGACATTTACATTGTGGTAACCCACATAATAATGTATTAAAGCTAAATAAGTCAAAATGACTGATTTAAATTGAATTTATTATTGTTTACGTGTGTCATGTTTGGAAGGCAAAATGATTAAAAATTTAACGACTTTTTAAAAATTCAAAAAGTATTTTAATCCACGTGGACTAATTTTCTCACTTCGAATATTAATTTCTATATTTTATGGCAGTAGCATAAATTAACAGCAAAATATAAACATTTTAATGATCTTTTGAATAGCAAGAATGACATAAAAAACTCCAAGGCCAAATATTAAATTCTATCTAAACATCCGAGTGAATCAGTGTTCCGGATGACAAAATGAATAAAATATCCAATAAGTTTCCTCGAAAACACGTCAGAACAAAACACCAAAAAAATAAATCAACAGATTCTTTCTGAAATCACGTCGATAAAACTGTTCTTATGACGATTCAACCAATGGTATAACGTAGCTAAACAAAATGATTAAAATAAAAATGCTACATAAAGAATCTTCAAATAAATCAAAATTTACTGTTTGCCAGATCTTTTGACCTTGCTTGGTCTCTATCCACTAAGTAAATTGAATTCAAATTAGCATAGCAATGTTTACGATTTCAATTCGATAGAAATCAAATAAGCATTTAGGCAATGTATAAAACAGAAAACATTGCAATAAGCGGCAGCAAAACTGAGCTGTGCATTTGAAAGGTAAAGTTACAGAGAAGGCACGACTTTTTCAAAAGATCGTAATTCTCTGATAATTACATGACGATGACTTAAAGGCAATATTTAGCTTCAATTGAAAGTTTCTACGCTTTTTGAAGCGAATCTATAATTGAAACATGAGAAATTTTTTAGTTGTTTGTTGCTGCGCTCTTCTTCCCTTCCCCAGCCAGACAGCTTGTTTCTCTCTCACAATCTAAATAACTAATAATAAAAAATATTGAAGAGAGAAGAACAAGATTTACTTTTTATATAAATTCATCAATTTTGCAATGTACTGCTATCGTGCTCCACTTAATGTACTTTCCAAGGAAAAAAAGCAGAGCTGTCTAAGTGTTTTGATAGATAAATAAATTCTGTGTAAAATCGAGATAGGGAAATGAATGAAACACAGCAAATAAATTGCCATCAATTTTGGTGTTTTTACTGATAAATTTTAGACGTTTTTATCGAGCGGTTTTGACGCGAGAGAAAAAGCTGAATGTGGACTTTGTTTTGAGTTATTAATTTGGATTTGTTTTGATTGCATTTTCGCTAGATTAAGCTTTTAACTGAATCAATTTTTCTACTCTCCTCTTATGCATTCTCTGCATCAATTTACTCAATCGGATCAGATTTTGTATTCGATTTCACATTTTTCTGTAATATTCACTAAATCAACCTTGCATGTAGGCAGACAATGTTCTGGAATATCGTAGGTTATGACAAATGAATGCATCAATTTAGTCTCAGAGTGATGTGATATCATGCGGATTTTTTTTATAATATCAAATTACCTTCCAGACAAAACAAACAAAATAAACTTCAAGCTATCACAAAAAATAATTGCACCTTGAAAATCTATGAAGTCTTTGCCGAATATCGCTATCTTAGTCAACAAGCGATCATATTTTGCACTTATCTGCTATGTACTCTGTCTTATTTGTTATGTACTTATCGCTAATACATTGAAAAATTGTGTGAATGAGTCATAATTGAAATGTCAAAGTAATTTACTAATAAAAACTGATAAAAGTTGATTTTTTATCACTATAAATTTCACATTACCATTTATTCGCCTACGTCATGTAAATCAATTAGTTGGTTATCAAGGGAGTGATACAAAATATTGATGAGTAATTAATACCTAAATGATGTTGTTGTTTAGCACCTCCTAAGATAATTAAAGCATAAATTTACACAATGTTTAGGGAATTTAAGTCAGTCACGAAATGGAATGTGAGTCACAACTAGTCAATGTATTTTTATTAATGACTATATTTTTAGGTGAATTTAGAGACATGGTACCTAAAATTTGGTTGAGCTAAAAACTCTCTTACATTAAATGAGCCTTAACCTCTTCCAAACAGCTACTTAACAGTTCTTACAGCCTATTTCAATTGCTGTCAATTCAATTAAATATTTACAAAACTTTAAACACTTCATGGCTTTTCTTTCAACAGGTTTTTAAGAATCTTATTACAGCTAGACACGACTAGACAAGGAATTAAAAGAAGCTAAGAAGCCAATTAAAAGACTTTTCATTTATAGAATAATTGAAGCCATTAAAATTCAATCAAATTAAACTCGTGCAATTTCAAACTGTGCCTGCAATAAACTTCATTATAATGTCCAATTTCACCACACAAATTTTAACTAAATTATAATTTTCATACCATGAAATCGAATACCCCAAAAGAGTAAAGAAGAAGAAGAAACTCAAGCAACAAAAAAATAATATTGACTGGACAGGCTGTGGCTGTGGAGTGTAACATTAGCTACTTGCTTTTAAATAACACTCTGGCAATTGTGTTTCGTAAAGGAATGAAATTTGAACATACCGCAATGCTCTGGGACTATTGCATATTTTACGTCACATGACTGTATAGCATTGAATATTCGCTTGATTACTCAACCGTAGCATTAATCATAAACGGCATTAGAGTAGTTACTCTCTTAGTTTTATGTTATTATTTTTATTGAAGAAATAACACACAAAAAAGAGTAGAGTTGAATGGGAGGCATCACATTATACACAAAACAGGTTGCCGATTTTATTCAAAACAGACTTTAAAAAAATATAAGCAGGTGATGCAGGTAGTCGACAGAAACATTTTTTGTCATTTATTCTTCTTGTTATCTGTTTAAATGATTTTTCATAGAGATAAACTAGCGACAAAAAGGGAAAAAGACTAAGACATATTGCTGCTATTTTGACTGAGCAATTTAATTAAAGTTTGTCGCAAAAAACAGAAGGCAATGACACCATCAATCAATCTTAAACTGGGGACAAAATCGATCATTTGATGAAACAAAATATCAATAGACGATATTTATCTTTTGTGGAATTAGTTGTGCACAATTGAAAACCGAACAGAAATAAAATGGAAACGCGACAAACACGAGTAATTATTCTTATCGCGGGGGAAAAAAAAATACACGAGAAAGTTGGAGTATTTACTTACATTTAATTAAAAACGTAAATGATTTTAGTGCGATTTTTTCGAAAAATTTTGAGACTTTTGAGTCACTTTGGCTGTATGTTAAATGTACTTCAAGTAAGTAACTAAAATATGATTTATAGCAGTAATTTTTCAACTACAAATGTTAATAATTTAATGACTCGAAAGAAGAAAAACTGATCGTCTTCTTTTCTAATCAATAATTCTGATGCAGTACTATCAATATTTATTTATTTTTTTTCAAGGTCGCTTGTATTTACACTTTTGAATTGTCAAGGTTAATTGATTTTTTGATTACTATTTGTTAAAATTTGTGATGGTTAGGTTTGAAGAATAGCATTTTTCAATATTATAAGGAAGAAAAGTTGAAGATATGATTATAATCGAATTCTGCCAATCTAAAAATTCGAAAATTGAGTGAGTTTTTCACGAAAAGCTTTAGAACATAAAGCCATGGGTTCAAATCCTATCAGTCAATTGTAAAAATTTTGTAACCTTTAAAATATGTTTTTTTTTTTGAAAAATTCTATGAAAAAATTTCTATAATTTACTCTCATACTATAATATATTCTCAAAGTTTGAATTATATTTGTGTTATTATTGAAGTACATTCAAAGCAACAACAGATTGCAAAGATTAGATTGTCGAATAACGTTACGTCAGTCCAGTTCGTTTAATAAAACTCCTTATCGTCGTGCCATATCTATTGAGAAGAGAAAATGCGTTGTAATTTATTTTGAACCAACGTATTTCGTTCCAAAACTCCTCATTTGTTATGTATTAACCGGTAAATGAGCAGCATAAAGAAATGCAAATGTAAAGTTGTAGAGTTCATTAATACATAACAGAAAACAACACATTACAATAATAGAATGTGTGAAAGTGATTTGCTGATGAAGAGAATGAAAGGAGCTCATTTCCCACGAGTTGCTCCACATTTTCCACCTGAATTGTCATTTTGTCATTGAGCAAAAAATGACACCTTTCCACAATAATAATAATAAAAACTGCATTGCATTTATGACAAACGACCAACAAGTTGCCGTTTTTGCAAAAAGAAATAATTTAATCTACGCCAAGTCATTTCCACATTTTTATTATTTTATATTTATATATTTTTGTTGAGTTCTATCGAAATCGATACAATGTGGGTTGGTGTCTCAGTCAACTAAAATAAAGTTATGAATGAAACTCACCTCTGCAAAAAAATTTAAAATTGTGTTGTTTTGTTGTTTCTATTTGCGCAACACTTTTTAATCCAATCTTAGATACATGTTTCTTGTTCCTTGTTGTAATTCAACCCTTTCACAAAAAAAAATAATATTTCTTCGTCTTGTTCACAGATTATAATCAATAGAATTTAAAATAAGCACTTTTTCTTCTGTAGGCTATTATTATTTTATATTATACATTTAGTGCCGACGACGTTATGTTATCGATTTTTTTTTTCCTTCCCTTTTCCTGTATGAATGGATTTCTCTTGCCTTGAAATATCTTATCACTCACAAAAACAATCACAAAAAAAAACTAAATCACGATTTAAATTGATTATTTCTCACTTAAATATCACCGTCTTTTTATAAAAGCCTTTCTAATTTACTCGATACAAGATAAATGATCACACTTGATTCACAACAAACGGGCATAAATTATAAAGCATTAAAAATTATAAACTAAAAATATATAAACAAAAAAATATTGCAAAAAAATAATTTTTCACAATTCTGATTTTACATTTTTTTATTACACTTGAAATTTCTTTAATAATCGATTTTTTTTCTGAGCTGCGCGAGCAGATTTTCACGTCTTTAATGCAGAATATCTTCAAGAAAACTGAATAAACTTATAAGTTACTTAAAGAGAATTAAAGAGCGGAGAAAAAATTGAGTAATTTTGTATTTTAGGTCGGTTACACAGCGTATTACCCAATGTCGATTTTAAATTGCACTTAAATTTATTTTTTATCTGACCGTTATTTTTTGGGTGATGTTTGTTTGCCGGTGTTTCAATGTTTACTATGATTTTTCTTTTCTTGGA
The DNA here is from genome assembly GCA_026123125.1 of Chironomus striatipennis. Lineage (NCBI taxonomy): Eukaryota > Metazoa > Arthropoda > Insecta > Diptera > Chironomidae > Chironomus > Chironomus striatipennis. The sequence continues at coordinate 1,790,970 of CM047392.1, forward strand.
AAATAAAACTAATTTTTAATTTTATCAAATTTTAGGTAGGTAATTTGAAAAATTTGTTTAATCAATTAAAATTCTAAAGTGAAGTAAAAACCTAATTGTACAAAATCTAGGAATGCTTTATTCATATTTCAAATTTCACATATTTATTTATTTTCTAAATATTGTATTTTTACATGTATTTAAGTAGACAAAAAAAATTTATTTCTAAGAATCTTTTCATACCTTTTTAAGCACTTTTAAATCTGTAGATTAAAAAATAATCCAAAGACGAGTAACGTATTTTCAAAATTTGAATCTAAAGCGACGCCTTAAATTTTGAATCTTGACAGTTGATCTTAAACACGCAACGTGACTTTCAGCATCTAGAAAAAAAAAGATTTAAAATATAATTGCAATCAATTTTTCAAAATAAATTCCAAATCCTTACATTTCTTTCAATATCATACTCAGCTACAGTCTTGTTCTCATCAACTTTATGAGGCAAAAATGCATCAAACATATATCCATACTTTCGACATTCAATCACTAATCGATCATCATTTGCATCTACTGAAATCTCATTTATGTCTATAACATTTGGCATATAGAATTCAGCAATTAACATCTTTTTATTATCCTTGTCGTAGTCATTGAACAATCGATGTTCTGGCTCTGTCATATTGTCTTTTGAAACTGATTTTCTTATTGATGAAATTTTCTTTGATTCAGTTGGTGAAAGTTCTTCGATTAAAACTTTTTTCGATGACTTATTTTGGTCGCCTTTTGATTTATTTTGCAAGGAGAGATTAGAGAAAGGAAAAAAATTCAAATTTTATACATGAATGGAGTTTTAATAATTTAGTTTGTAGGAAGGCTGCATTTTTGAATAGTACGAAAATTATTCTTGCATATAAATATGAACTTAATGTAGAGAGCATTACGTAGCTCAAAAGACGTAAGAAAAATGTACGTAACTTGAAAACGTACGTAAAGATTACACTTAATTTGAATACGTACGTTAAGGTTGTACGTAGCTTGAATCCATACGTAAAAGACGTACGTAACGTGAAAATTTTTGTAAAAAATGTACGTAGCTTGAATGAATCCGTAATTTTATGTTTTATGCTACAAAGCATATTTAATGTCAAGAATCAGGAAGTTCATTAAATAATGTGACTAACATGCAAATTAAAATTAATAACAGCACATAAAAAATTCTCAATATACGCAAAAAACGCGATAATTTACCTGTTCCGATGATAATTTTATCTGAGTCATCAGCACCAAGCATTTCATTCGGTTCGGCTCCATGTTCGTGAAAATCTTCAACCATTTTTACATCTCGATTATAAATCTGATGTTCAACAAGCGTGTCCATACACAATCGGTTTTGCAGTTGTACAAAATTTGTCGTGTCTATCTCAATATTATATTTTTGTTCAATTGATTCAAAAATCAATGTGATTAGAAAATGATAAAATAATCCATCGCCAAGTTTAATTTTTCTCTTAAAAAAATCAGAATTAACAGCAACGTCACTAATCTCAGCATTGTTGCCACTTTTGTCTTTTCCTATGCGCGGTTTCGTTACGCTTAATGGTACTTTAAAGTCTGTAGCATTTTGGTTTTCTATTAATTTGTGTAATTCACTTTCGCTGATATCTTTTGGTGCTGGTATCTCTGTCGTATGGCAAATATTGATAAAGAATTTCTGCTTCTCATTCTTTTTGAATGCCTTGATACACATGCCTGTAAAAAAAATATATATATACAAAGGTTAATTAAAGCGAATTATTGAATCTGTTCATCTCAAGTGGATTTTTATCAAAAAAACATGGTAGAGATGATAATGAACTCGATTTGTTAAAAACAATAAAAAAAATATCTCAAGGTGAGAATCTTTATGATTTTTTCGTACATTCCAGTTTTTTGTGACAGAGTTTTAATACTCTTTGCATTCTTCAAATTTACAAGAAAAATAATTCTAATTAGAACTCAAAAAATCCATTTCCATGCAAAATGTCATGTACGTTCATATAAGAATATGAACTGCTTTTTATCAGATTTCAAATTTTTACGACAAAAGATAATGATTTGTCATCACGTGAATTTTGTAGTGATAATATCGATTACTAGTTTTGTGCAGTTTGTTTTATCTAAAACTGATAATTTCGCTGGAAAATATGAAAGTCATTTTGCATAGTTATATAAAATATTCACAAATGAAACTATCTAATAATTGACAGAATGATTTCAAGTCAAACGTTTAAGTAATGAAGATTGAGATGAAGATGCTAGGCAATTCGAAAAGTAATTGTATGTTTTTGCACGTGTGCGTAATTACCACGCTTTAATAACTGGAATTGATTATTTAATTGAAATTGTAACTTAAAGATTTAAATCTTTTCTCAGCTCACACCTCAGCCTGAGTTGGATTAAAAAAATTATTTGAAAATGACGTCAACTAGAAATTATTAATTTTAAAAGCGAATTAATTTTTGGATACAAACAATTTTAAACAGCCTTGAAATAAATTATTGAACGTTTACCGGCAAAAACATGTCACAAATTATGCATAACACAAATAAAAACGAATTTCAAACCGGCAAAAATTCACCATAAGCTCATTAAACAAACCTTGAACTTCTAAACTTAAATTCTACAAAATCATCAATTTATCATTTTGCGAGCATTTTGTGTCGTCTCAAATAGAACTTTACAGACACCTCTCCAATATTAATTCTTAAATGATTTTTAAAAAAATTCTAAATGGGACTTTTTGTACATCTTACTTGAAGCTACTTAAGCCCATACTTCATTAAAGAATAATTCAAGTTTCTTTTATATAATTTTTAAATTACATTCAGCAAGACGACCTTCTATTAAGAAGATACTATTAAAGAAATCCTGAAGAACTTCTCATTAAAGAACAAGCGTTAAGCAAAATATTACGTAATAATATATCCAAAATAAAAATAAAATTCTTTGACATAGAAATTAAATACAAACGTCTACAGCATATGAGAGAATCTCATACTTTTGAGTTAAGGTCAGCTCAGGTTTCTTTACTTATTTTGAAACAACAACAAAATTATTATTTACTTTTAATAAACATTGATTGAACAATTGATCGATTGAACTCTGACATTCAATGAAGAAATATTATCAGAATGAAACTACAGAACTTTATTAGAAATGTTGTTGCACTTACGTATGTGCTAATTGCAATGCTCTTTTAATTTTTTTTTATAAATGTTTTGTAATATAGAAAAGATTGCGTGATTTCATAATTATAGTAACTCTATTTTTAGAACAAATAAACTGAATATAGATTTGAATTAGAAAGTTTTAAAAAAATTTGATGGTTCAAAATTTGAAATAAATTGAGTTTTTGTCAAACTAAAAAAAAATTTAACAAAGATAAAAAAACACAATTGTTTGATTTGTTTAAAGAAACAGGTTCAAATCCTATAAATTTTATCAAAAAATACTTCGAATTGTTCTTCCTTTAGATTCTTTTTTGCGCTCTAATGTCAATTTAAATTGTTTTTTTTTCTTACTGTCTTTTCTAACAAGCACATTTTATTCTGATAAGACAGATTGAAATCTGATTGGAAGTTTAGTATGTCATGACATAATACTCCAATTATTACACTCGATAAATTGAGAAATTCTCTTTTATTTTTGTAATATGAGACATTCCAAACAATTTCTCTTATCTTTCTAAAGACTCAAACTCACGACCTTAAAATTCATGAGAATAGATAAAAGATATAGGATACCGTCGCTTATCTCATCTTCTGTTAACATAAGAGTTGAAAACATGAATATTTTGAGAATTCTCATCAACTGAGTTTAGTATGTAAATTTTTCTGATAAATTGTAATTTTGGTTATTTCATAATTTTAAGCAATTGTTGGTTCCATGAGAATGATTCAGCATAAAATTGGATATTTTCATTTTTCATACCATTCTTTATCTTTTTTCATTTTCATTTCGACAGAGTAATTGGAAAATATTTTTTGATAAACTTTTCTATTTTTACCACGTTTTTTTTTGCTATTTCATTTATCAGAAATTTGATTCCCGGATGCAATTTTTGATAAAATTTAATTTTATAATCTTAAAAGTTGAAGAGAACTTGTTAAATTTTGTTCTGATGAATTACTTTTTGCAACTTTTCAACATATTATGAAATTCTTGAAAATTTTATTTCAGTCTAAAAAATTACTTGAGCACGTAGTAACAGTTGAAATTATATGTAGAACATTTCCATCATCAATCCACAATAAACTAAACAAACATTTTGTAATTTATCGATTATTTGTAAGCCACTTTTAAGGTTTTACTCGAAACATTTCCAAATTGTTCTAAATCTACCATTAAATGACGACATCTAGCACTCCAAAAATGTGAGTACATATGGAGAAAGAGAAAATGTGTCCTTAAATAATTCAGTGCATTCACACACAATCAAAAATTTAAAGAATCATAAGCATGGGAATTTGAAGTTTCAAAATCAATAATTCGGAATTAAAACGACAAAAAAATATTTTGTTTAGTGACAACAATGTAAGGAAGAATAATAACAAAATTCTCATATAAATAAAAGCGACTAGAATGCAAACATATTGCATGTTTGATCAACAGTTTTATTTTTATCATTTAAACACACATTCATCAAGTGCAATAAACCTTGAGAAGGAAACAGAATTATAAAATAAAAAATAAAAATGATTGAATCACATATTTTATGAAAATAGTATTTAAAATATGCTTTATATGCCGACGAGACAAAACATTGATAAAAGATTAAAATGTATATGTTACTTTGATTAATCTACAGCTCGCCATGTGACGAGTTCCATTCAGAAATGCTTTGATGTACAATTTTACATTGTAAAAAATTTTACGACTGATTTGCGATGTGAAAAGATCAAGTATAGCATTTCTAGTTAGTTTTGAGAAAAGTGCATCGATTCTTTTTTAAATAATAGTAAAGTAAATAATTACATAAAATATTTTGGTCAAAAAATCAAGGTTTAAATTGCAAAAAATTTTTTTGAATAATCATATAAATTTGAGTATGAATTTTTTTAGGATTTTCCTAAAGCTGATATCGTCACTTTCGAATCATTTAAGTAAACCACAAAATATTTACAGAATGACAATTAATGCAATAAAAAATTCCCTACACTAAAACTATGCGACATTGCCAAATCTCTTCATTCAAAAGTCAACAAACTAAAGTCGATCACAATATTCCATAATGAACACAAAATGACAATGTATTTGAAATTGCTGGATATGAGATTAAAATTGCATAACAAAACGACCAATACAAAATACAAAAAGATCGGAAGCTGAATTTAAAATAAAAATTTTCGCAAATCAAAGCAGAAAAAAAAATTTGCAACGTTGCCATAGACGATCTTATGACAAAGAGACTCAGTTTATAACAATATGTTAATGCAGTGAAAAGAAGAAATTGATGATTAATTCCATGAATCGATGACATCATAATGAGAATGTAGATTTGAGAAATTTGAGTTTCAAAAACATGACTTGCAAATGTGATCGAGATTTCTAGAAAATCAATTATAATTATAAAACATCAGATTTCATAATTACCTACGTACGATAGTAATAATAACTTTTTAAGATAAGCCACCGACACAAAACATTTTATTATCGCGGAATCCCGACAATCATCATAACAATAAAAGTCTCATTTGTAAATGCAGAAATGTTGAATTTTTTCTCTCTCTCTTAACTAACACAACCAAACAGCATACAGAATATCACACAGGGCACATGGTCTCGAGCAAATCAGCATTAAAAGAATCTCAAGAAGTGATAACCAATACATTTAAAAACGTACTCATCGTGACGTATGAAAACAAATTGTATTCATGAGAAACTGATCATTACGCTCAGTTTCGCTTTGGAGTTTGCTGTGAACAGTTCGGTTAGGAAACTCTTTGTGGATTAAAATTCTTTTTTACATTCTCTATTTTTTTGTGTTATTTTTTTTTTTTCTTGAGACTTAATTGGACTATAATTGATTTCGACTATATTTCAAGTCATTTCGGTGAAAAAAAAAAATTATTTTTTTAGTGCGTGAGGCACTACAAACATATTAATCAGTGTGTTCATGTAAGTCTTCATTAGGGTGTAATATTCTAAAATATATATGTAGGTGCTAAGTTCTATCGTGAAACAGGTTCTTTTTAGAAAAAAATTTCGGTTGAAAGATCACTAATTCGTCGGTTACGTGCATTCCACACGTAAAGAAAAAATTTGAGAACTGTTGTTATGTAAAATAAAATAAAAATCTCTCAAAGAACACAAGATTATCTCGTGTAGCCGAAAATAATAAAGTAAAAGATAAACGGATGAATGAGTGTGCAGAAAAGTGAAATCAGTGAAATTTTTATATATATTTTTTTTTGTGACCGATGCAAAAAAACAGAAAATGTCATATGGAAATGAAAGAAAATAAAAATTTTTGACTATAAATGAATAAAATAAAATTCATGAACGTCCATATCTGATAATGAACTATAAATAATTTCAGGAACTGATATTAAATTAAATATTTAATTAATTAATAGTTTATTGGTTCGGTGATCGACAAAGAAGGAAAAACAAAAGTTCATTGTAATCAGTGTTTCAGTTCAGCAAATATTTAATATGACACACAGTTCCTTAATTTTTGTTGTAAATTATTTGAATGATTATTGAATGATTGACACTTTTGTGTCTTTCGAAATCGAAGCAGAAACACAAAGCTCTGTGTGTGGAATGTTTGTGATTATGAGTGTGCCCACATGTCGTGATAAGAAATGAGAATAAAATAAAAATAATATTGTTAAAAGATATCGCAAATAAATAAATATGCTGAATCACTTCTTAGAGAGTACAAACTACGTAATCATTCTCTGTGTTGTTGCTAAATGCCTTTGTTCTTGCGAAATATGAATTATTGAATGACAATTAATATTTTAAGAATTCTTAAGATGTTTTAGTTCTTCAGTTTTACACAACTTAAAGGAAAAACGTAAATGTTTCCTTCTAAAAACGTACGTATAACGTAGCTTAAGAATACGTACATAAAACGCAACAAAAATACGTACGTAAAACTTAGCATAAAAAATACGTACGCAATTTGAGTCAAGTCAACTTGAATCCATCTTTAATTCTCAAATTAAACAATTAAGTGCCATAAAGCATTACTAAAAAAATCACTTCAACTTCCATAAGAATTCAATTCACACACTTGAAAACATTCCATCAATAATTTCCCATAGACATTATGTAGATGATGCACTGAACTTAATTAAAGAATGTCAATTGATAATGCGATCAATTAGAATAGCCTTGAAATAAATCTATTTTCAGTATAATATATTTGATATTTCAATCAGACAGTCATCATCATATGTCGAGAAAATTATCACTCAAGCCTGTGAGAGGCATAATTTAATGACCTTTGACTTTAGAATTTCTTAGTACTGGATTATTCCGGATGTTTGATTTATGTTCTGACTCATCATTTCATTTCACTTTCTTTATCATGATTAATGTATTTTTTGTTGTTATAGTAACGGAATTTTTTTGTTTATGCAAGTTTATTGAATGATCATTGGATGATTTTGACGATTTAACATACCTGGATATGGACGAACCATTTTAAATGGTGCTCGTGATTTCTGCTGTTTTTGTTCATTAAATAATTCTGTTAATTGCTCGTCAAATTCATTCTATAATTTTAAAAACATAAAAAAATATGTCAAAAAATGTGTAAATTTATAAAAATATCATGTACCTTCACAAAACGCAGATTTTGCTCCAAAATTGATGTTTCCGGTTGATCCAACATGTTTTTACGTCTCTTTTGTAGTAAAATCACTGACGAAATAAGCTTATAAACCGGCTTAAAAATTAAATAATAAAAAAAATGTTCTTCGAGAAAAATATAGAAAAACTCATCGAAAAATAAAAATGTGAATTGTGAATGTGTGACTGTCTGACCAAAAAACATAGAAACGACTATTTAAAATTCAAAAATACCGAGATGACCTTTTCATGAAATTTAAAATAACGTGTTTTGAAAACATAGAAAACATGTTTAAATTTTATGCATTTTGGTTGGCTGGTCAATTATTGTGATATATGTTGGCTCTATAATATTAATAAATATATAAGCCAATATAATATGATTAGAGAACAATTAATTTCAATTTAACGACTTCCTTTGATTTAAGTTTCAACGATTTTTTTAAGTTTGAATTTTATGTTTTCAAAACGCATACCGACATAAAATTCTCACTAATACACTAAAACACTAAAATTGTAAACAAAAGTAATCTTTGATTTAATTTAAATTAATAGAATTAATTAAAATTTAATGTGCTAAATTTAAAGTAAATGGAATGAAAAGCGTTAAAAGTAATAAGTGCCAACAGTGATCTTTCAACTTATTCTCTCAAATAGTGTTCCATTTAATTACAAAGATTAAATTTTTATTATTTCTTTTTATAGATAAATTAAAAATATAGAATACAGTAAGAATTTACATTAAATAATGGAGGAGGAGTTCAATTCAACTATGGATGAGTTTTGTGGATCTCGATTTTGGGTAAAAATGTCACAAATAACTGTAAATGTCGGCATATTTAATGAATTTACGAAAATAATATTTTTATAGGATCCAGATATAACTTGGAATACAGATCAACCAGATTTTACAAGATGCTTTGAACAAACAGCTCTGGTGTGGGCGCCTTGTGCATTTCTCTGGATATTTGCAGCATTAGAAATATTTTATATGAGAAATAGCAAAGACCGAAATATTCCAACAAATTTCCTGAATCTTTCAAAACTCATTCTTACTGCCGGAATCACAATTCTCACTATTATTGACCTCGTTTATGCCATTGCTTACAGTGGAACAACATATCCTGTTCATTTTTATACGCCAGTCATAAAGATTGCCACATTTGTAAGTTTAATTAAGTTTTTTGACCTAAATTTATTCGTGGGCGGATAT